>JALPQD010000111.1:2037568-2318751 GCA_023101885.1 Typhlomys cinereus | reverse complement strand
CAGGAAACAATTCAGGATTGTTCTCCACTTCACCCTTTGGACCTCCACAGGCACATATATTCAAATGTCCTCTTCACACACACACATACATTATACTGAAGCTTTATATTACGAATGTTTTAAAATCAAAATTATTTACACAGAGAGCTGGGAATATAGCTCAGGTACACACTATTTACTTAGCATATAGGAAGCCCTCAGTTGAGTCCTCACACAGAGAGAGAGAGAGACAGAGATCGGAAACTAAAAGATACAAAACCATTTGAGTTACATAATGTAGAACAAAATGTTAAGTTATAAAGATGAGATAGTCGAAGTCTCACTGCTCAAGCAATGTGATTCTTAAAGGACAAAGGACAGTGTAACATTTCCATCCTAAATTTTTTTGCTTGTTGAGACGGGTCTCAGGTACCCCACACGGCCTGAACTGGAAGATTAACTTCTGAGTTCCCTGCTCCAACCTCCCTCACGCTGGGATTACCGGTGTGTGCCACACACACCCGTTTATGTGGTACTAACGGATCGAACCCAGACCTCAGAGCTGCTTGGCAAGCACTCTATCAACTGAGCCAAGCCTCAGCCCTAAAATGCTTTCATGTTCCATATTTTAATTAACAAATCACATATGCTGGCAATTTTTAATTTTGAAAACATCTCAACAATTTGATTTCAAAGTATGTTAGGTATAAATTTAAGGTACATCTGGCTTTCCTGAAGATTTTCTCAGATAGAATATGCAAAGCAGATTAAAATCAGTTGTCTGTGAATACACGGATAAAATAAAAGGTCAGTTGAAAAAGTACATCTCAAAATCGCATACTGTGAACAAGACACCAAAATAGTTGCAGTGTCTAGCCAAGGGCTCACAGTCAAGAAAAAAAGGTCAAAAGCTATTTTTTCTTTCTACTTTTTTATTCTTTCTTTCTATTCTTTGACTTTATATACATATATAATGAATTTAAGCCATATGAACCCCATCCTCCCCTCCCCACTTCTCCCACTACAAGTCTTGTTCCGAACAATTCCCCTCCGACTTTTATGTCTTTTGTGTGTCTGTGTGAGCTACTGAGTTTAATAAGGGTTGCCTGCATTAGCATGCACAAGCATATGTACTGGGCATGGCAACCTATCAAGGGGCTACATCCTTGAAGAAAAGCACCTCCCCTTCCCCCAGTTGGCATTAATTCTGTGTCTTGAGGAGTTTTTTTGTTTTTCTTTTTTTTTTAATTGTCTGTGCTTTGTTGCTGTTGTTTTTATTTTAATTGTGGTGTGTGTGTGTGTGTGTGTGTGTGTGTGTGTGTTGTTCAGGGCACTGGACATTCCTGTGGAGGACCAAGGGCGACTTCTGGATCATCCTGAATTGCTTTCCCTCCTTTTGCTTTGGCTCTGAGATTTCCCAGGCTCCATCCACTAGAGTGGGAAATTCAGGCCTCTGCTGTTTCTGCCTGGGATCTGAACTCAGGACCTCTGCTCTTGTGAGACATTCTTAACCCCGGAGCCCCACTCTGTTGTTGTTTCATTGCTGTTGTTTCCAACATCAACTGCAAGAGTCGCCTGGGAGAGGGATGGGAACTTCACTGTAATGAGTGCTTTCCAGACCCAGGCTTGCTTGAGGGCAAAAACCTGGTGTCAGTGAGAACCTCACATGCAGCCCACAGAGGCTGGAAACTCACTTAGTAGATAGTAACAAAAATCCCAGCTAGGTACCATAACACAAATCTGTAGTCCAACTACTCAGGAGGCTGATGCAGATTGCTTGTCGAATTTGAAGGCAAACCTAGGCTATTAGTGAAACCTTGTCTCATAAATAATGATAGAAATAATAAGTAAATTTAAAAGTGTGAACAGACTATAGGATCTGTCATATAAATATGGATCAAGAAAGCAAAATCTGTTACCAAATAATGGAATATGATGTCAGCATTTTTGTAACTTTATTAAAGATTAAGGGGGAAGTATGGTAAGGGAAATGTCACTCAACACCCCTAGCCCCTTTCAAATATCAAAGTCAGATCAAGAATAGCTTAATTACCGATTAAAAGATTGGGGCTGTGGAGTCAATACTGGAGTGGAATTCACGCTGGACTATCTACTGGCCCATAGTGGGAAAGTTGTTTAAACTCTCCTGACTGAGTTATTAGCTGTACTCAGTGTTACTGCCACCCAAGGAAAAAGTAAAATAAAAAATCCCAGGATACTAATAGGTTTGATTTCAACAGTTCTTCAAAATTGTAACTATTAGAAAAAAGAAAGGACTTTCATATAATCCTCTCCCATCTACAGTTTGACGCTCTGCGGTCGAGTACTCGCACAGAGACAGGAGAAATGTTCCTTCCGCATAGATCGGGGAGGTTAATTCGGCTTACCCTGATCAGAACCTATCATCCACACATGTACCATGTGTGTGCCAAACTGTGAGTACCCACTGGCCGGCTCCCTCTCACAGGTGGTCTGCATTTGCTTCTAGCTGGTCCTGTAAGCAGATTTAATATTTCATAAGCGCTGCTCCATCTCATGCCTCCATTATTGACACCACATGGAAGTCAGGAAATTGGTTCTTTCTGGGAACAGTTTGCAGAAATATGCAGCCTGTCAGCCCCTTTCTCATGGGTGCATTAACGGAGAGGCTCACGATTACAAGTAACGAACCTTCTCCAGATGTGTACAGCCACTCTGCTCCAACTTTATCTCCAGTCCCGAAGATGGACTTGACAAGATGGATTATTTGTGGCTGTATTGTAATAACTTCGTGAAATTGGAATTCCCAACGATGGTAATGGAGGGTGAGGAACTAGCAGCAGGACAACAGAGCCCTTCTCCTTGTGGTGAACAATTCCCCGAGAACAATACCAAGAGCCGATCAGCTGGAGCGTTTTCCTGCTTTGGACCCCGACTCTTCCAGACTGTTCTAATTTCTTCCCTTTTATGATTCTGTTTATGTTACACACATTAAAGTTAAGTCATGTCTTTAATAAGCTGGGAGCTGGAAGTGAGATTTAGGAATGGCTGTATCAAGCTTCTTAACTTTTCTCTTTGAGAACACAAAACAACAGACAGAGAGGGATATACCAAGGAAAACAATTTTAATTGTCAGTTTCCATGAAAATCCAATCCAGTCTCTCATTGGTTCTCTCCCCAGTAGATTTTCTACAACTAAGAGTTTACCTAACCAGCAAAATTTCTGAAGGATAACTTAGTTTTCTGAAAGAAACCAGTACTAAACGATGCATGCATACTCATTCAGGCTCAAAAGACTGGGAGGTTTTTCCAGGATAAAGTACTTGGAGGGTAGGTTTCTCTTGTATCTTATTAGGAGCAATGATTTCAAGAGAATTTTCTTTAAGGCAAGGCTGTATTTAAGTCAGTCTTTTAAGTCACAAGTCCCTTGAGTTAATAGTTGCAAAATCAGGTTCCTTTGGGAATTATTTGTACATCTTCAAGACTGGCACTCTTTGTGTTTGATGTAGATGTTCTAGATAAAATTCTTCAAGTCCAGATGTTATGATTTAGCTTAATGTGTTTGTATAGAGGGATTTCCTTTGTCATTGGAGAGATAGAATCAAAACAGAATTAGTCATCCTTGCATCTTCTATTTATAGCACAGCTATTATTCACATGCATTGTAGAAGAATGATGTGGACAAGAATTTTTTTCATCTCTCTCTTTTTTTTTTGTAAACAAAACCCTTTTTATACCCAGTGGATTTAACTTTGGTTGTTAAATTAGGCAAAATTCTTAACAAAAATATTACCATTGAAATGATAAATTACCTATGAAGTCATCCCATGTCCATTTGAAAATTAAACATTTGTCGGTACAAAGTATGTGGGATGACCAGAGTCGCGATGACTTACACGGAAGTGGCAGGGGTTGAAAAAGGCGTTTGCAATATTTGTTTACGGGTTGCTCCATATGACTTTTAGTGTCCAGGCTCTCCAGACGGTGTAACAGAATTTCTGTCACTTTTTATGTAGTTGAAAAAAGAGAAATAATGAGGCAACGATCTGACTAAAGTTACTAGATCATGGTTTAAGCATTTTGATTTATTTTGTTTTGGATTTTTGAGGGAGGGGGGCTGGTGGAACAAAAAAGAAGGTAGGCGAGGGAGGGGGGGGCGAAGGAAGGGGGGAGGGGGGAAGAGAGGGGGGGGGGGGGGGAGAGAAGAGCAAAGGGGAAAGAGGTAGAAGAGGGTAAGAGACGAGAAGAGGGGGGGTGGAAAGAAAGCGAAGGGGAGGCAGTGGGGGGAGGGGGAGGGAGTGAGGACGCAGGGGGAGGGAGGAGGGAGGGGACGGGTAGGGAGGGAGTGGGAGGGGCGATGAGGAGGCCACGGAAGGGAAGGAGGCGCGAAGGACGGGCGGGAGAGGAAGGTACAGGAAGGGCGGGCCGGATGAAGGTCAAGGAAGGAGAGGGAGGTGAGGGAGCGGAGGGAGATAAGGAAGGGAGGGAGGAGGGAGGGGGGATGAGAGGAGTGAGACGTGGAGGGAGAGAGAGAGAGGGGGCGGGAGGAGGGAGTAGAGGGCCCAGAGCGGAGGGATGGAGGCGAAGAAAAGGACCAGACAAGAAACGAAAGAAAGAAGGAACGAAAGCGGCGAGGGGGCGAAGCGAGAGGGAAGGCGAGGGGGGAAAGGCAGGTGAGGGGGTGGGGAAGCAGGGAGGGAGGAGTGGAGGGAGGGAGGGCAGGGGGGATCGGGGGAGGAGGGAGGGGAGGGAGGACCAGGGAGGAGAAGAGAGAGAGAGGGGAGGGAGGGAGGCACAGAAGGAAGAAAGGACAGAAGGAAAGGAGAGAAAGCTGAAAGGGGGAGAGCAGAGAGGGCAGAGGTAGAGAGAGATGGGAGGGAGGTGACGAGGGAGGGGAGGTCGAGGGGGGGGAGGGGAGGGAGGGAGGGCGGGCAGAGGTGTGAAGGGAAAGCAACCAGGAGGAAATAGGGAAGACATAGCAACAGGAGGAAAGATAAGAAAGAAAGGAAGGAAAGAAAGGGAAGGCTTCGATGACCGCAGAGAGGGCGAGCAGCCTCAGGGCAGGGAGGGGAGGAGGAGGGAGTGGGGGCGGAGGGTAGGGAGTGGACGGGAGGATGGGAGGGAAGGGAGGGAGGGCATGGAGGGGGAGGGAGGGAGGGAGAGAGGGCGGAGGAGGGAGAGACGGAGAGGGCAGGACGAAGTGAAGAAGATGATGAGAGTAGGAGACGAGAGGGAGTGGAGGGAGGGAGGGAGGGGGGGGAGGGAGGGAGGGCAGGAGGGAAGTAAAGAAAGAAAGAAGGAACGAACTGGGACAGGGCGCTCGAGAGAGAGGAGGGGGCGGGCGGTGATGGAGCGAGGAGCGAGGGGTAGGGAGGGCGGGAGGGAGGGAGGAGGGACGGGCGGGAGGGCAGGGTAGGGAGAGGGAGGGCAGGAAAGGAATAAAGGAAGAGGAATCAAGACAGGAAGAACGGACGATGCAGGGGAAATGGCAAAGACAGACAGAATGAAACGAAAGGGAAAGGGAACGGGGGAGAGAGAGGGTGAGGGAGGGAGTGAGGGATTGATGTGATGCGGGCTGTAGGGATGCGAGGGAGGAACGACTAGGAGAAAGGAAGTAAAGAAATGGGGAAAGAAAGCCAGCAAAAAACGACTTTACCGCACGGGAAAGGGGGAGAGATGCGAGGTAGCGATTGATTTCGGGAGGGAGGATGAGGAGGGGATTGCTGCGTTCGGTATTTCGTTAGATCGTTCGGTGAGGTGCTGGGTTCAGAAAGAAAGAGTTGAAGCAAATTGAAGGTGAGAGAGATAGAGAGGATGATGGATGGCGGGACGGGCCGGGAGGGGGCGTTAGGGAGGGATTTAGGGGGATGAGGGATGTAGAAGGAGAACGGAAGCCGGAGCAAGCATCGGCACGCAATGGACAGTGAACGGTGGCGAGAGAGGGGGCGTTGAGGAGGGCTTGCTTTTGGCTGGAGGGAGGTCGTGTTGCGGGAGGGAGGGGAGGCGTGCTGGAGGGATTGGGGGGAGGTAGGTATGTAGGGAGGGAGGTCTTACGGCATGAAGGGAGGTAGAATGGGAGTGAGCTAGAGCGGTAGAGATGGTATGTATCGGTAGGAGAGATCCGGCGCGCGGGCTGCGAGAGAGGGAGTGCTGGAGGTAGGTAGGGATGTAGGGAGGGAGGGAGGTAGGTGAGGTCGTAGGTCTTGAGTGGAGGTAATAAAGGTAAAGGAAAAGGATAACTGACAGGACAGGGAAGGGGCGGGGGGGAAAGTCAGGCACGTAAAGAAAGAAGGAACGACGGAATTTTTGAATCGGAAGGGCCGCAGGAAGGGAAGGGAAGGGCCCGGGAAGGGAAGTGAAGTGTCCTTTCCTTTGCAATTTCATTTCCTTGTTCTTTCCTTGCCTTGTCATTTCTTTACTTTCCAGTGCCGTCTCCGTTGTGTTTGCCTTTGATCTTTCTTCCTTTCCTTTCTTTTCCTTCTTCGCTTTTTTCTTTTTTCTTTACCCACCCCCCTCCACAGTTGGCTTATAATATGTTGCTGAGTGAATTAAGGTAAGAAGCAAGATTCTAGCTTTTTACTGACCCGATCTACATGAATTAGCTCTATAAGCTGAAAAGGTTAGTTTGGCACACTGAATGTGGCAACAGTTAGCTTATCACATACAAAATGAGAATGGCTATTCTGGAAAAACATGATGTAGTTTCCACTTCCTGGAATGGCATGGTAGAATTCTGTTTTTGAATATGAAAACTAGAACCAAACCCAACAAATGGTAACACACACACACACACACACACCACACACACCACACACACACACGCACATGAGAAGGAAGGTAGTTATAGCAAGCCTGCTATTTACTGAATAAGTACACATATATAGCACGAATTCTTTTCATTGTAATCACTGGTATCTCATTATGTATTTCAAACAAGAGTAGTGATAAATGGGCACAAGGGTTCTCCCAGTTATTTACTACTCTCACGAGATCAGGATATCTATAAGGAACTAAACCTAACTAGTTGAAGTTTAAATTCTTGAGGTGAGGAAATGCTGTAATTGAAGAGGACACAATTCATCTGTATAACCTATGCTTATCATGTCTGTTTGGGAGTTTGCAGATCCCCTTTCCTTTTATGTATGTCTTCAGGCATAGATAATTAAATGGGATGAGGTATGGAAGAATCATATTGCAGATACTGAAATCCTCTCCTATCATTGTTTACAGAGGCATCAGAAGCAGTACTTTGTAGTAGTGTTATAGTACAGTTCCCTATCCAATGTTTTTGGAGTTATAGCAAATTGAAGCAGAGCAGTTGAGTAACAGCAAGTTGCAAGTGGAAATAGAAGCTGGAGAAGGTCAATGACTAGTGGTTTCCATCTAAAATTTTCCTATAGCACAGCTGGGTCAGAGGATAACTTATTTTTTTCTTTTTCCTTTTTCATGTCTATGTCGTGTGTGTGTGTATGTGCGTGCATGCGTGTGTGTGTGCGCTGTGCATGTTCTCTTGTATTGATACACATGTGGCACATGTGTGTACATGAGTACATGTGTATGTGCATGTACAAGCCAGAGGTTGATACCAGGAATCACCTTTTATATCTTTTCCATCTTATTATTTTGTGAGACAGTATCTCTAATCAAACCAAGAACTTGCCTGTACATCTAGTCTGACTAACCAGTTTGCTTTGGGGATTCCTTGTTTCCACAGTACTTTCTGTAGGATTTGGAAATCCAAACTCAGTTTCTTTCACTTGCGTGATAAGCACCTTAACCCCTGAGCCATTTCTCCAGTCCACAGAGGGCTTATTGGGCAAAGGTTTGGGGGACAAGAGAACGGTATATTTCTTTTATTCCACTTTATTATGTTTTTTAACTTTATTGTTATCCTATGAGTGCATGCTTATGCAGATATGATAGTTTTGTGAATGTAGGCCTGCATGTGTCTATCACAGGACAATAATGTGGAGTCTATTCCTTCCTTACACTTTTAGGTGGGTTCAAGGATTGAACTCCACACTTCAGACTTCTGCAGCAAGCATTTTTACCTGCTGAACCATCACACTGGCCCTATTTTTTTTAAAATGGATATTGATAAACAGGCAAATTTACAAGTGGCTTCCAGGTATGAATTTGAAAGTCACTCCTGGTGATTATACAATGGATGAATCTTTATCTATGTACCATTTAGATACAGGGTCAGCTTGATGTTGAAGAATTAAATCTTTAGGCATACATATTAAGAATTACTTAGATAAGGAAAGCCCTGAGCAAGCCTGTGGAAGATTATCAAACGGATGTAGGAAGAACCAGTCCACAGTGGTTTGGATTTTTCTCAGGATAAGAGCAGAGAGCTGGTTCAGTATTTTGGCAACTGGCAAGTAAGAAAGGCAGCTGCTCTCCCAGCTCCTTCTCTGAATATGGTGTGCTAGTTCCCTTGGCTCCCCATGTTGGAATACACTCTCTTGCCATGCTAATTTACGGTAACCAGAAACTGTAAGCCCTTGTTCCCTAAATTGTGTGGATCTTGTGTTCATTCAGCAATGGGGAGATGAAACTGACACGCTCGCCTGTCATTGTTAAACTGGCATGAGAGGTTTTGAAGAACTACTTGAGGAGCCTTTAGGGGACTCTTTGAACCGTACGAATCCACTAGGTAAGCATGAGCTACCTGAATTGAAGACCAAAGCTGCCCTCCTAATGAGTGGTAGAATATCCACCCCAGTTCTAGGCTGTGAGTTTTTTGATGTTAATCAATGGGTATCCTGTCTTTGATACCCACAAAAATGCAGATGAAAGTTTCATGGAGGGAAATACCAAGCCTTGAGGTTTTACAAAAAGGTGGGACTTGGACTTCTCTTTCTCTCCTCCCATCTAATCCTTCAGTTATTTGGGAAACAGTGGGGGGGGGGATAGGAGAATAGAAGATAAGCAATAAATATTAAGAAGAAAGTTCTGGAGGAGACCTCTATGGGCTGTAACTATCTACTGCCTTCCTAATGAGGTGATAACCAGGCTAGAATAGAGATAATGATGTTAGTGATCAGTGAGGTCCAAATTCGTGAAATCCATGGAAGAGTGCATGGAAGCTAGTAGAATCGCCAGCAAGGCCTTCCTCAATCCCACACAAAGGAGATACTCAGGGCTCAGTGGGTTCAGGAATGTGCTATGCCATAAGAAGGGAGTGCATGACAGGGCCGGGCCTTGGGCTCTTAGAAACCTTGGAAGTGTGCCTGAAGACTTCATGGTAAGGTCCGAGGTCACGTGTCATTCATGTAATGGTCTGTCTCTGAGGCTGCTCAATGCATCCAATGAGTTCTGAGGAATATTGATAAGGTTTTAGTTAGATGCATAGGAGTCAATAGCAGAGATTCATGTGGAGGAGCAATACTTAGGATTGGAGGATCACATCATCATTAAGAGACACCCAAGGATAAAGTCCAGAGCACTGTGTCTTATCAAGGTGTGTCCAACTGACTCTGATGACTGCTAACATTTGAGGCCTCTGAGTGGCAGGAATCCATGGTCCATGGTGAGACTGGGGAGCCCCTACAGGTTTGCTTTGATTGCTGCATGGCCTGGGGTACAATATTCTCAAAGGTAGCTTTATTGTGACAAACACCAGTTGTATCTTCATGATCTGGTATGATCTGAGGGACAAATGCCAGCCTTGCAGATTGCTGTCCAGTTCTGTTGGGTCAATGGAAACTTCTGGAATTCAAGAGATTTTCCCTCTAAGACAAATTTTGATTTTCAGTTGTGATGATACCTTCAGATAGGGATGGAAAATAGGTTCTATTATTGTATGCAGTGTTGCTTAGGAATGAGCATCTAGAATTTATTGGGATAAATTGTGGTATTGCACTTGCTGAAGGAGAGAATTTCAGTTCGCAGTGCTGGCCACAGAAGCAAAAGACAGGAGTAATAGAGCACATGGCATGCATTTGCCTTCTTTCCTGAAGCACAGGGGATACTTTGAGTGGCAATAAAAGCCTGGGGGGAAAGGACAGAGCCTCTGAGGAGGTGCAGAGGTATGGGAAAGTAACTTGCAATTTTCCCTGAAGTCCACTGTGTTGACATCTGACCTGTGTTCTTGGTACTTCATACCAACACAAACACCCACACTTTATTAGAGCTCCAGGAAAGGTGAGAGACTTTGGGGATAAAAGAGGATAGAAAGAAAAAAAGAGGATAAATCACAAACCCCTCTATGTCTCATTATAAATGTGAGGAATTTCATAGCTGGAATCTACTCCTTACCATTTGTGTTTGGCTGCTTCACGGACAGGACATCCAGATGAGACGGCGGCCAGGAACAACAGTAGCTGTGCTTCTCCTGCAGGTCTCTGGGCTCTCAAAGACATGGCAGAATGGCTCTGTTCCCTGGAAGCATTTTACATCCATCCACTTATATAAACAGACAAACTGGCTTATCACGCGGTGCTCTGTCGCAGCAGCCTGCTGTCCTGTTTGCCATCTAATCAGGGGAGTCAAATTTCTTTACGTATTTTTATCCTCTGGTAGTGTAATGCCTATTTTAAAGTAAACATTCTTGGAAGATACCATGAAGGCTAATTAAATATGACGCCCGGCGTAAGGAGAGTCAAATAATATTATGCAAAGCATGAAGTTTAGGCTCCTTTGAACACATTTTTCCTATTCAAACTTTAAAAATTTTGGACAGTGACAAAGGCTTTGGGTATATTTTGGAAGATCATCTACTCTACTGGCCACACAAGTGCTGAGCTTGGCACACAGTTGGAAGGCACCAAACTGGAAGATAGTTTTCACTTTAGTTTTCTTGTTTTTTTGTCAACTCCCTTAATCTCTCTTGGTATTCAATAAAGAATTCGATTTAAAAATCTCTCTTGGTATTCAAGTGAAGAATTTGATTTAAAATCTCTCTTGGTATTCAAAAAAAGAATTTGATTTAAAATCTCTCTTGATATTCAAAAAAAGAATTTGATTTAAAATCTCTCTTGATATTCAAAAAAAGAATTTGATTTAAAATCTCTCTTGGTATTCAAAAAAAGAATTTGAACAGACTACTCTTGACCATCTGGCTTTGTCTTTCGTCTCACCTGAACGTGCTGTTTTATTGGGGCCAGTGTCTTGCTGATTGTTCTACTTTCCTTTTGTGAGGAAATGTTTAATTTCATCCACACAAGTGTCTGGATGCACATTATCCAGATGCCTACTTGGATAGGATGCCTTTGTGATGCCTACCTGTTGGGAGAATGCTTGGGAAGTCTTCAGAGAACAAATTAAAATGAAACCTCCCACCAATTTCAAATACTCTTCCCAAATGCCTGAATTCTCTATTTTTATTTTCTCTTTCATCTTAAAAACATACAAGTCTCATTTACATATTAATTTTAAAATGTTTTTATTTATTATTTTTTCTCTCTTTTTCTCTCTCTGTGTATGGCATATGAGTATGGCCACATGCATGTATGCCACTGCCCACATGTGGAGGTCAGAGGTCATCATGCCTGAGCAGAAGTGCTTTAAGTGCTGATCCATCTCACTGGCCCCTAATTTGCATTTCTTTGAATTAATATTATATAAAGTTCACTGGGCTAAGAAGCCCAGAGCTAGTTTTTGCTTTCAGGAATTTACAATTTAACATATTTAGTTTTTGAAGTAGATTGCAGGATGATAGCTCTTCTTAATATTTCTGAGGAAAGGAATGCCCTCCAAAGGTAAATTTTAAATGAAAAGGAAGTATTGTCTTAGTTCATTTTCTGCTACTTCCAAAGAATACCAAAGATGTGTAAAGAATAGAGGTTTATTTCTTTTCATTCTGGTGTCTGGAAGTACGAAAAGGAAAATTCCAGCAACTAGCCAAGTCACCCCAAAGTGGATAGTAGAAGGACAAACAATGAAAAATCAACCAGAGAACAACAGGGACTCAGACTTTATAAAAAATACTAATATTATTATTTTGGATGGATCTGGAAAGCATTATATTAAATGAGGTAACTCAGACTTAGGAAGACAAAAATCATATGCTCTCAGCTTCATGCTATGGACCGTAGTTTACAATGTTTATATAAAGGCATCTAAGTAGGGGTGAGTGTATGTACAGACTTTGAAACTAGAAATAAAATCATAAGATGGGAAGTCGGGGTAAATGTCGAGGAAGGGGAAGGAGAGTAAAGATATGTGACATGAAAATAGACACAAGTACATGGGGGCGTGTGGAAGGATACAGGGGACAGGCAGAGGAACTATTAGAAGAAGGTTATGTAACCAACAAAAATTAATTTGAAAATGTCATATTGAAACCCAATACTTTGTGTGTTAATTAAAATGTGCTAATTAAAGCAAAATGCATTTTTAAATTTAAGCTATTTTATTTTTCTAGTTCTACAAGAATACTGACTACTCATCCCTCCTCCCACTGATTCCCCTTCCTTTCCCTTCTTTAATCCATCCCACTCCCTCTACCCTCCTGTCCATCCACCTTCATGGACCCCAGGGCTCCCTTGGCCTGTCTACTCTTTTTTAAAAAAGTTTTTCTAATTTTACAAACATATTGAGTACTTATCCCTGCTTTCCTCCATCATTTCTCCCTCCCATCCCTCCATCAATCCCACCTCCTGCCTATCTGCTTCTATGGATCCCAGGGTTGCCCCCTGCCCATCTACTCCTGTGGAAGTTCCACCTCTCTGGCACACCAAGTCGCCTCTCCTCCGGCCACCCCCCACTGATAGGGGCATTTCCCTTCACTCATCCAGCTTTGGTCCCCAAGATTTCCACTGTATATTCTTATCTCTCTTTGAGTTCCTCAATCGTTTTTGGGGACATGTTATGCAGATCTGGTAAGGACATGTCTCACTGTAGTGAGCAAAAGAATATTTTATACTCTTAGGTAAAGCTTTAAGGACATAGAAAATAATCAGAGTTTATGATTATAAAATAATCAGGCTTGTTCCTGTCAATCTGCTGAGCCATTGAAAGGTTTGTAAAGGTGTAAGTTAAGGTTCCAGAAAGAGCCCGAACGTACAAGCAGGACTCAGAAAAAAAAAAAAAAAAAAAAAGACATGCACTTGTAAACTTGGCAGCCCTTAGCTGTGAATGGTTGCACCAGACTAGATGAACTGTTGGGAATGTTGAGAGAGCCAGGGAAAGAACTTGCTTATTTCTGACTCCTGAGAGAGGGAAAATATAATCCAAATGACAGACATCCAACATGTCTGTTGGCGGTTCAGAGCTTGGAAGGCAGTGAGACTCAAAACCACCTGTGGTTGGTAATGGAAAGTAGTGTCTAATTTTTTTTAAATTTAAGTACTATTTTGGGCTTCCCACCCTAAGCAAAATGCCAGGGCACAGAGGGAGCTGCTTGCTTATGGGACATCAAGAATGAGTCCTTTCGACTTTGGGGTCTCCATGAGTTCGAAAGAGTGGATGTGCTGGACTGAATTCAAAGAACAGAAATTGAAAAAATATAATAGCTGGCTTAAGAGGATAGATTAAGAGTCTAAATATGTTTGACTTGGATGAAGGATGAAGAAGGGAATAAAATAGGCATCCGTAGGTCCTGAAGGGGCTGAAACTCAAACTAAATATGGTAAGGAACTGTTTGGGGTATGTGGAGAGGTACAGTTATGCCTGACATGATGAAACTGAGAAAAGGAAAACTCAGCCTGAAAGTCAGGAAAATATTTCTTATATAATTTCCATAAATCTGCCAAAGGAAGGGGCATAAGTCTTGTTATTTAAAATCACACAAAACTAGACTGGATCAAATACTCAGTTTAGCCCTTCCCTCCTGCACTGTTTCTTTATCAGAAATGTATATTTTCTTTGTTCTTGCTTGCAAGTATAAGTTCTCTAAATTACATGTTCCCTGTGTAAATTTGAAGATATTTTATATAAGTTTTATTTTAAAGATAAGTAATGAAATAGTTACTGGGAAAAAAAAACAGTTACCAGAATGTTGGTCATATTTTTTCTCTCTAGAAGACAGGACTGCTGCATCCAAGAACTCACTGCAGTGAGACTTCTTTTCATTCATTATTTTTTCAAGTTTGTCTTGATATAGGTTTTCATTGTTTGGCTTTGCTCTTAGAATGAATTTGCAACAAGAGTAGTTTGGGCTCATATGCTAGACTAGCAACCCACTACTGAGCTATAGTCTTAACCTCAGTAATAGTTTTTATTAGACACTTAAAAATACTTCAAAATGAAAGAAGTGTAATGGAATTAAATTAGGGATCAATATCAGAAGTCATGTGACTTTTCATGGGAAGCTGCGAACAAATGTCTATTCGCTTCAGTTAGGAGTTTATTGTCCTTATCTTGTGGGTTGGGGTTACTTATAGTGAGTGTATGGATGACTCAAAGGTAACTGTACCACCAGAAAGTCCTCTCTCAGTAATGAGTGATGACTCTCTCTATTCTCAGCCTACCAGGGACTCTGTATTCCTGGAACTCCCTACCTGACTTAAAGACAGCTTAGCTGGTCAGTGGAAGAGTCTTCTCTCACTGGCAATTGCTATTGCTCCTATATAATCTTAGAGATATTAGACTTCTGAGTCTTGTAAATTTTAGCAATTTCCTGGGATGTGTACTTTTTCCTTATAAGTTTCTTTTAATTTTTGAGTCAAAAAGTCCTCTAGGGAGACAATGCACCAAACTGTTCTGTAAATAGCTGCTATTTTACCCATAGCTTTGAAGAACACCCTTACACTCAGCATAGAAGTCTTCTGCTACAACAGAGGTAGAGGCTCTCAACACCCTGTCAGGAAGCAGCCTAGGGCAGTAGAAGAGCAGTGAAATGGACAGCAGCAGCCAGCTATAATGCAGAGTACCAATGATCTGGCAAAGTTCACCAAGAATCAGGCCAACTTAACATCTCCCTGTCCTAAGGCTTAGGGAACCTTGAGGAAGAGGGTGAGGTAAGATTGTAAGAATCTAAAGATGGGAAGGTCCAATGAAATGGACAGACGTTTTATTTAAGACAGGACTGCTGGATCCAAGAACTCACTGCAGTGAGACTTGTCTTTGCCAGACCTGTAAAATGATTGATATACCAACAGGCCCCCAGAGACTATTGAGAACTCAAGAGAGATAAGAACAAACATACAGTGGAAGCCTTGGAGACTAAAGCTGGATGAGTGAAGGGAAATGGGGTGGCCCTAAGAGGGGCAACTTGGTGTGTCATAGATAGAACCCTGAACCCCCACAAGAGTGGACAAGCCAAAAGGAAGCCTGGGGTTCATAGAAGCAGATAGGCAGAAGACGGGAGGGAGTGGGATGGTTTCATAAAGGGAAGGAAGGGGATGAGAGGGAGAGGAATGGAGGGAAGCAGGCATAAGTACTCAAATATGCTTATAAAACTAGAAGAATAAAAGAATGTAAGAGCAGGAAGATAGGGGGAGGTCATGTCAGAGAGCAGCTTCTGTTGATATCAAGACTGATATGCCAAGAACTTAATGCAATGGTGGCTACTTCCTCTAGACCTCCACAACAGCTGGCATATCAACATCTTGCCATAGAGCAGGGAAAAGTTCATGAAATACCATGCTACCCTCTGCAAGACTATGTGGGAAGGTACCGGGCTAAATAGAGGGGGGAATCTCTCTATACCCTGTAGTTTACTCATCAGTGTGCCATTTGAGCCATGGTGGGTACTCAGGTATCACCTAGTCCAAGGCATCCTAAATGGGACCCTGTGGATCACATTGTCAGGGAGACACAGGAGATCTAGGAAAACTGGCTGGGAGGGGAGAACAAGTGAGGTGGGATGGGATGGAGTGTGGAGATAGGTAGTGGGTAATAAAAACACATAAATTTATTGATAATATAATTAAAAATAAAAATGCAAAAAACTTCAAAAAGTCCTATCTGGAGGGAATGCTTTAACTTGGACTAAATTGCTGCATATTAGACCTGTACCTGAAAAATTCAACAATATGTGGAATGAAGCAATGTACTTCTGAGCCAGCAACTGACAAAAAAGAAATCGCAAAGGAAATTAGATAATATTTTGAGACACAAAATTAAAATACAATGTAATAACATTTTGAAGGTGTAATTTAGCATAATGTTCAGGAGAAAATTATATAAAACATGCTTATTTTTTAAAAAGGAATAAGTATCTTAAGCCATTATGTTAACTTTTTAAATCAAAAACAAAAGTAAAGTAGAAATTAAAAAAGATGGCTTAATGGTTAAGCGTGATTGGTCTGCAATCGTGAGGACTGGGATTTAGATTCCAGCATTCAAGTAAGAAGCTGGGAAATCCCTGCAATACCTGTAACTCAGCCCCGAGAGGGGTAGAGACAGGATGATTGCTGGGGCTTACTAGCCTCTAGTCTAGTGAGATGTGAGCCTCAAGTTCAGGGAGAGACCCCGCCTCAGAGGAGAGGGGCAATGATGGAGGAGGACACCCAGTGCCTCCTCTGGTCTCCGCAGGTGTGCATGGATGTGTATGTCTGCACACATACCCTCCTCCACATACAAACACACGGAAGTCTGTAAAGAAATAGAAAAGAAAGTAAAAGGCAGAACAAAGTTACCTAAACCAAGTATAAGGAAGAAAATTGCAAAGACTCTAATAGAAGAAGTAAAATGGAGACTAGGAAAGAAATGGATGAAACCAAAAGTTCAATCATCAAAACAAAGCAAAAATTTGAAAAACCTTTAGGTAGGTAGGCCAAGAAAACAACAAATTAAAACGAGAAAAACAAAAGCTACAAAGATTCAAGTTACTAAAATCAAGGTTAATCCATTAAAAAAAGACAAAGGATCTGAATAGGGATTTCTCCAAAGAAGGCATTCAGATGGCCAGTGAGCACATGAGAGATGCTCCTCAACATAATTAGTAGGGAAATATGATCAAAATCACAGCGAGATGCTGCTTTAACATACTTGACTGGCTATAATAAAAACATAGATAATAACTCTTAGTGTAAATGTGGGGCTTCTATACATTAAACATTGCTAGTGTGAATGCAAAACAGCTCAACTTATGCGAAGACAGAACAAATCCTTAAAGGTCAAGCACAGATTTACCTCATGACTTAGCCAATGTAGTACTAAGGTATACACCCCAGAGAATTAAAAACATGACTCCTCACAAAATTATATTGTTTTGTGCATATTATGTTGTATATTATACCAGAACTATTTATAATAGTCCAGAGTAAAAATAATGGATGAATTGCTGACCAAATGTAGTATATCCAGTTGGTTAAATATTATTTGGCAGTAAAAAGAATGAAATGCATCAGCTGTGCACATGAAATGCATATGCTATGACATAAATAAAACTTGAGAACACTATGCTAAGTGAAAGAAACTGTGATAGACTTATTCCATCCATGAAACTTAGTCCATTGATATAAAGTATTCCAAGTAGGCAAGAGCATAGAGATAAAAGTAGATTAGTGGTTTCTCACTGGGTGGGACAGTAGGGAGCATGAGAATTTCTATATTCAGATTGTGAGTGCACAAGCCTGCAAGTATTCTTCTATATTGGACTGTATATTTCAAGTGAAAGAATTGTATAGGGTGTGAATTGCATCTCAATAGTTTATGTTAAAAATAAAAGGACTCTGATGCTGGGCATTTCTAAACTAACTATGAAAATGTGGATCTTAAAGGATCTCCCACTGTCTTTTCTATCTCTGCCTCTTTATGGCATTTTGAAAAAAGACATAATTTGTGATTCATAAATGACTGAACATTTAGATGACTAATGAATAGGAATGAGAAGTCTCAACTGAGAATGAAGAAAAAATTTTTCTTACAAAATTTATATAAATCTTTCCACAGAAGTGGTTGGAGTCTTAGATGATTCATTTGAAAATGGATGGATAAGTCGCTCATCTATTCCAGTGGGTGGGATGGGCAGGAGCAATATTGGTATAATCTATTGACTGAAAGTATGGGAACTTAGATTAGGATACTGGTTCAGAGACTGGGGAAGAGAGTTCTTTAATCCTGCCAGGAACTAATTCCAAGTTCCTTTTTACTGGAGGAGGACTGAAGAATTTGCATGATGCCTCCCCATTCCCCAGTATTATAAGAAAACATTCCCAATGACATCTGGTTCTTCTAGACATGAGAAAAATCTTTCTGTAATTGCCTGGAACAGAAAATAAAACTGAACATTCATGAAACAATGAACAAACAAGCAAAAACCCAAATCTGTTGGATTCACAATAGGGGAAGGGGGTTGGAAGGATGAGATAGAAACCAACACAAGTTGATACTTCTTATCACTGTGTTGGGTTGTACTTCATGGGACCATTTTTGACATTATATGTGATAATGTACTTTGATAACCCCTGTTATCCTCTCTGAAGGCCCTAATTTCTGAACAATCACAGAAGAAGATGGTGGCAGATGGTGGTAGAGGACTCCAACCACACGAACAGAAGATGACGCTGGATGGTAATGTGATCAAGTCAGTGGTTCAGGTCATTTCCACAGCATTGCCACTGGCAACGTGGGTGAGGCGATAAGGTGGCCAAAGCATTCACTGTGCAAGATATGGAATCCACACATGAGAAAGTTAGACTTGGAAGATAAGCCTCTAAGAAGAAGGGGTGAGAGAACAATCTCCACCTGAAAGGTGTTTCTGGGACCTCTTAAGTTCTCTGTAAAGTCAGCAGGACCCCACAGTAGCTGAGAGAGGGATCCTTCATGTTCACCGAATTCCCCTCTCTTGCCAGTACTTGATGCCAGTACATGACGATATTGTAAGGATTTCCCTCATGTTTCTTGCCAAACCCTTCAATACATCTCTTCCTATTGCTAGTCTCAGAATAAGCAGTGGCAAAGATTCTCTTCTCTTCCACCTGATTTGTGTGTATGTGTGTGTGGGGGGGGGATGGATGTGGTTCTGTGGATTGAGTTCATGGATTTGTTTATGTCAGGCAAGCACTCTATCACTGAGCTACATTCCTTGCCAACTTCAGGAATATTTTAAGGACCATTTCTCCTTGGGCCATTTATTTTTGGTACCTACCTGACACTTCTTCAGTCCCTAAACTAGGGTAATTCTTTTGTACACAACATACTTGGGACCTCAATTTGGACATCATTCTGGGGAAAAATCTCACCTGACAATCTTTCCTCTATTCCTTCCATCTTGGCTGACTCTCTCTCGATATTTCTATCCCATGCTATTGTAAAGTACTATGCTGACGGTATTTCTATCCCATGCTATCGTAAAGTACTATGCTGAATTGCTTTTCTTACCTTGGTGGGCTCAAAAATCAGTGCTTGTTAAATGTAGATAATCACAGAGGCCCTATACCAAAGACTGATTTAGAGACTTCAGTTGGACCCTTAGAAGCACCATTGTATTGTAATTGGCTGTTTACTTATTAGTCTCCCAACTGGATGGTGACTATGGAGGGCAGAAGTCATTAGTATCTCAACAGACTGAGTACGAACAGTTGTTAGGTGATTCTCAATGGAATAAATAAATAAATCAAAAGTAAATAAATAAATAAATAAATAAAAGTAAAGCTCACACACACTGAAATCTGCAAGCTTAAGAAAGAAGGAGGTAATAAAACATAGTGTGGAGGGTATCTATTTGTGGGAGAAAATTTCATTCAAATTTCAGACTACAGATGGGGACTCTATGGCAGTGTCTGGGCCTCTGGGGCGCCTGTCTGGCACTGCTGTGATATGGAACACGCCTGGCCCTCCTTACCCTACCTATGTACTTCCAAGGACTCAGAATGTTTTCTCCAAGGATAGCATATAATTCTGAGAATTGCAATCATTTTTTCCATGTTCTTTGGATGGCTGCAAAATAATTTTAGATGCACTAGTAATTCTAGGTCCTCGCTTACTCTTGACCTTTGAAGCCTGATTCAAAACATCACACACCTCCTACCCAGAGGTCGGAGAGTCGATGATACATAACTGCAGGGAAGAGCTTGGTTTCATTTGCCCACAGAACTGGAAATTGTTGGTAATGTTATCTTACCTGGGTTATTTTTTTAAGGATACAACTGAATATAATTTTGTTACTGTAAAAGCAAAAGATGAAAGATTAGGAGAAATGAAAACTGCCCAATGTGTTTGGAATTGAGCAACTGGTATAAAAACTCTTAAAATTCAGTGACTCCTCTAGCCCAAGAATAAAAAGGATACCTCCCAGCTCAATGAGTCCATGGGTTTTTTTTTTAGAACGGGAGCTTATTTTACCAGTTTCCTATATCCAGTCCTCATTATTGGTTTCTAAATGATATGATTCACACCAAACTAATTACTAAATCCACCCTGCCAACCACTTGTAAAAACTTAATCTTTCCACTGGTAAAATCAACCTAACGAAGGAATAATGTCCTTGTTAATAATCCAGATAACTGATTTGATACTGGAGTCATAGAAATTTCTCTCTCTCTGTACATGTGCTTATGTATACACGGGTTTATTGAACATATATATTATTCCCCAGAACCCTTCTACTTATTTAATTTTTTTTAAGACAAGCTTTCGTGGTGTGTCAACCTGTTAGGCTAGGATGACTGACCATGACCATTAAGCCACAGGTATCTTGCCTGTTTCTACCTCCTAGCAACCCAGCACATGTTTAAACATGGAGATCAAACTCAAATCTCATGCTTACACAGGAAGCATTTTAACAACTGAGCCACCTCTCCATAGCAAACTTCATGTACATTTCCTTTATGGGCAGTAAGCATCTTGAATAAACAGGACAGGCATCCTCAGCATCTAAGACTGTTGTGGTCCAGGCACCGCAGAGACGCTGGGGGCGGGGGTAAGAGGGTGCAGAGTCAACGACATGGATTCCGGGAGTCAGACAAGTGGCAAATCAGGCTCGTTTATTGCAGATATTGGGTCTGCCCATATACCCCCCACCCAACATCCCGTAAGTTCCAGCGGGAGCTTTGGCTGCGTTGCCTGTCTGGGTTGGTCCTCTCAGTGAGGCGATTTGATGTCAGCACCAGGTGCGAGGGCAGATTCTAGCTTAGCTCACCAGGAAGTTGTACCTGCACATGTGCAGCCCATTTCAGACAACACAGGCCTGCCTGGTTCTGTTCCTTCAACATAACACAATGTTTCACTTTGACTATGTGTTCAGTGAGTGACTTTAGAATTGGATAAATTAATCTCTAGTACCTCTTTAGCCCTGATTAGCTCACTGGCTGGTTAATGGTCAGTGTTGGGCACCAACAGCTCAGTGAATCATCTCCTGACACCTCCCTGGTATTTATTTTTCTGAAAAGCATGGTAAATCCTGCCCTGGAAATCCTTGGACACTTTCATCTGGCGGGCATGTCGTCTCTGGGCATGCTGACCTGGAACCAATATTAACTTCCAAGTGTGGGTGGAGAGACTCAAGTTCAAAGAGGCTGTGGACCCCACCTGAGGTTCCAGGACATGCTTGTGATGGAATCAAGTCCAAAATGCATCCTGACCAAATAGATGACTTCTTGGAAGCCATTGCAAACAGTTGATGCTTCGATTTAAGGACATTTTTCTTACACCAAACTTGGCCTCCTATTTCAGTTTTTTGAACTGGAAGATTTTTTCCCTCCATCTTCTTTCCATTTGCTGGGAGCTAGTGCTTATGATCTTTTCTAATAACAGTTTTCCAGTAAGGTTTCTTCATTTGGGGAGTCAAGAAGCCAACACTTTATTAAGATTCATGCCTTCTCCCCTCTGCTTCCATCTCTGGAATATGGCTCAATCATACCGTGAAGTCCCAGCCACGAGGCAGGTGCTTCTCATCTGGGTGTTGAAAGATGTCATCCTTCCTGCCCCTAAGGGCTAAAGGTTTTTCCTTCCTCCTGTGAACTTTTATAATATGTTATCCTTATCATTTCCTCATACCTACTGAACACTTTTGTGTTGATAAGATATATTCATTTGAATTGTGTATGGATGTGTGTACCTATTATGTGTATGGACACATGTGTGTCTCTTCACTGATGAAATTCTCTCTCTCTCTCATTCTATTTCAGACAGGGTCTCATGTACAGGCTGCTTGTGAATTTTTTTTATATAACCCAGGCTGTCCCAGAACTCACAACTTTTGTGCCTCTGCCTCGTAAGCATCTACTATACCTGGCAGGGATTCCCTAAGAACATTTATGAAAAAGGCCTCCTTCAATCCTGATTGTATGTTCTTCCATTGCGTCCCAGTTCTCTGTACTATGGCACAATGATAGGATACACCTGGGTATTTGCTGCACTAAGATGAAATCGTGTCCATGGAATATTTTTAGCATGCTCACATTTCACCAGGAGTGCCAGAGCAGCAGCTAGCACCTGCAGGTGCTGGCAAGGTGTGCCTGGCAATTATGCCAGGCAGATGCCAAGTTCAAGCCTGCTCCAGTAATGGTATCTGGGTGGCAAGCTGGTTTCCTGCTGACCTACGAATCTGCCATTGCCCCGTGGAGTACTTCTAAAAGCTTGGAGCTTTTAGGGAATGGAGTTACCCTGACCCTTCTCTATAGAAAAAAATGGTAAAAAAAAATCACTTTTAAGGTTAGAAAGACTTTTTGAAGTTTATTTGCTTCTTTTAGGGACTGGCTTGTCTAGACAAATCACCTTGATTTTTCTTTTGGTGTCTTGCCATCCTGTCATGATGAAATATTCTCCAAATCAGAGTCAATCTCTCACAGCCTTGCTTTGTGTTATGAACAGCTGGAGCCCAAGCCTATTAGACAGCTGGCTCTGGAAAGCAGATAGGTCTTCATTTTTGGTACAGACTGTGCTGAAGTCTAAAGCAACCCCTGCAAAGGCCAACACAGCATGATACGTTGAACTTTTCCACAGTACTTCCTAATGTTTGGTCTATACTACCAAGAAACGTCCTTACGGAGTTCAATGAGTGCTCTTGTCCAGGCAGGAAGGTAAATGTAGCTATGTCACTGTTAAATCCCAGCACCATCGTACTTTATGTTAGAGATGGGAAGCTCTCAGGCTATTTAGCTGGAGGAGTTGAAGGCTTTAGAGTCAAGTGGCCTGCGTTTGAATCCTGTTTCTATATTAGCTATTCAGCCTTGGACAAATGATTGAACTATTTTTAATTCCAGTTCCTTTACCTGTAAAATGATGAGATAGGTAACCCTAACTTTGGGGACAGTACATTTAAAGAGAAAGGCAAAAAAGCATAAATGCAATCTGCCACATGCTAATAGTATTAAATACTTTAAAAAATCTTTCCTCTATTTCCTTTGTAAGTACCAGCATTCATCTCAAATCTCAGTGTGACTGGCAGCTAGTCCGGGTGGCAGAGGAGCCATAAGTAAGCTGGTTTGGGGTTGAATTTCCTTGTTTGAGTGGATGCACAGTCCTGTTGTACTGCTGTGTAACTTGAAATTTTCAGCTTCGATTTTGATGACAGGTTCATGTAACATGCAGAAAGCCCCCTCTGCAATTGTGGTTGGACAGAAAGAATATATGGGATAATGATATGGCTCCCCCACCTCCCCTTGATCAACACTGCGGTATTGAAGGAAGAGGCCCTTCCAGAAAGCACTTTTAGAATGGCAAGAGCACGTGTGTTGGTTTGTTTTAGAACACGTCGTTCTTGGACTCAGTTCCTGGTGGTCTTGGTTAGGTCGGATGTCCCAAGGCTCACGATGTAGAAATGGTTATGTTGCAGCACTCAGAAAGCAAGTATGCTTCTTGGCCCCTGGAGCTTTTGCAGAAGTGTGACTGTGTGTGAAGTCCTTTCAAGTTCATATTTCCCGTGCATCTGGAAATCCCAGTTACCAGGATTGAATCCTCTCTCTGTGACTATAATTTCCATTCCTTTAGTGGTAACTGATCTGGGACTGCATTTGATTAATGGCCTCTACCTTCTTTCCAAATTCCTCCTTCACTAATCTTCATTTTTGTTTAACAAACTGAAGCGCTTCCTGGATATTTCACTGAAAGCTGAGAAGGCAAATTTAGGGCTCTGTCTGTTCTCCATCATAGTCTGGTGGTGGGCTGACCGCCATTTCCTTCCCTTCCTCTCGCCGCCTTGGTGACACTTTGAGGACAACAGTTGCCTGTGTCTGAGCTCTGAATCAGAAGATTCTGATTCAGGAGGTCTGGGGTTGGCCCAAGATTCTGTATGTTTCACAAGGTCCCCAGTGATTCCCAGGCTGCTGGTACATCCTTCAAAAGATCAACAATTATGCCATCCCAAGTTTCACATTTGAAATGCTATGGCGATTCAGGTCTCCATACACTGAGCCTTTTAGTAAATCTTGCTGCTTATTTTGCTCTTCCTGAATTTTTGGATGACACTTTTCAGGTCCTTTTGTGTTTCAACAGTACTGAACATTATAGAGATAGGCCGCTTCCACTGAGCTCCTCTTTCCTCAATTAGTTTGTTTGAATTGAAAGTTCAACTGATTGTATCTGTGGCTATTGTTGTGGCAAGCAGCATGTCCTAACTGGCAAGGTGCAGTCACTTGCTTATTCTTCTAGGCCATTCTGGCTTTGCTGGTCTTTGCCTTTTTTGTTGGTCTCTTTTGTTGATTTCACTGATTTTTTTTTTTTTTTTTACGGTTCAGTGATAAGTATCACCTAGCAAAATCCATTTGGGGAAGGGCTACTCTTAGCATTTTCCTATTTTCTCATGAAAATTGCTCAGCATTAAGCAATTAAGCAGAAACAACCTACCCATCTGATGACAGAATGTGTTAATGGAACCCAGTCAATATATTTAAAAGCATTTCCCCAATTTTAAAACTAGGAATGTGGTGGCCTAAGAAAAAGGAAGACCACACTCTCTGTGTGTTATGATAAAACGGTGTGCAGTGTGCTATAGAAAATATGCTGTGGAAAAATTTTGACCTTAGACAACTGCTTCTTGGCTTCTGTAAACTGCTTACACGTAAAGATAGTCGGTGCTTACATGTGAAGATAGACAAAACTTGCTCTCGCTGTCTACTGACCACTTAGTTTCATAGTTACAGCCTTGGGTCAGCAGGACCTCCACTCAAGGTTTCCACCCCTCCCCTCACCTCTATCCGAATTCCAGCAGCAACCACTATCTTAAACTGCTAGCTTGAATCACTAGCTGGATGGCACATACCAACTTAGAAACTGCTGTGAGAACTGCCCCTTGCCCTTACTGGGGTCTCCATCGTGTGGTCCCAACCTCTGATAGAGTCCTGGAGTCCTAAGGCTCCATCTAAGGTCCCGAACTTAGATGGAATCTTGAGGCTTCAGTTTGGTTTGACCCACTTTCAATAAACATCCTTTTCAGTCATGTTCATTGTCTGGTGCCTCATCTAAGATTATTCAGGGATGGAGATTTGTGATAAATCCATTCTTTGGAATTAAGAGATATAATCCAAAATTTAGAAAATATCACATCTTATTTAGAGACACAAATGATAACATTGACCATGGCTTCCTGACTCTTGCCCTTTTTCCCCTTTGTTTATTCCTAAGTGTCATCCCATAATTAGCCTACTAAATTAGTTAAAATTAATAGTTTAGATAATTAAAAGTCACTCATTAAATTATGACACCAAGGTATCCCAGTGAGTATGGGTTTAACTTTTGTTTCAAACTCAGCAGCACAGTCAAATTGCTGGTAGAGCTTGTTGAACACATGGATTTTGGACTCAAGCTTCCAAGACTCTGACCTAGGTTTGGAGAGTAGATGGTCCGTGTTCTGCATGATCTCTGACATCCAGAGATGAGAAGCAGCAACACTCACCCCCTACCTGCCTTTCTCGCTCTTCCAATGCTCTTTTCTAAGTGGGGGCATGTAAACCCCATTGTGCACACTTAAATCTCTTCCCCTTGAGCTCCAGGCAAAGGCGCCAACCCCTTATTCGACAACCCAACTTTGAAACACGATTTATTTATTTATAATGTATTTGTTTTTATCTATTTCTTTATTTATTGAGACAAGTTCTCTTTGTCATTCAGGCTGGCCTGGACCTCACAGTGACTCCTTCCTTCTCCGGAGGGTGTGAAGCATGTTGCCTGAGTCTAAACTTGTTTTGCTATGTCTCTCCCATCTTAACTGTAACACTGAATGTTCTCTGTAGGTCAAAATCATCTCTTTCTTCCATTCTACATAAAAATCTGTCTTTAAACTCCCAACTTTCAGATCCATCTCTAATACTATCTTAACTCTGGCTACCTCTTCTAAAACAGGCAAAGTCACTATCAGTTCTTCTCTCCTGCCTTCTATCTGATCTCTCTTTCTCTCTCTCTGTTGCCCAATTCGCCACCACTCCCTGACTTCATCTCTGCTACCCTTCTCTCTCACTTCTTCCTCTCCCACCAGATTGAGTCCCTCCTCTTCCTGGAGTACCTCATACTTACCCACTCAGGGCTTTTGCTCCAGCTGTTTCCCCTGGCAGGTAGGCTGTCTCTTGATGTACTTGCCTGCCACTCATCCTTAGCTCTTGGCTTGTGTGGGATCCTAGCAGAGTGCACCGCTGACCAACCCGTATAGAATGATGGCAGCTCTGTAGATTGACTTCTTCTCTCCATAGTGTTTGTCTCCACTTGAGGGACTTTACATTTTTACTTACTGTCTGGACCTCCCTATCAGAATGTAAACTTAGGAGGGAAAACCCTTTTTATGCCAGAATTTAGTAGGTCTTCGATAAATATTTGTTGAGTGTAAATCAGCTATATTTCTAATGATTTACTTATGAGATTCCATAACTATACTTAAAAATCAATTGAAGGTATATATTCTGTCTTGCTTATCTGCATGTCTTATGCATGTATAGTGGTGCTGGACAACAAAAAACACTGAACGACCGAATACCTGCAGCATAGAGGAAATACTATAGACTCCTGGACTGAAGTTTCAGTGTAACTTTGGAGTAGTCATGTGACCTGAGTCATGCTTTAAAGTTGTGACTTCTTCATAAAAGAATAAACTCTTTGTGTTCAAACAACATGTGCCAGTCTCTTACTTTTACAAGGGACTTGACAGTATTAGAAATACATTGTATTGATGTTGAGGTTCTTCACCCTGATGAACATTACTCTTTGATTACACTTTGCAAATTCTTTAAAACCACTGAAAGTTATTAGCCAAAATTTTGGTAACTAAACTACTATTGCCCCAAGTTTTGGGATCTTTGACTAATTTAGATCGTGAGTTTATCCCCAAAACTCAAGGAAAGAGGCAGAGTAGCCACAAATTCATTTTTTTTTAATCTGCCCTGTATTATCAGAACTGGTTTTCTTGTCTTTTTTTTCTTTGTATCTTTAAATTCAACAGTATGATAGTTAATCCTGGATGTCAGCTTGATACAGCTGGCATTAGCTAAGATCAGCTGAGACCACCTGAAGAGATTATCTGGACAATACAAAGACCAACCCTAGATCCGATTGGAACCTCCCTAGATCTCACTGGAACCTCCCAGCAGTGGACCATATGAAAGGAACCACAGACTAAAAGACTGGGAAGAAGAGAGACTCTCCAGGAATCCTCCTTTAGCCATGTGACTGGGAGTGACTTAGCCTGCCAGCTTCAGCCACCAGCCATGTCACCTCCACTATGAAAGTTCGTTTCTCCCCTCTGGAACCATAAGTTGAATAAATCTCCCTTTCTCCCTTAAGTCGTTTGACTTTGAATGCTCTCTCACAGCAAGAGTTAAGAATAACCGTTACAAACAGAAAGTTACCCCGTGTTATTCTCCTGTTTCATTAGCTCCCCTTCTCACTTGGAATCAGTGCCAGAGTTGCTAAACGACCCACGGGCTGCACAAAATCTCAGCTCCATCCCATCTCTGAGTTCATCTTCTCCTCCTGGTAATTCTCGCCTGCCTTCATGGTACTCCAACTGTCACAGGCTTCTTGCTCACCCCGGGGCATGTTGTCATGCCTCATCCAGCCCCTGACTCATGCCTCTGGGTTTCTTTGTCTTTTGATTATACAATTTCATGTGTATATGCCTTGCATACTGGTATGACTCACATTCTGACATAGATCTTTGCTCCAAAGTTCTCCTTCATGAAAGTCTTCTTTGCCCCCACCCCTGTAAATATGTCAAAGCTCCAACCCGAGGAAACCCTTGGCTACTTTATTGTTTTTTTCATAACCCTGTCTTATCATTGGACAAACAGAATATTTTCCTTCTTTGTCCTAATTACTCTAGGCTAGACCATGAGTTCTACTGAGAATGGAAGCTTTGCCGCTTCTGTTCTCTGCTGAATCCTTAGTGCTTAGCAAATAGCAGACTATCAGTCAGGGTTCATCAAGGGAATGAATGGGTGAATGAATGGCTGGACAAATGGGGGAAGAGAGAGGGGCTTGGCTGACCTGTGTGTCCATGTAGAAGCGAGAACTGGAAGGGAGAAGGGGTAGATGAAGAATTTGAATCCTATTTCTGTGTGCTCAGGCTTGGCTGGCTTAGAGGTGGCTGGGCTCTTGTCACCTGGCTCACTGACAGTTGACATCATAGCAAAGCAATGCCTGAGTGACTCAGATTTTGAAATGCTGTAAAAACTCTACACGTCAGGGTGACCTCGAAAGTGGCATCCCTGTTTGCTCGCTGCAATTAAATAAAGGCGTATATGCTCTCTGGTACGCTCCTGGCTCTCAAGAACAAGACAGGAAGAACAAGGAGGTGGGTATCTCCAAGAACACCTCCCTGCATGTGACTTCTGTGTTTCTTTCTTTTGGGAATATATATATAGCTTGAAGGAGGGGTTGGCTGTGTAGGCTTAAAATGTTTAAGAGTTCATTGGGTGTTAGAATGGCAAGAGGATTGATTCATCAGGCAATACAGAAAGAACTTGGAAGGTGATTTTATTGTCATCAATAATCTTCTTAGCCTTCATGTTGTCATCATGTTTCTGGAATTATCCACTCCTCAGCTGTCATTACCAGCCCCAAAGGACACATTCAGTGGACTCTGATGGCACTGCCAGACATCGTTCTTATTGGAGACAGGTGGCTCAGGGAGTGAAGAGGACAACCAGATTACATACCCCCTGCGCAATGAGTGGAGCTGGAGAGGAGCCATTGTCTAGTTTAATGACTTTCTTACCCTGAGAGGGAATCTTTGTGTGAACGGGGAGCAGAAGTTGAGGCTGAATCTCAGAGAGCCACTTCTTTCTCTGTGGTCCAAGCCCCCATGGGAAACCCATTTCTTAGCCCAGCATGTCCAGGTTGGGGTTCACAGAACCTGTGGATCCTCCAAGTGGAAGAGCAGTAATGGCTACTTGTGTAGCTCTCTCTGGGGGACCCTGGGCATCCTGTCTGGGTTCTTAGATTCCTATCATCTAGGCAACCATTCCCCACACCAAGTTCCCTTCCTCTCAAAAGATACAGGACAGTTTTTCTTTTTATTGACTGCATGCTCTTTGCTGTACTCAGCTAAAAGAATTTTTTTTAAAAGACATTTTAAAAATTTTTTTATTATTTATTCAGTTGTGCATGTATGCGTGTGTTCGTGTATGTGTGTGTGTGTGTGTAGAACCACGGACGAATTAGGGAACCACCATGACGCCTCCACCTCCTCCTTGTTTACCCCGGGATTCACAGGCTCCGCCCTACCATGACCAGAAGCGCAGGACGCCCCCGCTGCCACCTGGCGTCTATACGTGGGATCTGGGATCTGAACTCAGGACCTTCCGCCTGCAAGGCGGAGGCTTAACCCCTGAGCCACCTCTCCTAGCCCCAAGAATTTTTAAGCTTTACAAAGATAAGACCACTGGTCGCATTGTTCTAAAGATGATTTTCAATGTGGAAAGTTGAAAATATTGACTTTAGTCTGGATGGATGTGTATACCCACCCAGTCTTGTCTTTGTATTGATATTTGTAAATATTTTAAACTTTTATTTAGTGTGTGCGCACACACGCGTTTGTGTGTGTGTATGCATGTGCCACAGTACGTGTGTAAGGTCAGCGAACAACTTGCAGGAGTTGGTTCTCTTCTTCCACTATGTGGATTGTGAAGGTTGAATTTCAGATCAGGCTCAGTAACAAAAGTCTTTCTCTACTGAACCATCTCTTCTCTCCAGCCCATTGTTCGTATTTTTGCACTTTGTGGATTTCCTGAACTCAGCTGAAAGAATTGATCTTGGCCATTGTCTAAATTCCCAGAGAATGCTGAAATAGTTTTTGTTTGTTGGTTGCTCTAAACAGTTTTGTAATACTGAGAAATCAAACACAGGGCTTTGCATATGGTCGGTACCACTGACCTGTATCTTACTTCCTATTTCATTTTGATTTTCACTGAGGATCTCACGAAGTTACCCAAATTGGACTTGGACTCACTATACAGGTCAGACAGGCCTTGAGTTTGTGATTCTAGCTGGGGTCCAATCATGGTCCACGGTGCTTATGAAAATGTTTGAATAACATTTTATAGTACTTGGTTTCCTTTTGCCTCTTTTTTTTTTTTTTTAACTTGGTCTCATCAAGTGTCTACCATCAACAAAGGTATGGTTATTGGAATTTCCCATGAGTTTTTAAACTTCTCAATGCCTTTATTTATTAAAGAAGAGATTTATAGGTCATTAAAATTTATAGGTCATTTTAAAAAAGCAACCGAACTTTAACCTCACTACAACCAAACTTTATTTAACCTCACTGCTTTTTTTTTTTTTTTTTTTTTTTTTTTTGCGTTTCCAGTAGCAATCGGATTTGGACCTTCATGTATGAGCAGGACATCCTAAATTCATCCCCTTGACCTTCAGATGACCTCCACTTTTCTTGCACAGAAGCCCAAGATTCTGTTCTGGAAGCTTTTGACTTTCACCTTCTGTAAGCAATCTTGCAATTGGCACTATTTTGGCAGAATCTTACTTCTCCATTTTAAAAACTAACAAAAAATTTGCTTCATTTTTAGTTTTCTTAATTAGCTTGGTTTTTGCTGTTATACAAAAAATACCTTAAACTGGACAATTTATAAGTAATAGAATTTATTCCTCAAAGTGCAGGAGGCTGGCCAGTGGAAGTTCCAGGCATCTGTAGGTTGGTACTTGTAGGTCTTGGTTGTCCATAGCTCACTCTGGAGAAGGTGACAGGCAAAAGGACACAATATCTCCTTCCAGTCCTTGCTATCCAGCACTAGTCTCATTCTTGAAATGGGATTCACTGCCTTCTAAAGGATCCACGTTGCGCTGGAGAGATAGCTCAGGGGTTAAGACTCCGTCTCGAAAGCAGAAGGTCCTGAGTTTGGATCCCGGGTCCCACATAAAACATTAGGCAGAAATGGCAGCGGCCAGCACTTCCAGCCCTTGTGGGTGGAGCCTGGGACTTCCCAGAGTGAAGCTTAAGAAGGAGGTTGAAGCAATCCAGGATGATTCCCAAAATCACCTTTGGTCCTCCACAGGGACACATAGTGTCTTATCACACACACACACACACACACACACACACACACACACACACACACAAAATAGCTAAATAATAAACAAACAAACAAACAAACAAACAAACAAATAAATAAGTAAATAAAATACTAAAGGACCCACCTTTGTTGCATTGGGGATTAACTTAATTTTGGAAAGGCATTCACTCACAGCGACTGTGAAGGATGAAAACCCTTATTTCCTTGGAATAGCTTTGGTTTTCTGTTAGAAAAAGCACCATCAGGAAGTATCTTGTAATAGTAGAATTGGGCCTGTACTCTTCCGATGTTGCTCAGATATTCTAGTGCAGTACCTATGGGTATTCTTGGACTCTGCCTGGTCACAGTGCCCCTCCTCATGACTAGAGGACTCAGCCTACTGCACTTTGTGAGACCGCAGCAGGAACAATCTTCTCAGGGGCTCCAGCTCAAGACTCCAGGGACAGACAGCTTGATGTCATTTTTGTAAGCACTGACTTTACTTTGTTTCTACCATGTTTCTGACCCCGTGCCCCTCTTAACGTGGACAGAATCTACCTTGCTTTCCTGTGAGTTCTGATAATATGTAGAAAGCCTCAGTTGCTCTGGGTTTTCACTGATGATCCCTCTTCAGGACTGGGCATTAATTTCCTCTCTAAGCTTTCCAAGATACTGCTTTCTTTTGTCAGAATCTGCAAATACAGGTTACTCCTGTATTTTGGGAAAATGTGGGTGGATATGTAGTTAGATTTTGCTGACAACCCGCCCCTTCACGGAGATCTTCATGAAGTCAATCATCTCTCTATTATTCTTTTGGATGTCCCGAAGAGTCTGTAGGTCTAGGCTTCATCTCAGCTTTCATTATTAGTGGCTGGAATCAAGTCCTGTTATAATATAGTCCACTGTTTACCCCACTAAGCCTTCTGTGGGTCAGGAGCTACTGGTTATGCAGTCTTTCCCTATAACAAAATACAAACATATTTCTAGTTCTAAGTAAGTTAGGCAATCCCATCTGTCACTCTTTCACAAAACACATAATTACTGCATGCTTGATGCTAAAGATATAAGGAGGAAGAGATTTGAAACAAGCAATTGTAACATAGCATAACAGTGATGGAAGTTAGTCTTGGAGCATTGAAGAAAGAAGTACAGATGATGATGATGATGGTGGTGGTGGAGAAGCACAGTTCCAGAAAGTCTTGAGCTGAACCTAGAAGGAGAGCTAGAAGCTTATCCCTGGGAATCTGAGAAGAAAATCCAAGCAGAGGAATCAAACACACTTGAGGCCAACTAAGTAAGTGGGGATGACTATACCACCAAAGAGAAGTAGAAGGAAGAAGACGCAGGATTTGCACGGCAGGCCCAGGAAGGAGTCTGGACTATATCGTTCATAACTGGTATGTGGGAGGATTTGAAAGAACAGTCTATGACCAACATGTATTCTGAGGAAAAACTCCTTAGAGGTGGAATTGGAAGGAGGTAAAGATAGAGGCAGGAAGGTCAGTGAAGATTGAGGCAAGAAATTGTAAGTGCTTAAATAAAGGGAAGATCAGCAGGCAGCATATGAAAAGTGTTTGGGAAGAAGGATAGAGAGGATGGGTGACCAGTTAAAAGGAGACGATAATGACATAGAGGAAACTCCCACCCACCTGAGGACTCAAGTGTAACTCCCAAGGGTCTTTGTTGGAACTTGCATAAGAATGAAGATACTGTTCTCTAAGTCAGAAGTGAGAGTGCGATTTGACTTGGCCATGTTATATGAGAAAACTTTGGGGGATGCCAAGTGGAGATAATCCATACACTTCTTGGCTTGGGACTGATTTGGAAGCCATAAATATATACTGAATGGCTGTAAATTCTGAAAACACATATACTCTTTTGTCATATACTGTAATACAGTACCAATAAATCATTTCCAAAGTATTCACCTTTGTGTCCAGACTTTATGATCATCCTTTATAAATTGGCTGGATTCAGAGCTAGTACAGGTCAGCCAGGTAGAATATATAAAATAAGAAGAAAAAGGGACTAGAAATGGAATCTTGGGAGCAGCAATATTTATGGGGCAAAGGAAATCAAGAAGAAACATTGAGAATTGGGTGAGATTTAAAAGCACAGAGAAGGTTCCAGAAGGAGCACTACTTCCATTAAGGGGGAAGGGGAAAATGTGAGGATGAAAAAGGCTGTGGAGACATGAGCTTGCTTTGCCATCAGACCATCTTTACTCCCCACCCCACCATGCTCCAGTGGCCCACAGCTGTATTTTCCCAGAACAGTGGCTCTAGACCTTCATTAGTAGCAGGCTCTTTGAAAGCCAGATAGAAACCATGGAATTTCTTCCACAGACAAATAGCAGTATATGGGCATCAAGAGTGGAAAGGTCCTAGGTTAGAAGTCCTGATATTTTGCAGCATTTTTTTTTCTAGAATTACTTTTAAACATGCACGGTTTTGGTTAACTGCATTTGGAATCTGAAATTGTGCTTGTTTATGGTGTGTGTGCATGCAGTGTGCGTGTGCACCTGCACACGCGTGTGCATGTATAGGCAGGAAGACAAACTTGGATGTCATTCCTCAGTTGCCGTGCACCTTGTTTTTAGAGACAGGGTCTGTCACTGACAAATAGGCTAAACTGGCTCTTTAATAAGACACAAGATCTGCCTGCCTCTGCCTCCCCAGCATGGGGATTACAAGACCACGTGCCTAGCTTTTTTTTTTTTTTTTTTTAATGTGTGTTCTAGGAATGAACTCAAACCTGCTTGTGAGGAAGCATTTTATCATCTCTCCAACTCTGCCCCCTCCCCTGTACTTTTCTTGTAAAAAAGCTACAAGAAAGGGATCAATGTGTGTGTGTGTGTGCATGCACACGCATGTGTATACATACATACATACATACATATATATATATATATATATATATATATATATATATATCAGCACAATGGCATTAAGTTCACTTAAGTTCCAGTGATTTTTCCCCCACCTTGTTGGAAAGATTCCTTATTGTTCACTTTCCCTCTCTTGATGGTTTTCCTTTTTTTCTTGGCTGAACTTTAACTTAATTTATACAGTGCTGTTGACTGTTGTTACCATAAATTGCTTTAGTATACATCACCCAACCACATATTCCTTCCAGAGAGCATTCTGCAGCACATTTTCCCCCAACAGATACCACTCACTTTCCTTATATTCATTTGATATGAATAACCATATCTGTTATGGTGACGTGTTTTCATGACTGTGGGGATCATGTCCTGCTCATGTTTGTTTTTATTTTGGCCATTCTTTTTCACCCAGTTTATTTTACCAAATAATTATTGAGTGCAAATGATATCTAGTGCACTCACTTATTCTCTTAACTTCAAAAGTCCTCTTTCTCTCTGAAGATTTATGCCTCCAAACTATGCCTCTAGCCCCGACAACTCCCACGGCTGTCAGTCATGGCCCCAATAGGTGTGATTTTCCTACTGTTTTGCCTATTTTACATGTTAATTAACATCATATACTCAAATTTTCTAGTTAATATCTAGTATTACTTAAAGTCAACTGCTCTTCATGCTATCTAACTAAGCCTGGAAGAAAAATCTTAGACACAGAAATTAAAAATGTTACTGATAGCCAAACTTCAAATCCATTCATCACTTGCTAAACTTGGGCAAGTTTCACATCACAACTGGACTCCTTTTCTTTTTAGTTCTTTTCAAGTGTGGCAAGTTGAGGTCAGAATTATCCTTCGACTGTTCTACACTTGACTTAGGTCTTCCAACAGAAGGTGTATACATAGTCAAGGTCCTATTAAACACCCCAAGGGGGTGGTAGCCTGAACCTGAAGCTAGGCAGTCTTGGGAAAGGCGATAAATGGTTGAGAATTGAGTGCTTACATCAGTTTGGCTTTTCACTACAAGTTTTTTCCATGAGGGTATTTATCGTAACAGACATATGTTTTTAATGTATCAATCAGGAGGGTGTGTGGTCTTGTTTGTTCTTGATTAAAAAGCCTGTGTCAAATAAGAATTATTTCAAAGCTGCAGTAATAATTGGAGCAATAAGATGGCAAGGGGTAATTAAAGGATGTGGCTTTCTTTCAGAAACAAAAATGAATCTGGTGGCCACATGTATTCTTCTGTTTTTCCTTAATGAGTGTGATGAAGGATGTCATAGTAAGGAGCTGTGGAGGCTGGAGCTGCACCAACAACATGTTAGCATATCAGGTTGGAGCCCAGATTCCCTTGTTGCCTGAACTTAGGAATTTGCACATTTCATAGCATGGCCATGTCTTAGGTGCCCTGGTGCCATGCCAGCCTCTTGCCTTTGCATATGTTAGATGGGAAGAATAGCTGTTTACTCTTCACTTTGAGTTGTTGGGTTACAAAGCATGAATTACTTAGGTTATTGCTCTTAAATGATCACCATTTAGATTTTCTATTTCAGCTGACTTGACTTGGAAAACTCAGATCAATTGAGAAAGATAATTTGCATTGGGACAAACCATTTTTATGATAGGCCATATTGTCTTCTCCTGTAAAGGTCTGGCTGGGTATACTACCCAGGAAGAAAAGAAAATTCAGTGTCTTTGGACATGATTGAATGACTGGACCTTCTTTGTGTCTTTTGAGGTGCGTTCAATGGGTCCATCATTAAATATTAAACACCCGCTTTTCTGTCTTATTTTATTAGCCAATTGCCTTTGGTTTGGATTTTGTGCCTTCAAATATGACTGCCTGTGAGGACCAATAGCAATAAACACAGGAACATGGTAAACACAGCAAGCTCCTACCTAGAATTTGATTCAACTCAATTCCACTTGACAAATATGCTCTGAAATCCAAGGAAAACAGAAAAGAATGTAATAATATGTTCATCATCTCGCTGGGTAAACACAGAAAATGGCTCAAGAAAACTATGGAGTGCATGTCATTCACTCTATCAGAAAGAAATGCTATAAGAACAGTAGGTTCTTGTGAAGGAAGAAACCATACCCAAGACCACCATCTGAGCTTAAACACATTTATAAAAGGGAAGTGGTGTATAATCAGGTCCCAGCAATCCCTCATTCTCTTGCTGCTTTCTGTTTCATTTTACTTTAAAACTGAATTTAGCAAAGCATAATTTCATAGAGTGAAATTATCCTTTTTAGGTGGATGCCGAGTCTTGGCTGGTGAGCACTGCCATGCCACTACAGAGGAGGTGGCAGAGTATTGCCAGCACGCTGTGCGGCAACCCCCACCCTTTGTGGTCAATTTCCTTCTGCCCACATCGCTGGTCTGATCTTTCTTCCATAGATTTCCCTTCCCCAAACAAACACTAACCAAAACATAGTGCTGGAGGCTTTTTTATTGTTCATCAGTTAAAGCTAAGGTGACATTTTGCTGCTTTGGCCACTTTTCTCCTATTCATTTTGTGATTGTTTGGAGGCTGGGGACCAAGAAAAGAAAAGAAAGCAGGTGATAAGATAAAGACAAGAGGGATTGTTTACCTTGGAGTTGAGAAGAACGAGACCATGAGAAGAGTTTGGGCAGACCCAGGGTTCTGTCCGCTTCTAGCAGACACTCCCTTTTTTCCTCTGCGGAGGCCCCACAGAGTTATGTGATGACATATTTCCTTTTCTTGTCTACGTGAGAAGGGCTATTTCTAGTCAACACATTATCTTTCAGTACTCCAGATCTCTCAGGCTGGGGTATGTCTTTTTTTTCAGTCGTAAAAGGAAGGTACTTGCTGTTTCTGTGCTTTGCCAAAGGAGACTACGAGATACAAACAAAGCAGTTTTGCCAACTGTGGGGTGACATTGAACCTGCCTCTTACTCGCTTGCTTTGTCAGTTTTCTCTCCTGGAAGCTGGGGATGAAGAACAATGTCTTCCCCATGAGGCTATTGCAATCACCGAATGGGATCATGCAATAAGTTCCTGTGCATGGACAGAAACACACTAGTATCCTTTCGTCTCCTGTTGTAGGGCAAAGATAGACCATTTTAAGGTAATGTGTGACCTATCCGTGTGCAAGGTGACACAGTTTATTCACTTAAGAGATAGTATTTGAAGATATGTGGTGCCTTCTCTATGCTCTCTGCACTTCAGTAGAAGAGAAGGAAAAAAACCCCTGAAATAATCACAAAAAGGCTACATAGCACTGTAAAAATAAGAGTGCCACTTGGGAGATGGCTCAGAAGTTAGGGCTTGCTCCATAAGCAAGAGGACCAGAGTTCGGATCCCCAGACTCCAAGAAAATGCCAGGTGTGTGTGGCAGTCCACCTATAATCCTTGGAAGGCAGAGACAATGAATCCTTGGAGCAAGCTGGCTTGCCGGAGCAGCCTTGTGGATGAGCTGTGGTTTAGATTGAGATGCTGTCTCAAGAAGAATAAAGTGGAAGATTGATGGAGGATGATTCTTGATACCAAAATCCTGATACCACGCCTCCCAAACACAATATATACATGTGTATACACATACACATAAATAAACATGCATTTGTGAATACACACATATATACAGATGAACCCATGCACACCCACACACGTGAATATACATGCACACATATGAACACATGCTCATGAACACATGTGTACTTCCACACACATGTGAACACATACCCACACAAACACACACCACACACAAACATGAAAATGGAAGAAAACAAAAAAAAGTTCCTGATAATTCAGTATAGATATGGAACATAATAAGGCTGAGGACATGGGCTGGGAGTCCACAGAAATTCATGTTCCCTGGCATTGGTTTTGCATCTGAGGAGGGGACCAGCCCTAAGTGGCAGAGAGTAGGCCAAGCAGAAGGCACAGCATGATTACAGACAGGGAATGAGTAGGGAAGTAGAGGAATGATGCAGGGGTGTAGTGATTGACATGGAGAGTTACGTTAGAGAGCAGGAGAGAACGAGCAGAGAATGTGTGTGGAGGTGAGAAAGAAAGAGATGGGAGAGCTGGAAAATGTAAGCAACTGATGCAGGACTTCAGCACCATAGCTTATCTGCAGTGCAAACTGGAGCCACTTGAAATTCTGGAGCCTACATAAAAGCTGCGTGTCAGGCAGATGGCGCTTCCCGCCTTGAGCAAGGGCCTCTCACACCTGTAGGACTTGGGAACACGTGCAGCACATGTGTTGGAAGTGGTGTTAGAATCCTCAGGGCAGTATCTTTGAACTTACCGTTTCTTGATAAGAATTGGCAAAAGGCCTAAAAACCTACTGCTACCGCAGACTGGAGCTAAAAACGCAGGCTGATGATCCCTTACCCACAAAAGTCCCTTCACAGCTGTTGGAATTCCCAAGAATGTGCCTCTTTCTGGATCTTGACAGAATCTGCCGCAGAAATGCTGTTCGGGATCGACAATTTTGAAGTTTGATAAGATGCTCCTCCCCACCCCCCACCACTAAACACTTCACTGGCCATGAATATTAGAAAGTCATTCCACCAAATCCTGTAATTTCAGTTTCCCATTATTTTATGTCTCCCTTCTACAATCACTAAATATGTGTTGGTTGAAGGCTTAACACAGACCATGACTCTACAGAATTTATCTTCTTACCAAATCATGTTTCAGAGAAATTCAGAATTAAATGAACGTGACCATCTCTATTTATCAATGTGACAGTTCAGCTGTAGGAGGACAGAGATGTTTTACATGCACCTGTGAGAGCACATGCAACTAGCCATATGTGTATGTATGTAGGCATACATCTTTCATGAGCTCGTGGGTTCTGCCTTGTTAGTTCCTTCACACTTGAAAATTCCTGATAAAAATAAGCCTCTATACACCTCGACATGTGGTTTAAATCATCACAGAGAGAAAACACTTGTAAAAACACACAGAGGGCACTTCCAAACATGTACATCTCACCAGTTAATTCCTTTGTAATTGATGTAAACCATGAAAGCCAATCATCTTGAGTCAAATTCTACCATGCTAAATGATCTTGCTAGCTTGAATTATGATAGGTGCTGTGAGGAAAGGCAACATAGAAAAGGGATTATATATATATATATATATATATATATATATATATATATATATAATACATATTTTGTTTGTCCCAAGAGTAGATAAACAGGGATGAGTATTTCAAAGACTCATTTCAAAGACTAATCATTTCAAAGACTTGCTGAATAACATGCTAGTGGCCTGTCACTGTATGGAATAGTATGACTTTAATGGTAATTAATGGTAAAAAGCATTGGTAGTTTAGTATTTTCTTTGAGACACAGTCTCACTCTATAGCCCAGGCTGGCTTCTGACTCATGGTGATCTTCCTGCTTTAGCAGCCCAAGTGCTGAGATTATAGGCATGAGGTTCTATGGCCTGGCTTATTTAATCTTTGTGTGTGTGTGTGTGTGTGTGTGTGTGTGTTTGTGTGTTAGAAACATCAAACTACCTGACTGTAGACCTGGAGTTGCCTGGAAGGTGCTCACTTACCTCTTCATTTTACATACGTGCACATCAGGCATCCAGACTGTGAATGGCTTAAGGATTGCTTGGCCAGCATAGCATTGTTACTAGAACCCATGCTGTCAATGTATATTTGTCTTTAAGAATCTATTTTTTTTGGTACTTTATTCTTCCCCCTTTCATAAATAGTTCCTCTAATAACTTTATGGGCATTTCATTATAATCTAAAAAGTAAGTACAATAATATTCTTGTTCTTTTTAAAAGGCTTATTCTGGAAAACTGTGACAAAGTTGCCCCTATGTTGGTGGAACTTAAGTCTGGGCTTGTCAGAACTGCTGAGAGGTAGCCAATGTGACATGGCTGATCAGGTTGGAAGGAACGGTCCTTTCCAGTCCATCCACTGGGAGTGTGGGTTTTTGAAGATGCCTGACCCTGCGTCTCCAGGATGGTGCTGCTGAGTGGCTCAAAGGCTGCTGGAGGACTTGCATCCTCGGCCCCCCCAGTTCCAGTTCTGCTCCTTCTGTTGCCTTCTGTGAATGCGTGACTACAGGGGCTTGAGAGGCCTTCTTCTTCCCCCTTGTCCCTGATATCTGGGACTTGTCTAATGATGTCTGGGCAAAACCTTGGAGCCACCCCTTTGTCAGTTTTCTTTTTCTGAGGGGAGTGTTTCTTAGTCTCCGTCTCCAGGTTTCTAGGCTCATGACCCCTCATAGTTGCATTCACTCGGAGACATCTGAGCTGGTTAAAGGGGGGCATGGCTGGAGAGTCTGCAGCTTATACACATGTTATTCGGCTAAAATACAACTTTTATCACCTTCTGTAATTTTTTTCTACTTTCTTTTTCTTGGTATTTATACTACACTAACCCTAGTATATACACTTTGTGTATTCAACCTTGCAAACTCTCCACCATGAACAGAATGCAAACTCCGAGGACTCTAAGATTGTGTTTGCTGCTTTGTGTCAGAACCTAGAAGAGTACATGGCTTGTTTGAAAAAAAAAAGATGTGGATGCATAAATCAATATGTATAGACAGAACTGATAGAATGTATATGTATACAACTTTCTAAAATCAACTCGCAAATAAAAGCAGTGTCCTTCAAAGGAGCCACCTGTACGTGCTTTGTTCTTGAGATGAATGTTTCACAAGCTCAAAGGATGCTGGGAAAGTTGTGAGTCTCAGTCACACTGGAAGGAGGAGGAGGCTGGGAGCCAATGTCAGGGATGGACAGCAGACAGGTCATAGACATTGAGTTCCCACATTGAGAGGAATAGCTGCACTCCGACGTCAGTAATGGACAGTGACAAGGTCCATGAGACTAGGCTTCAACAGCAGCAAGAAGAGCAACAAAGCGAAAAGGAGCAAGCTCTGACGTCAGCCAAGAACAGAGGCAACAGTGGCAGCAACAATGAAGACGGCGACAACGCACAGGCAATGGACACAGAGCAAGACCACATGAGATAAAGGAAGAGCGAGTCCCTCCTCCTTGCACTTCCTTTTATCTGATCCACTGGAAAGACCACCCACTATGGGCTGGGCTTTCCATATCAATTAAACAAGCACCTGCAGATTTGTTCAAGGACCTGCTCTAACCGATGATTCCTCACAACTGTGTCCCCCAAACAGCTTGCAACTGTCAAGTTGACTCCTGAATCTAAGCATCACACCAAGTTTTCCTGAGTTAGGCGTCTTGGGTTCATTATCACACTGCTATGTGCCTCAGTTGAAGGCTGAAGCCAGAGAGAAGTAGAAAAAAGAGGCAGAAACTCACAACTAGGTAGAGGGCAGTGTCGATTCAGAAGCAATTCGGTGATTACTTCTTGATCAGAATGAAGCGAGGATTCTCTACCTGGGATCCAGATCACTGACCTTGCTACGGCTTGACAGTGGACTTCTTGAAACGTTTAGGAAGAGACATAGAGTCAGTGTCCTTAGTCTTCCTTACAACATGAAACGGATTTAAGGTCTCTCAATGTCCTCGATGCATATCCATATGAGAACTGGAGATATGGCCCAGTCCTTGGTGTTGGCAGTCTGATGCCACGGATGTCTATCTCTCCTGAACCACATTATCAGAGGACTATACTAGAAAGAGATGTTAAGGATGTTCATAACAAAACCAGAATTGAAGGAAAAAGCTGCAGGCCCTGAAAGAAGGGACAAGGTAGGCAAACAAAGAACCATTCACAGCTTGAAGTGGAACTGAGCATTACTTTCTGTCCAGGATAATATGAGCCTTAGTAGTGCATATTTCCCTCTACCTCCTCAGTCCAACTGAGATAGAAATGACCACATTTTATTACTGTTAGTTTTAACTTTGTAGTCAGATAAAGACTTACATTGGTTTTAACTTTGTAGTCAGATAAAGACTTATATGTGGCCCAAAACTCAGGATGGGAGCTCAAGTCAGATCTAATTATTCATATCTATGACTGTCAGTTCATCTTTTACTGTTATCTTTGGACCAGAAAGGCTCAGCTCATTGTATTTACTGTATTCAATTTACCATCCCCCTCCAGCTTTGTGGTCACCTTAGGGCTCCAAACTACTCTTCTGGTTCAATTCATGACAAAGCAAAGGCAACCAGTTTGAAGGTTGCTTGCTGAAATGCTAGCATTTGAAAATTTTAGGTTGCCATTTGGGGAATCTACTTCATCTCCCAAAGACTTTTTCCTTGCCTGCTCCCAATATCGTAGTGCTGTATTTTGGCTTATGAATGTCCCCAAAAGCCCAGGGTAATGGCTTGGTCTCCATGTTAGTACTGTTGGGAGCATTAGAAACTTTCAAGATGTAGGACCTAGTGGGAGGCCTGAGATTGTTAAAGGCATGTCTTAAAGGGAGCAATGAGACACTATCCCTTTCTTTCTTTCTCCCCTGAGGAACATGCCTCAGCCAAAGGCTGGAATCTTGCAGCTCATGTTCCCTGTTATAAGTCACCAAAGATCCAAAGAAACAGGAACAACAAGCCATTGATTAAAAAAACTGAAGTAAAATCATCCTTCCTTCTTTATAAGCTGGTTATTTTAGATATTTGTTATAGAAACAGAAGCCAAGACCAACATATTCAGAAAGACGAAAGTTTGAGAGCTGTGACTACTGGCATCTGAGACAGGGATCAAGGATTTGATCAAAGGATGCTAGATAACCCAGAAAACTACATGGGACACCTGAACTTCCACACATACACTGCTGTTAGGAGAGCATCACTCAGATTCTTCCTTCCAGGCCAGGGAAAGTCTTGCATCTTCTACATAGACATCACCTTGAGAAAGGAAGGCTGGAGGAAGACCTCCTGAGGTCCTGAAGGAGAAATACTTAGCCCTGCACAAGTTCAACTTAAAACCAACTGAACGTTTTATCCACTAAGGTCAGAATGAGATGAGAAGGGACTGGGATAATTAATGAATGCATTTTTTTCTACTTTTCAACTCATTGGCATATAGACTTAAGAGCAGAGTGAAGTTCCTTGTAGACAACAGCATCTTCATCGACAACAACAAATGCCCTTTCAAAGCACATCTAAGTTTAGCATCTATAATCAGCCCTGACGACTTCATGAGTAGAAAATAGAATTGTTCAGCAGAAACTTATAGATCATGTGGCATGACAGTTTCTCAAAGACTTAAAAACTTAAGTGTCATGGTTTCCAAATAGGAATGGGAGTTCTTTATAAAGTTTTGTGTTTTTGAGGTGTCTGTCACTTACCTTTGCTCTAAGGTCCTTGACTGGGGGTTGTCCCCCTCTTTTGGTCTTCCCTGACGTATACTCCATAAACTTGAGAGCCAGAAGGCTCAGCACATCACTAGAGCCTCCAACTTCTGTTGCAAATCTGTCATTATTCAGGAGCACAGAGAAAATTCCTTCATTTAGGACACTTGCTCTTTTTGGAGTGTGTGTGTGTGTGTGTGTGTGTGTGTGTGTGTGTGTGTGTGTGTGCTGTGTGTGTGTGTGTGTGTGTTGAAATAAGACCTCATTATATGGTAACTCTCTATGTAGATCAGTGCCAGTTATCCCCTACAGACTCATGTGTTTGAATCCTTAGTTTATGTTAATGTCTAGGAAGATTGTGGCACTTTTAGGAGGTGGAGCCTTGTTGGAGGAGGACAAGCCTCGGTTTGGTAGCCTGGCCCTGCTTCCTTTTGCTCGGTATGCTCTTGCTCTCTGTTTTCAAGATGGCTGTGGGGCCCTGAATTGACCTCATGCTTCTGCCCCCAGCCACACCTTCTGCTAGGTGATTCCTGTCATCATAGGTTATATCCACTCTGGAACTGTAATACAAATAAATCTCCCTTTCTCCCCTAAGATGGTTGTGTGAAAACACTGTTTCACAACAAAAAAGGTTAAAAAGTAACTGCAACAACCAGGGTGATCTTAAACTTCTGGCATTCCACCTGACTCAGCCTCTGGATGCTGAGATTATAGAGTTATGTCACCCCTGTAACTTTTTTGTTCTTAGCATCTCACAGTGATAAACTATCACCCTAGCAACCCAATCTTTTTGATTGTCTTGCACAGGAAAACATTTGATAAATGCCATGGGATAAATGTAGAGCAGTGAGTTGGTACAGACAGAGCCACAAATAAGCTGTAGGTAAAAGAGATGGGTTGAGGCACAGAAGGAAGGGAGAGTCTCTTGTTTAAGTAGGAAGGACTTTAAACAGTGGTGCGTCCTTTATGGGGACAATGGGCCTACACATGAGTGTTGTTTTTCAGTGTTTGCTTGTTTAGTGTGTAAACCACTAAAGACACGGTCACCTTCCCTATCTGGATTGGAAGATGAGAAGATAATCCAAAACTGGAAGTAATTCTGCAATGATCACAAGAACATGAGGATCCCAGGAATTCACAGAGATCTTGGAGAAGCACTGGGCTTCTTCATATGATGAAATGGGGTTGTCACAGGACAATGCAGTCTGGATTCTGAGCCCACATCTGGGTTACATTAATGGAAAGTTGCAGCCAATCCTAATATCTCTCCCTCTTCCCTTCCTATCTCAGGGAGCTCTTGTTTCTGAGGCACTTTGAGTTTGCATTCCTAAGGTGGAGCTGTTTTCTCTTCTCTTTGGAAAACATGGAAGTATGGAGAAGGGCCCACATGTCTGTTTGCATTTCTCATTTCCAGGGAGGGGCCATTGGTGGCTTCAAAGAATGTTACATAAGAAACAGAAAATTCTCAACACAGGTCCATATCAAAATCACATTTTATTGCATTGGCAGTGAAGATATTATGTGTGTAAATATTGAGAGAATTCTCTAGTTGAGGGGTGTGACAAATGGGACGTCCAGGCTGGCTGAGTCTCCTAAATGCATGTATCTGCCATGCGTCTGTCTCTGCCGTAGAGGTCTGCCTCAGGTATGGCTGCATCCAAGGGCTCAATTCTTTTGTCAGAGCAAAATTGTTGCCAATCTGCTGGTCACCGCATCTTCAGCATTTGGTCAAAAGGGCAACTTCAATGCAGACTCTGTAAGGAAACTCTAGGGTGAAGAGAAAACATATGTTTTCTCTGTTGCATTTCACCTACATGGTTGCTAATAAAAATCACCATTAAATGGCTTAAGGGAGCAAAGGTTTGTTTTTCTCTTACAATAGTCTGGTTATAATTTCTTGTTCAGTTTGGCAGGAGAGCATGATCATCACCAAGGGGATGAGGGAACTGGCCACACCATTTCTACATAATAACTGAAAGAGAGATGGCTCTTACTTGCCAGACCAGCATGCCTAGCCAAGTACACAGAAGGATGCCAACTTCTTGATCAGTTTTCTGCATTTTATGCACCTGTCCTGAGTCTAGTCCCATCCACCTTGGGCTGGGCCTTTTCCATCAACTGGACAATCTCCTGCAGGTTTGTTCTGGGCTTTTACTCAATACCAATTCTCTACAAATGTGCCCAGAGTTTGACAATTCAATTGTCAAGTTGATACTTGTATCTATCTAAGACACTCCTGGTCTTAGAACTTTCTGATTGTCCAAGCCTGAATCATGTGCCTAGTTCTATGGTTGGTGGGCAGGAAGGATGGTTCCCTGTAACAAAGATGAATCCCCCCCCCCAATGGCAGAGAAAGAAGGAGATGCTGGAGAGGCCTGGCCTAAAAATATTAACTATACAACTTAGATCCCAGAGATTCTGCTTTGACAGGCTGAGAAAAGAGATCTGAATGCTTTAACAGAGAGAAGTCCATACTGCGTGTTTGCATCCTAGATACAGTGACATAGGCCCTGAATACGGGAATTTTAGAAACCAGACACAAAACCCCACAAGAAGGTGAGTGCAGGTAAAGGGGACAGTCTGAAAAACACACACTCTTGAAACAAGGACAGAATGTAAATGCATCAAAGAAATATTAGGAGCAGCTGAGGTTAGCATATTTGAGTTAGTTTTGACATGTTTGTGCTAATTAGAAAATATACATTAGAATCCCATCTAAGTATTTTCTTCTTCACATATATCATCTTCCTTCATCTCTTCTATCTATTCCCCATTTGTTGAAATAAAGAGATAACTTGCTTCTCAACCCTCCACACATACCCATACCTGTACTCAACACATTCTTGTGGAGTTATCAGGAGCCTGCTCGCAGATCTGGGTAGTAGGCAGCTGGCTTAGCTAGTTTATGGTCTTGTACACATTAATCCTCCACTAAATTGTACGCACAGGTGTTAATGAGAGTTGATCTTAAGGGCTATGAAATTGTAGCAGGAATCAAGGACAAAGTTGAGTCACAAAGAGGGCTCCACTAGTGAGATTTGAGCTTCGTGCCTCCAAAAGCAAATTTCTCACAGTAAACAGAGAACACACAAATAACAGAGCATTTTTGAAATGGTTTTGGTGTAAGCTGCCCCCCAAAGGCTCATGTGTTTTCCTTAGTTGATGTTAATATTTAGGAAGATCGTAGTACCTTTAGGAGGTGGACTCTTGTTGGAGAAGACCCATCACAGGGTGCAGGCCTTGAAATTTTGGTGACCCAGCCCTGCTTCCTGGTAGTTTGTTCTTGTTCTCTTTGTCTCCATGATAACGGCAGTGACCTGAGGTGGTCATCTCCAACTTCTGCCTACAAATCATGCCTTCTGCTATGAGAGTCCCACCTCAAGGGGCTGTGTCCCCCTCTGTAACTGTAAGCCAAATAAATCTCCTTTTCTCCCTTTGAGTATGAGTGTTGTCCCCCAGTAGCGGAGAAGAGAAACTACAACAATTTTGCTCATGTAAACTTTTCTCATTTCTCAGAAACCAGAGGTCTAGGAGTCTGCCTGGCTTGTTTTGACTTTTAAGAAATACAAGTTCAAAATTTAAAAACTTTCATCTGGCTAGCATTCCAGGAAAAGGCCCGCAGAATTGAATTTCCATGATCACACTTTTGGATACTTAGTTGTTGCATAAGCCATGCACACAAGTGTTTAAACTTTATCCACAATTTAAAACGAACAGTTATGTACCCAACGCTTAGATTAAGGCATCCAATATCACCAATGATTTAAAGCTTGTTTTCTGCCCTATGTCATCTCTTGCTCTCACCAGATACAAATATTCTCCATTTGTGTTAATCGTTGTCTTGCTTCTCCTCACAGTTTACCACCAATTTATGCATCACTCAATTGTGTCTATCTATACACTGCAAATAAATGAAATAATCCTGGGTATATTCCTCAGAAGCTTGCTTTTTCTGCTCATCTTTGGCTTGAGATTCATTTACGTTGCTGTAGATAGCTGAAGGATACTCATTTTTCACAACTGTCTTATAATCTCCTGAATCTGTAAAAAATTATCTGTTCTATTGTGGGTGGATATTCTGCTACTTGACACAATGTGACTGTGAATATGCTATCTTCTTGGTATATATGTTTATTCTTTGGAGTTAATGAGTCATAGAAATAGAACTTTTCTGTTTCATCAGGCAATGCCAAATTATTTCCCCAAGTGACTTTAAAATGTGTGCTTACCTGGTGTGTGTGTGTGTGTGTGTGTGTGTGTGTGTGTGTATGTTTTTGGAAGGAATTTAATTTTCACTTGCCTAAAGAGACTGATGTTTTCCCTTTCCTTTCTCTCCTTTCTTGCTTTTTTCCTACTTAATCCCCCTTGTTGCTTGTTCATTTTCTTTCTCTCTCTGCCCCCTAAGTTTGTTGTCTCTCTTTTTCTTTATTTGTTGAAGTTTGTAGATTATTTTAGTTTCTTCTTTTTGTTCACGTATTTGACTCATTTTTCTATCTTCTTTTTTGTGTGTATGTCTATATGTGAATATTGTATTTGTGTGTGTATAGGCTGATACATGTGTGTGTGTGTGCATTCACATATAAGCATACGTATATGTGGACCAGAGGTCACTTGATCTTGGGTGTCTTTCTCTGTTGCTCTTCGCCCCATTTTTTGAGACAGGGTCGCTCACTAGACCTGCGGGTCTGTCAGGTTGGCAGAACTGGCTAAGGAACTTCAGAGGTCAACCTGCTTTTGTCAGGCACTTGCTGCCATGTTCAACTTTTGGAGCTGGAGAACCACACATCCTTGTGCATGCATGGCAGAACTTTACCAACTGGGCTACCTCCCCATTCCATGGTGATCTTCTTTAAACAATAGTTTGCAGTCCTTCATAGAGTCAAAACATTAATATTTTGCCAGTTACATATGTTACAAACTGTTTGACTTAATTTTGGGCATTTTTTTAAACTCTTGAATTGTAGTTTTTGGTGAATATCTAAGATAGGGAATGTGGGCCCTCTTTCATACCTCCAGAGTTCTCTGGAGAGATAATTACTCTTTTTTTTTTAAAAAAAATATTTATTTACTTTATGTGTGTGTGTGTGTGTGTGTGTGTGTATCAGAGGGTGCTGTAAGTCCCTGTGAAGGGGCAAGGGTGACTTTGGGAATCATTCTGGACTGCTTCTACCTCCTTCTTGCTTTGTTCTGGGATTTCCCAGGCTCGCCCACCAGGGCTGGAAGTGCAGGCCACAGCTGTTTCTGCCTGGCATTTTAAGATGGGACCTGGGATCTGAACTCAGGACTTTCTGCTTGGGAGGCAGAGTCTTAACCCCTGAACCATCTCTCCAGCCCAATACCTCCTCTTGACAAAAGAGTAGGGAAATTGACAGTTAAATACTGCCAATGGTAAAAGTTGGTACAATCTTTATAGAGGATAGTTTTTCATATAAGCAAACCATCTTTGAAGGGAGCAGTAATTTTATTAACTATGTCACTTCCAGATATTTATACAAAAGAAGCATTTGCAACAAATAGTTGCAAAAATCAATTCCAAATAGCTTTTTATAAAATGCATTGAGTTACTCACCTAAAGAAGCTTGTTCAGTATCATGTTGGTAGTCTGCACTTATTGGCATGAAACTGAATTTGTAATATTTTCTTGTTAAATAAAATGAGTGACACACAAATATACAGAAAGATGATTAGGAGAAAGTACGTTAACCTTTTCTTAGTTAAGTTAGCATGGTGAGGTAGAGACGATTTTTACTTTATTTTTTAGAAATACTTTTGTAAATTATTTTCTCATTTAAAAACAATTTGGCATAGAGTATAACTGTACTAAAATTATTTTCACTGAAATCATGTTAGAATGTGTTAAATCAGCACCATTTTATGTTGTTCCCAATGTCTGTTTGATTTGGTTTCAAAATTATTCTAAATGGATCTTTAAGGCAACATTCTGAATCTAAAAAAAATCTCAACAGATTTTTGACAAATATTTGGGATTTAAGATTAGGAATATGTCTCTTTTTTACTTCTATATTCAATGTGTAAGCCGACTTGACCACAAATATAGCGGGAGAATGAATTCATGAACGCTGGGATAATTTATCAACACTGGTATTTCTAGAATGTTCCAGAAGTAAAACAGCGTTTACTTGATGTGAAAAATAATCTATCAAACCTACAAGGATTGATATTCCTCCCTACCACAAAAAGTAAACATCATCTGTTTTACAAGCCATAATTCCTGCCCTTCTAGTTGAAAAACATTAGTTGGCTAAATTCTACATGAGCAAAAATAACTCTTGCTTTCAGCCAGCACAGATGAAAGGTAGAGGGTGCAATTAGACTCTCTATTACACAATATATTGCTCCATTTTGCCTTGTAGCTTCTTCCCACAGTATGTTAGCACAAACCCTATTGAGCATAAGAAAGCTTTTAATCTAGTGATGATATAAAGCTTAAGATGAAGACTTGAGTTTCTCTTTGCTATTTTTTTTATGAAGGAATGCATAGGATAGTGATAGTTATGATTGCATGTGAAGTATTGTCCATAATGTTCCATTTCCTGCTGCTAGCAAGACAGACAATGATGCATAGATCTTTTCTATATTCTAAAAGCTCAAATATTGTGTGAACTAATGAATGGTTTTTATTTACCAAGTTAAGTCCTGTAATACTGGGAGTTACCACTGCTCAACACTGATTTTCATTATTTCATCTGAGACTAATATTGACATTTAAAAATTGCTTCTCAATGCCCCTTTAATTATTAGAATGCATCAAATTTGAAAATATTTTAGCACCATTTTTATATTTTCAAAGGAATTAAAGTTACTTTTGACAAACATAAATCATTCCAGAATATATACTGATTTCTTGCTTTGTTATTTTCTGCTGTAAGATTGTAAGAACCTGAAGTGAGACAGTGGTGGGCCATACATTATCTCCTGGACATGACAGACTTGTGATAAACAAGATTTCATGGCAGATATATATACTCACACATGAATTTCATGGGATCTGTCTCAACATCTCACCATGAAAGCAGAAAGATCTCAAGATCTATACCTCTTTGAGAGACTAATGAGACTAAAGCTGATGGGGATAAAAAGGAGGATGCTTTCCTCAGTGCTACCCACTGATCTAGGATGCTTGCTGGAGCATGAACCAGGTCAGGCATATGTCATCAAAGACAAACTAGATGAAGTACAGTGGTCTGCATAAGTGAAAAGATTTGAAAATAGAAGGGAGTCTGGTAGAGGAGAAAGCTTGCAAGGAGAAAAGAGGGGGTGGGATTTATGGTAAAGGGTTTAAAATATTATAAGGTCACTATATTCATGTATGCACCATCATTAAAAAGAGGAAAAGAGAAATGAAACTGATATGTCTTTAGGTAAAATAAGGAAATAGATGAAGACTCAAAATCATAAATAAAAGACAAGATATTGCAACTGAAATAAATACAAAGGGTCATAAGAAATGACTATAAACATTTACATGCAAATACACTGAAAATTCTATGAAAAATCTTTTGGTTATGAGTTTTTTATGAATCATATTGGTATTTTGTGACTTGCTTTATATTTAACAGCATATCAGAAGTTTTTTTGTATCTCACTTAGTAACTATCTGTAATACTTTATTTTAGATTTTGGGGAAATTTTTGTCATTCTGACAAAACATCTGAGAGAAATAATTAAAAAAGGAGAAAGGGAACCAGTGAGATGATTCAGCATCTAAAGATGACTGCCGACACACCTAACAACTTGACTTCCACGTGGTGGAAGAAGAGAACTAAAGTCCTGTTAAGTTGTCATGTGCATATTCACGTGCACATGTACATACACATTACACACACACACACACACACACACACACACACACACACAAGACAGATATATAAATGTAAAGGACAAAAACTTTATTTTGACTCACAGTGTCAGAGGTTTTAGTCCATGATCGGTTGGGCCCAAAGCTTTAGGACTGTCCTGAAGGTAGAGCATCATGTCAGGCAGGGAGTGTGGTAGAGGACATGACTCATTTCTTGGCTGCTGGGTTCCAATCTCCCCTTCCATGACACGCTTACAACGAGCACGTTATCAAATCTGGTCCTACACCCTCCAGGTTTTGTCATATCCTAATAGCTATATAGGCCTGTGTCCAAACGTTAGGCACATGGTCTTTGGGAGACGTTTCAAATCCACATCATAGCAGTTGATATGAATTGCAATAGAGAATCTTTCCATTTCATGTTACCTTTGTCCCAAAAGGAAATGTGAAACTGTATACACTCACATTATTACACTTTCAGTTAGTTTTAAATATACAGTAAAATTCCTCATGTTCAGTGCACTTTGGAGGTAATGAAAAGTGCTTACAATATGTAATAACCACAAAACCAAGATATAGAACATTTACATCATTTCTAAAAATTCACACCCTTGGTCCCTAGCTTCTTGCAGCTACTAATGTGTTTTTTATTCCTATAGTTTTACTGTTTCTAAGATTTATAGAAATGCAATCATAAATCTGTAGTGGGTTTTGCTTTTTTATTTATACACACACATATACATGCAAAGATACACATACATAATTCACATATGTAAAATGTACTTTGATTATACCCCCCTCATTATCCTCTCTTGTCTTCTTTCCATCCCACCAAACCTTTTTTTCTTGCTGATGTTTCTTTCTCTCTCTCTTTCTTTCTGTGTGTGTGTGTGTGTGTGTGTATGTATGTTTAACTAGGGTCACTCCCTGTATCTCCTCTAGGAGAAGCAGGGTCTCATAACCCCATTCATGATGGAATGTTGACATACTTCATCTTGCACAGGTCTCGTGCTTCTGTGAGTGTATGGATGCAACAGCCATGTCATGTCCAGGAGGTAGCATTTCACTGGATTCCTCTATCTCTTCCAGCTCTTATATTCTTTCTGCCCCCTCTTTTGTTATATTCCCTGAGCCTTGTGAGGGGGATATAGACATCTTGTTTAGGGATGACCACTCAAGTCACTTGTTCGTAGCACTTTGGCCGTTGCCCACAGCAAACAGAATCATCCTGGATTGTGTCTATCTCCCTTTTGCTTTGCTCTGGGATTTCCCAGGCTCTGGTCACCAGGGCTGAAACTTCGGTCTGCCGCCATTTCTGTCTGACATTTTTTTATGTGGGAGCTGGAATCCGAACTCAGGATCTTTTGGTTGTGAGGGAGAGTCTTAACCCCTGAGCCATCTCTTCAGCCTCACACAGTATTTTAAGTGCAAAGTTGCCCATTTATTAATGAGCACCTTTGAATGTATTTATTTCTTACATTTGTATGTAGTGAATTATTTAAATCCTTTTTTCCTACTTTAAATTGGGTTGTTTTGTTATTTTTGAAATTTGAATTCTTCACATATGTCTCATTAAAGAAATCTGCATCAGATATGTGCTTTGTGATGATTTTTTTACCCAATTAACATTTTTTTTAAAAAAATCCTTTAGTGTGCCATTTATTTATACCAGCGTTTTCAGTTGTTGATGAAGTTTCAGAAGTTGATGAGTTTGTCTTTTTTTAAAATCATGGTTTTTGAGTCATATCTAAGAACTCATTGGCTAGTCCCAAATCACAAGATCTTGTTACAGAAGTTTATAGTTTTATTATTTTACATTTTAAGCTTATGATCCATATCTGCTTACTTTTTGTAAGTGGTGTACAGTCTGGGTGAAATGAATTCAGTTTGTCATTCAGGATGTATAGTTATTCTAGCATTGTATATTGAAAAAAACTATACTTGGAGTTGGCAAGCTAGTTCAGTGGGTAAAGACTATTGTCACCAATAACCTGACTTAGACCCCCAGGACCCATGCAATGGAAGCGTAGAACCAACTCTTATGGATCAGACACTGACCTCCACACAGGTACCATGACATACATGTACCCGCACATATATATGTATGTACATGCATATGCATACAAGTAAACAAATAATGATAAAAATGGTGATTAAAATCCTTGATTGAAAAAGAGGCAAAACTACAGGTGGAAGCGGGGGCGGCCTGCGCTTCTGGTCCTGGTAGGGCGGAGCCTGTGAATCCCGGGGCAGAAGGAAGTGGAGGCGTCCATGGTGATTCGCGATTCGTCTGTGGTTCTACACACACACATACACACATGCGCGCGCACATACATACGCACACACACACACAATTGAATAAATAATAATAAAAAAAATTAAAAAAAAAAAAGAAAAAGAGGCAAAACTAATCTCTTCCAGTTCAGTTGCATCTCAGTAAGCAACATAAATTAGTCATTTGTATGTATTGGCTGATGTTAGGTTCCGTATCTGTCTCATGTGTCACAGGGGCAGCTGAGGTGGCACATGGTACTTGAAGATGTTAATTCTTCTTGGAGTCAGGTGGGATGTAACATGCTTCTTCTGTGTATCAGTGCACACATTCTACTTAATTTTGCAACCAGTTCTAAATTCCATCAGAAAATTAATCAAATGTGCTTTCAAGCTTTGGATTCAACTATTTTAAAGCTTTTCATAATTTTGGGCTCAGGGATTAAAGCCGTTGCCTTGCAAGTAAAAAAAAAAAACACACCTGAGTTCAGGTCCCCAGATCCATGTAGAAATGCTGGGCAGAAATGGTAGTGACCCACAATTCTGGCCCTGGAAGGCAGAGCTTGGGAAACCCCAGAACAAAGTGATAAAGAGAGAGATCAATCCAGGATTAGTCCCGCTGTAACCTTTGGGCCTCCACAGACACACACATTCACGTACCCTTTTGTATACACACACACACACACACACACACACTTATGTGCAACACACAAGCCATAAAAAGCTTTACATAATTTTATAATCAAAACGAGGTAATTCTAAATTTATGACTCTTTGGACCATGGAAGCAGTTTTGTAAATATTCATCACATATCTTGAGTAGCCCACAAATGTGATTCATCCATAAGGAAGTAGAAATGCCACATATTTATAAGAAGATGACCAAGCAAGTTAGATGGAGACTTCGGAAGATTTTTATGGGAACTTATTTAGAAGGTTTTAGTTATTACAGATATTAGATCTTTACTAAAACTGATGTAACCCAAAAAGTTTTTCCTTCATAGAGTAGCACAACTCTTCTGTGTACTTACAATGATGTGAGAATATGTGACATTCATTATATTCTTATTATGTGCCTTTAGAAAGCTATTTGAATTAATCTCATAATAGTTCCACTAAGTCACTAATTTCTAGACTTGAAAACTGATATATAGAGAGGTTATGCAATTTGTTTAAGATCGTGCAATTAATGTGATGGACGTGGAATCAAATCCAGTCATGTCTGAATCCAGAGCCCAATGCTATGTGTTGATGGGTCAACGTTTTGACTAGCAAAATCAATGAGGAAGAGGAGAGAGATCTTTTTTTCCCCCTTTTTTAATTAAAAATGTAATTATACATTTTAAAATTTTTTTACCAGTTCCCTCCTTCCCCCCTCCTCCCCCCGAACCCCCTCTTCCCCCTCTTCTCCCTCCCCATTCCCCAGTGCCTCCCCCCAATTCCCAGAGAGTCCTTTATTGTGTACGCCTGACTCTCCACTGGGTCCTCCTGAGGAGAGAGATCTTTAAAAGGAGAAGAGAAGAAAGGGAGATAAAGGAGATGAGTGCTCATAAGTGAGAAGGATTAGGATAGAATGGAATGACTCTGGAGTGATGATTTGATGAACACATTCCGCCAAAAAGTCCTTAAAAAGGGAAAAGGGATCAGGTGCAAAAAGGGAATTAGGGAAGTGAGTTCCTCTCTCTGACCACTAGGTGACACCAGAGAGCGCCTTGCTGCGAGGGGATGAGAAACACTGAGGAGGGGCTGGGAGTGAGGTTGGTTGCAGACCACCACCGTGGCGGATACAGGAAGCACTCAAAAGGGATGTCAGTCATGTGGAGAGGGCTTTACTGAAAATGGCATCCGAAGGGTCTGGCAGCTGTGAATTACTAATGTGAATTATTAATGTGTCTCCCAACAGCCAACTCGGAGGCAGTGTCTGGGCAGGAGCAAGGAGCAGAATCTGGGATCTTGGCTTCAAGGGACTGGAGTACGATTCCGCTGAGATCTACTGTGATCCCTAAGCCAGAATTTCCTGAGCCTCAAGGTTCCTTGTCTGTGGGAGCGTGGGGACACTGACCACCTGAGATGTCACGTTATGAAGGTGAAAAGTACTTAGAGTAGTGACGTCTGCAACATTCTAATGCTATTGTTGTTCAATAGACTCTTAAAAGACAGGAGCATTAAAAGTGAAGTGAGTCGTCGCAGTGCCGAGGCAGCAACAGAGTGACCTTTTAACATACATAGTTTCTTTTGCTTTTGTTGCGTGCAGCCACGATAGTGTCAGCTTTGAATATTAGTCCCTATCTTCTCTTTTAGTTTCAGTAGAAAAAGATGGCTCTACTGTGCATGTGGCTCACAAGCAGTGCATGTATGTAATATTCATGGCAGATTCCAGGAGACGGTTCAAGATGATGAGGCTCATCTCTGATGCTTCACCAGCTCTCACGTGACTGTGCCCGTCATGGTTTTTCCCTCCACCCCTTTCTAACCTTCTCTTTTCTCATGTGCAATATCAATGCTTCAGTTCTGATTTCTATTTATTCTCAACCACTCTAGGAAATAATCCAGAATGGGTCTCCTCCTCCCATGTCTTCCCAATCAAAATGCAGTCAAATTACATCCTCTTGGTTTCTCCCATGCCACACAAAACTCCAATGAAGTCATCCCTTCTATGATTGGATCTTAAAAAGTGGGCGTGACTAATGGATAATAAATGGAAATAAATGGACATTCTTATCCTCAGGAATGACCTACTCTTCCAAAGACTTATTAACTGAGGTAAATCTGTAGTTGATTATACTTCTATCCAGATGAAATAATAAAGAATTTCAGGCCCTATGGAGGAGGGCTTAGACCAGAATGGCTTTCCTTAAACCGTATCATTTAGGTAACTACTGAAGAAAGTGAGACTACTGATCATCACCCCAAATCCTGAGATTTTCATTTATTTGATAATTATATTTTTTTCAGCTTTTACAAAAGCTTCTTGCACCTAGGAAAATTAATTTTCATTTCAATCTTTTTCAATTTCTGCTTTACCATCTTTCAACATTATCAGTGTGGCAGAGGCATTAGATACTTTATGGATATAATTTTCTTTGCTTTCCATAGGAATAAAATCCAAAATTTTATGGCCATTAGTATAAAGACTTTTTCACAGCTTCCCTTGCAGCTAGGCATAATCATATATTTATACATAGGAGGATGCCAGCAGGTATGATTTTTACAGCTTAAGAAATTTTCTAAAAAAGGAAAAGAAATTTCCTTAAGGGAAAGACCCTACTGAGCTCCATCCCTTTTCTTCTTTTAGATGGCTGGAAGGCAGATATGAAGACTGGAGCTCTGCCCATCACTTGGACAATGTTTCTGAGGCCTACTCCTTGCAGCTAACAGTATAGGAAGGAGGGAGAAGCCTGGGACTACAATGAATGAATGAAATAATGAATGGATGAATTAGTCTCTTGGACCAGCTTTCTATTACTGATTTTTGGAACTCTCTGATAACAGAAAACTTTGTGTGTTTAGACTCTGGTTTTATTTATGTTTTGTCATATACAGTCAAATTTAATTCTAGCTACATGTTGAACTATAAGTTGAACCAAGCAATTTAGCTCACTGATATTTGTGACTCAAATTCACACAGCAGTCAGACATTGTTCTGTTGTTGTATTTGTGACACCTGCCTTTGACCTTTTAGCTGCAAGTTGTAGTGCTATTTACTGCACTCACTTGCAGTGATGGAAAGGTTTTTGTCTTGACTTTTGAGACTTTAACATGTTGCTTTCATGACTGAGGGAATGAATTTAAAATGTTGTGTGTAATTAATTTAAACTTAAGTAGCCACACGTGGCAACAATTGAGTAGGGAAGATCTGGTTTGGAGAGTTTGCCTCAGATTCAAATAACTCATCCACAGTTTTCCTTTATTTCAGCTACATTCTGAACGAAGACACCGAAAGCTGAAAGTGTTAGTGGACTGCTGAAGTGAGAAGCAGCTAACTTAAGTTGCCTCTCAGAAAGACTGTGAGAACTAGAGGAATTCCCCTCACTAAAAAAATAGAAGGTTGAAAAGCAAATTTGTTTCTTTTGGTGTAACTCCCACAGTTACATGGGATAGACTGTGTTCTTCCCCTGACCCATAAAAGATAACCTGGGACCTGTGGTAAGGCTCAGTGGTCCCACTGATGTCCAGGCCAACTCTCCCGTATCCAGTGAATAATAAGACCTTGCCCCATATCTTGAGATTACCTCGTCAGTCTGCAGGTGGCACGGGGCGAGCAAGACTGTTCATTTCAGTCTCCTTGAATTCAGTATGAAGCTGTAAGTGATTTAAACAATACCCTTGCCTGACAGCTTAACTATTATGTGTTCTGTCCACATCTCTCAGAACAAGGACTGTTATTAGTAAGGTGGACCTTGCTTAGTTTCTAAATTTGCATGCTAGTTGAGTTTGCAACAGTTGGTGGAGCCAGGTAGTTTGATTTGGTGAACACATCAGGGAACCTGCTTATAAAGAGTGCTTTTTAGGTTTAGGGAAGAGTGCTAGAATTCCAATAAAACCAAAGATGTTGAGTAAGAATACTCTCTTCTCTCTTTCTCTCCCCCCCCCCATATTTACACACATGCATATGGAAATGTACACCCATACACACATGTACACATTTGCACATATGCATGTGCATGTGCACACACGCACATCCACACACACTTTATTTTATTTTCCGAGAAACTGGATTTTTAGCTTATGGCTTATGAATTACTCAATAGAAGGTTTCCTGAAGACCCTCTTGAATTGTGGAGGTTAACACTTGACAGTTTTAGGTTTCATGTATGAGAAAGTCACTGTTTTCCAAAGACCAATAGATGAAGTTATGAGTTGACTTTTTTTCTCTTAGGACTATTCTTTACCACTCAATCTGAGTATTTCCTGCCTGAATGGCTCAGGGCTCAGGGTAGGTTACCATGGTTACCACAGGTATTGCCTGAAATGGCAGCAGTGGTTGTAGGTCAGGCTGGATTCAACAGGCGTAGAAAGAGCTGAAGACTAAGGGAATTCATTCCAAGAGGATCCCAAATAAAGGTTGATTAAATGAAAGGTTGCAGTTGTTTATTATTAGATGAATGTTAACCGAAGTTATCATGCCCAGCCCCAAACAGTCATTCCAGTGAGGTCAACTTTGTGTCTCTGTCTTGTGAATGATGAATGGAAAGAGGCTGTCTTTGCATCCATGCATGCTTTGTGGTTTCAGCCCACAAGTCCATCATCACTAAGATGTAGCCTTCTTGAGGGCATGGGGGCACAGTCCTGCAGTTCCAGCACTCAGAAGGCAAGGCGGTCAGGTTGAGAGTTCAAGACCAGCCTGTTAAAACCTTGTCTCAAAAACAACACGACATAAGAAAAACAGTAGAAACAATCTCTCCTAATGGTCCAAGATGGTGATGAGAGTGTTAGCTATCCCAAGTATGTATGTTCTGAGCAGGACAGTGAAGGAGGCAAAGAGTGAGGGCTGAGTTTTGCTTATACCATCCTGTCATTATTTGGATGTATGTTCATGCTTAAATGGAAGAGGTGCTGAGCAAGGAAGCGTTTAACCTAGAAGGCTATTCTGTTGCATTGACAGAATTTGCCAAGCAAAATCTGGGCCTCAGTTATTGAAGAAAATAGTGTGTGTGGGTGGAAACACAATGCTAAGCAACATTGCAACAAAGCAGTCCTTCTTTCTTCCCCTCCATCTTAACAGCATCAAGATTTTTCTTTGAAGGATCCCCTTCTCCATTGTGTGCGATGTAGCAGTCATAAAGTTTGGGCAAGACTGATTCTGCTTCGGCTTCAGAAGTAGACTCTCAATAGTTGGTGGTAAAGAAGTCTGACTTTCTTGGTCTCTACAAATATTTAGCTATTTCCAACAAACAAAAGAAGGTGAAGCTGGTAACTGATCAAGATATGCATCCCAGTACCAAACCTGCCATATTAAACATATTATTATTATGCATATTAAACAATTTACTAATTGAATGTAAGCTTAAATAATTTACTTATATAATACATATATTCTTTGCAATCCAGTTTTAAAGCATACAGTGCATATCCTGGGAGATTTTATATATATATATATATATCTTATGGCTATTTTTTAACCATCCAATCTTAGGATTTCCTACTTGGCTTAGAACTCTGGGTAGGCTATTATTGTTACTACTATATATATATAATATATGTATCACATATATAATATATGAATAATATATATGAATATTCATGGAAGTTGAGTGGCCAAAGGGCTGAACTGAATGTCAAGCATTCTCATTGATTGCTAATTCACCCCCCTTTGCTCTTTTCTGACACTCCTTATGTTTTCACTTGGAGAGCTATCCCTACTACTTTGCCTTGCAATAACTCAAATGGAGTAGGTTGGTTAGAAACCGGTCAGATGATTGTATGCCTACTGTACAGTGATTGGGCCAGGTAAACCAGGCTTACATCATTCAGTGTTCTTATTATTTCCTTAGCCTTTTGGATGGCTCAGGGGTGCTCGAGTTAGCAGAAGGCTAGTAAATGCCATTCTATTATATAGAAAGGGCTCTTACTTCACTTCTGTTTACCCTTTCTTGCCTTTTCTTCTTACTTATCTTGTGAATATAAGCAACTGTGGTGGATTCTAATTGTTACTGATGGTTATTTTTTAATGGGAGATGTACAGTCTAAGCAATACTCTGGCATATGGAGGAGGACAGATCCCTGATGAAATTAAACCTAAAGCTCACATCACTACTGCAGGTCATTTTACTTGATCAATCACAAAGTCCTTTTCATTACTTGTCAGTTTGATTTGGTTGATCTGATATTTAAATGATATACGAGTAAATAGAGACATGAACTACTTACTACAGATAAGTTTGAAATTAGATGAAATTCGGGTCTTCTAACCAAAGATGGAGTCTGGGTTACAGAGTTGGTTAAAGTATTTCTTTTTTGGTATTGTGCCTGTGTTCGTGCGTGTGCATGTTTGTGTGTACCAGAGTGCCCTTAAGTGTGTGTGCCTGTGGAGGTCCAAGGATGACATTGGAATCATTCAGGATTTGCTCCATCTCTTTATTGCTCTGGGGTTTACTTGGCTCCATCCGCCAGGCTGGAATGACAGGCTACCATCCCCATATCTGCCTAGCATGTTACATTAGGATCTGGGAATCCAAACACAGGTCTTTTTGCTTGCTAAACAAAGGTTTTAACCCCAGAGCTATCCTCGCCCCAGCCCCAAAAGGCTTCTTAATAAGAAGCACTACCTAAAGCAAGAACCTTTAACATCACAGAATCTAAGTTTAGTCTTCCCAGGGTGTGGCCAGGGAAGATCTGAAGGCTTCAAGTGTGGATCCGTTGCAGATTCCTGAGTGGGGCAGGAAGGGGCCAATGCTTCCATGGCAGCTGCCTTCATTCTCATGCCGGGATGTCGGAGCTAATCCAAAGCCTCCACAGGTGGTGGCAAGAAGGTAAAGAGACTTGAAGAAGAAGGAGAAATAGTTGACCGAAAACCTTTGCTTTACCCCCAAGAAAGGATTAAAATGTATCAAGGGTATAGGTGCCACGGTCAGACCTCATTTCAGATATTGGCTCTGCCACTTTTCAGCAAGTTGCTTAATGTGCTGAGCTTCATTTCTTCATGTGTAAAATTAAAGTGCTTATGCCTCTGTGACCACTACCTACAGTAAAGGTGGTGTTTTTTGCTTTTTGTTTTGTAAAAGTTGGAACAAAACTTCAATGAATGAGATATCCTTACTTTACATTATTGAGACTCAGTTTACACATGACAGAGTCTTTTCCTCCAACTTCAGGCAAGAGGGAAGCCATTCTCGATTGGTTTTCTCACTCTTCTTAGCCAAAAGGTCGAGAAGTGATCATTTCTATTTTCCATGTGTCCCATGAGTTTCAATAGTTCCTTTCCTGAAGTCATATTTGGTGCTTTGGAAAGAAGATGGAAAATGGTCCTGAAATGGTAGTATTGGGCACATGGTCAATGTTAAAAAAAATTACTGCCTGAAGTTTGGATGCAGCAAACTGATTATTTCTCATTGGACTAAATACTTGATACTGAATACTGAATACTTGGGAAGGGAGTTGAAAGACACATAATCTATTCTGTTATTGTTCTTTTCCTCTCCCCTCCTCTCCTCCTCTCCCTTTTTCTATCTCCCGCTCTCTCTGGTGTTGCATGTGTGTGTGCGGGGGGTGTGTGTCTGTGTAGAGCAGAGTTTCATATTGGGAGGGCTTCCTGTCATTCTCTACCTTATTTCTTTGAGACAAGATCTCTCACTGAGCCCAGAATTCAATTAGTTTGACTAGGCTGGATAGGCAATGAGTTTCCAAGGATTCTCTGCTGCATCCAGCACTGAGATTACAGACATGGGCCAGTGCACTAGCTTTTATGTGTACACTAGAGACCCGAACTCAGGTCTTCTTGCTTGCAGAGCAAACACTTTACCAAAGGAACCCTTGTCCTACCCTGCTTCTACATCTTTAAGACCTTTAGACACTGAGTTCATTTATGCTCTTGAGTTGGATCCAAACTGTGAAAGAAGTGAATAAGCTGACTGCAGTCTGCCTTGGGAATGGTTCCTTATTTTAAAGATCAAGCCTGGTGGGAAGGCCCAGGGTTAGTGGAAAGTTTTGCAGTTCTTCTTAGCTGGCTCTGTGGCCTCAGGCAAGCTATTTAACCTCTTGGTGTCTGGATTTCCTCATTCATGAGCCACAGATAATAATACTTCCCTACCTCACAGGTGTGTTGGGGGCATTAATTAATGTTTGTCTATTGCTCAGGGATCTGAGATGAAAGCCAAGCATCATTACTGTCGGTTTGCTGCAGGCAAGACTAGATTATAGTCCTCCAGATGGGTTGCATATGGGAAGTGGTTTTAGCAAAAGATTTTCTCAAATGAAGTACAGGCTTTAGGGTTTGGGGCCACTTCAAAAGAAAAGGTGCTTTGGAACTTCGTTCACTTCTTTAGCTGTGGTGGGCTTAGGTTTTGCATCTTTCTGCGTCAATAATCAGCATCCCAGTACTAGATATTAATTCATTCAGCATGCAACGTTTAGCTAGTTTATTTTTCCCCCAGTAAATTCTCTCTGCATAGAATTGTTATGATTCAGGTTAACAAGATGAGGTTATTGTTGCAGTAGAGTTTGAATTGCTTGTATGAAATATTTAGTATAGTAGGGCCCATTTCGTGTATCTATCCCACAATAAAATGAATAAGCACAGCTATTGTTTAAACAGTACCAAGTGGACAAGTTAAATAGGTAAAAGGTTTCAATCTTTTCAATTTGCTTGTTTAGGTTCTCTTCCTGCCTCCCTACTATTTTAAAAATAGCCTTTTATACTAAAAAGCACTAACTAGTGTGTTCTCAAAAGTTTTTAAAGAACACTGAGAAAGAACTTCTGGACAGACAGCAGAAAGTCTAGGTACACTGTGATCTGGGAGAAGAAGGGGGAAAGAAACTCTTTTGCATGTGAGACAAATTTTCGTTTCCCCAGCTCTAGAAAAAAATTGATCTGATTGGTACATTTCTAAATTAAAAGACGAAAGAAATAAATCTTCCAGAGCAAAGGAATATTTTTTTCTATTAAAAACAGAAGAAAGAAAAGTGACACAGTTTACTGAAATTATCAATCTAGACAATGTAAGAAATAAGATGGACATTTATTGTGACATAGGGTCTCATGTAGCCAGACTGGCCTTAATCTCCCTATGAAGCAGACGATGACCTTGAACTGCTGACCTTTGGGACATCACTGCCCACCACGTGCTAGGATGGCAGACGTGTCCCTCCACACCTGGCTTATGCAATGCTGGGGATGGAACCCAGCATGTGTTAGGCAAGCCCTCTACTACCTGAGCCGCAGCCTCAACCCCTAGGAATGGGATAAGTCTTTTTGGCAGTTAAACGCCAACTGGTAAAAATCAATGAAAGCAAAAATTATAATGCACAGAGCAATAGATGATAGTGTTCCTGCGTTCAATTCATTTTCAGTGTGGGCAAGTATCCTTTTCCACATGTTTATTGAGTACATTCTTTGTGGCAGACATAAAGAAGCAAGTAGAAAGCACAGAGATGGTTTTAAGCTGGCCAGGCCTTGAGGTGAGAGTAAGATGTGAAATTTAATATTAAAATGACCTGCTGTAACAAAGTAGTTTATAGTAAGCATGAAATACAGACTGTGATTCTAACAAATCCCTTTGATTTGGTGCCCAATTGTTTCTTCTTCTTTTTTGTTTATAATTTTTCACTTAGTGTGTGTATGTATTTATGTATGTTTGCATGTGTGTGTGTAGGTATGTATGCATGTTGGGCAGTTTCCTGCATCACTCTTCCACCTTATTCTTTGAGCTAGGGTCTCTCAATCAAACCCAGAGCTCACTGATATGAACTTCTCTCATTAGCCAGCCTTCTCTTGGAACTCCCTGTCTCTACCTTCTGAGTCTAAATACAGATTGGGTGCCAGGGACCTACTCTGGTTCTGAACTCGGGTCCCCTTGATTGTCTGATAAGTGTTTTAACTACCAAGTAGGATTTTTACTAAAATCCTACTTCAGTATTATAAATTCTTTTCCCAGAAGTCTGTGAAGATATGAAAGAAATGAGTGAAAAAGTTGAAACCTGTTTTTATTCAGCTCAGAAAATTAGTATAATTATGCAAAGAGCTGGACTCAGAAGTTAGATATCATGGATATTTCTGTAATACCTCTTAGAAAATTGGAATTTGTAAAAAACTGCGAAAAAGAAAAAAAGGTTGGTATTATTATAATATTTGTGGTTTCTTTAGTTTTGACTTTGTCTTGATTTTGAAAACTGCTAGAAATGAATAGGTGTGGAATGTCTGAAAGGTTTGCAGATGAGAATTCTATTTGTAGCAAACATTAAACTGCTAAAAGCAAATTCTATAAGTACATTTAGAATGAATAATTTTTATTTTATCATCCACAGCTTTTCATGAGAATTTGAAAACTTCTTTAAAAAGAGATTGTTGTGAACACAATTTTGTGAAAATATTTAGCATTTGTACCTGTTAATTAATCATGTGACACCAACAATGCTACCTTCTATATTGTTCAACATTTTTCAAAAGTATTTCAAGCAGTTAACTTGATTCTTACAGCTGCTTTGGAAGTAAAGTGAACAGAACTTATTATTCATATTCACATATGGAGAAAAAGAGGTTCAGGAGTTTAGATTTTTCTGAGTTACATAACTGGTATCTTAAGCTGGAATCCAGGATCCAGATTCCTCTGATTCAACTCCTACTTCCAAAAATTGGGTATGCCTGTATTGCTGTTTGATCCTGATACAAAACCCTAAAGAACTTGAGGCTATTGTGTAACATGTTTGAGCTTTTGAACAAATTTAGGCAGCTAAAACAATTGTACCCCTCTACTGTGACCTTAGGTGTTGTTTCCTTGGGTGATATTGGTCTGTCTGGAGTGGCTATAACTCTTGTTAATTAACTCTTGCTTACTGCAAGAGTTAGGCTGGGATGTGTCCTTTGCTCCAGGAAAATGTGATGTGGGATAGTGAATCTCATTCATTTATTCATCCTGAATTAATGTATTAATGTGCTATAAATATATAAAGTTGAGGTAAGATCTTTTAGATAACACATTTTCAGATTTCAAATATTTGATTATTCTTTGTTAGTATGTTTTATTATTTATTTGAGAGTGAGAGAGAAAGAAAGAGAGAGACAGAGACAGACAGAGAGAGCGAATGCATGCTATGCACATGGGTAGAGGTCAGCGGACAACTGGAAGTCACTTCTTTCCTTGTACCTTGTGGGCTTCCGGAGATCAACTCAGGTTGCCAGTTTTAGCAAGTGAGCACCTTACTGGCTGAGCTATTTTGCAGGATCCACATCTGATTATCTTTTACCCAACATGAGTCAGTAAGCACTATATTCAGAGAGGAACAAAAAATATAAAAATTTTCTTTCGACCTCTATACCTTACATTCTGCCATGGTCATGAACTAGTGAGCTTCTGAATTACAATATGGTGAAATGATTCTATAAACTCTTCTGCTGTATCATTTTGAGACCCTGTTGCAAGATCTGCTAAAGACATCTACAGGTCAAAGAGATTGAGGGAGGGAGAGTAAATTACTTGAAGGTGGTGGAAAAAAAGATGGACAAAATGCCAGGGAATGAAAGACTTGAGCTTAGAGAGAAGAAGCAGGCACAATTCTGTTAAAAATTTTTACTCTTTATTAGCAATAAATTAAAATAAGGTGGTGTTTTTGAGTGAGTCATAAGATAGATGTTGCATGAAAGGGCGCTGGAACCAACAGACACAAAATAAGACAGTCAAACATGGAAAAATGATCATAGATAGAGCATTTGTTCCACTTGCCTTTTATCTTTTACACCTGTGTTTGAATTCATCCAAACTTGCATAAATCCTTTACACAGCTGTCGAAATTGCACCTGAAAAAAGGCTGAAGTAGTCTCAGACGGACTAACATTTCATCATCCTGAATACTTAAACCCAAACAGGCTTAAACACTTTGCCAAACCCAAGGATAACGGGCTTCCCATTGATCTCTGCTCCCTTCAAATGTTCAACTGTGTGCGCCAAGATGTACACTGCACACTGCTTGCTCAGACTTCAACAACTGTGAGCTGCAGACAAACTCAAGCATAAAGTTTTAAAGATGGCAAGTCTCCTTTGAAATCTATACAGAAACACATTCTTTGATATTTACAACCAGATAAAGAACAGTTGGCCATCGCATAAATCAGCCTACTGAATTTAATTTTCTTTTCTTGTATAAGTAGTTAGGCTTACTGTATTTCTGAAAGTAATCAAGTGTCTGATATTTCACAGGACTCTTTCTGGAGTCTATTCGGACTCTGCAATTGTATCACTTTTAACTTGAGGTCTAGCACTAAATTTTCTTTTAAAAATTTGCAAATGGTAAATTGGCAAGATATTCAGAATTTCATAATTTTGATCAGACTTTTATGGTTTAGTGGTCAGGCTTTCTACAGCATGACTCCGGTTGGAGTTTACAGCAATGCTTGACGATACCTGATAGTGAGTTTAATTAAAGTCACTGCAGAAGAAATGTCTCTTCACATATATTCATATTATAATCTCTAGAACCTGTAAAAATATTAAATGGCAAAAAGAATTAACACTTTTAATTAAACTTACTAATTATATACTCTTGAAACGGAGTGAGACTCTTGGATTATACAAGTAATCCTAAAATGTAGAAGAAGAAGAATAGAAAATCTGAGTTTTTAAGACACTCAAAGATGCTACACTGGAGCCTGTGAAAATAAAGGGGCCACAAGTCCTGCTAGCCTTGAGTACTAGTAAAGGCTGCAAAGACAAGAGTGTGCAAACTCCCTGGAGTTTTCAGAAGAACCATGGGTTTTTAAGTCCACTAAGAATCTGAACCAGACTTCGAATTTTTGGAAGTCGAAGATAATAAATTTGTATTTTTAAGTTGATCTGGGAAGTTGGCTCAGCAGTTAAATGCCATAACATGCAAGTTTACATGCCATGCAAGTTTACATGCTGTGCAAGTAAAAGCACAGGGACCAGAGTTTGAACCCCCAAATTACATGTAAAAGGTTGAGTGGGTGTGGTGATCTGTCCTGTAATTCCAGTTCCGGAAAACAGGGGCTGAAATTCCCTAGAGGGAGCTGGCTTGTCAGAGTAGCCTCATCAGCCAAGATCTGGGTTTGATTAGAGACCGTGTATCAAAAGATTAAGGTGGAAGAACAATCAAAGGCAATTTTTGAGATCAACCTTGGGCTTCCAAACTCATGTGCACACATGTGCTTATATATCCACACACACGTGAGTTCACATGTGCAAACACACATTCATACATGTATACTCCTTATATACACGAGAAGAATGGTAAAAGAAGAGGGGACTGCATAATAAAATTCACATAGTATAGATAGATACAGTTTAGAGAGAGAAAACTGTTCCGGGTTCTTTTCCCTCCAAACTCTCTTCCTTGTAGTAAATCCTGTCAAGATCCTGTGTAAATGAAGTGCTGTCTGGGTGTGAGGAGCATGTCAGAGGAAGAAACAGGCTCCAATAACCTGCCGCTATGTCTGGTTAATAATGTCAGTATTACTTGAGATGCAGGTACTATGCCTGCCCTCTCTATGTATTTGAATAAGTAGCTGATCCAGCCAGGGGACAGAAATAAGAGATTCCCATGGAAACAGATTTCATTTGGAAACTCAAATCTTAAAAAGTGGTCTTTTGTACCTTGAGCCACATACCTGGAAAATACACAATCTTCCGCACAGATTGTGTCGGTGGTGATGTTAGAAATGAACAGAGGCAAAAGTGAAGAGGTTTGTTCACTCACAGGCTGGACTGAAAACTGGAAGGCCTGCAGCAGATTGGAATTCCTGCAGCAGATTGGAATTCCAGTTCATCATGTGTTTGAAAATAGAATTTATTAAAACACATGGACTGAGTTTCAGTATCCTTATGATGGTGGACCAAGCTCTTTACCATACTACTTCTTTCTTCCGATTCTCAAGTAGTCCAAGAATTCTGTAACATTAACAGATTCAATGAAAAGTAAATGTATGGCAAATGTATTATTGTGTGAGATTATAAATAAACCATAATTTCAGTTGCAAGAAACATTGCTCTTTTATTATCTCTTGCTTAAATTATCACAATTTATTCTCTTTTTTGTTGAACCTTGAGTGAAAGCTCATGTCTGTCACACTTTGCCTGCATATTGGTGATTAGTTCACCATAAACAGCTTATGGGAACATAAGCTTATAACTTTATGATTGCATTTCTTAGTCCAGCTTGGCAGGAGAGCTCATACCAACACCAGAGACCAAAGGAACTGGCCACACTGTATCCAGGACTTCTGAGAGAGGGGAAAACCTCACTTGCTGGACAGCAAGTCTAAGTATACCAAAGAATGATAGCTCCCTGAATCAATCCATTCATCTGGGTCTTCCTTCATCAATTAGATAGTCTCCTGCAGGTTAACTTAACCACTTAACAAATGTGCCCAGAACTCAAGCTTCAAAGTCAATTTGACAACTGTATCAACCTGACCACAGTATCTCTGGCTACAGGATTTTCTCTGGGTAAGGAATAAAAGCATTTAGACTGTTCTTTTCCACATTTACTTTTGTATTCTGTTTCCTTGTTCATACTATCAAAAGTTGGGAGACACTTATTTTCTTGGTAAAATGGTATCAGAAATAAGTAAGTGTAAAAGTTGATTCTGAAGAAAATTTAGGGCTGACATGGCTCAGGAGAAATAAAATGGGAGTTTCACAAAGGGGAGGTTGTGTAGATGGGAAGCCACAGGAACCCGAATCCCTTCATGTTTCTCAGGTTCACTCTGTGGCCACACATGCTGGTCATCTTCCTGTCTGACTCCATTAACATTTTTCCACTGGGCTCTTCTAAGGATTGCATTCTGCTTTGCATTTTCGCAGACTTGCCCTTAGTGCTCTTTTCTAAGAAAGAGATGGATCAGTCTCAGTTTGGCAGAGAAAACCTCAGAGTGGGACCTTACTTGAACCTTATGAATTGATAATTCCGTGAAGAACATCTGCTGGGAGATCTTGCTGGTCATCTCACCGACAGGACAATACGGTTCCTGAAAGTGGCATTGGCAGGAAGCTGAGGATTTCAAGTTTACCAGGGCATAATTTACATTGGGTAGAATTGGGCTGAATAACCACAACCCAAATTGATTCAGGAAGAGTATCTGTGGTATTGAGTCATGACATTGGAAGGCCAAGGGAGGAATACTGCTGGGCTTAGGCATCTTGATCTGAACCAGGAGAAGTTAGAAGATTGAGTCTTGATAAAAAAGAAGGAAGTAACCTTCAATCATGTTGTCACCCTGTCATTTCTTATCCTTCAGTGCAAGCCTACCCTTAGATATCTTTTAGTGACACTTAGGTGAGGATCCTGGGAATAATTCAGCTTTGTCAACTAGCTGATCCTGGGCAGCCACTAGGAGATGTTAAACTTGGGTCTTCCTATTTCCTGTGGGTCTCCCGTTTGTGTTGGTGAACATTACCCAGTCTTACTTCTTTACAACCTACTAATGGCATTTGATTCTGGGAACAGTCACTGAGAACAATCAACAGTTTTCTCAACACTTTTAAGTTTCTTTTGCTCAACCTTATCTCCTGAAATAAACAAGCAAGCAAACAAACAAACCAAATCAAAACAAACCAGCACAACTAAGAAACTCCCTGCTTAAAGATCTATGTTTGTTCAGCTTCCTTTAGGCTTTATTTCTAAGTTTGCATCATTCTCCTGTTTTGTCTGTATTCCAAAAAGACTCATGAGTGGTAGTTGCTCTTAGTATTGCTATTCCTGTTGTTGGGGGGGAATTATATCCAAGTTTTTGTGTTCAGGAGTCCAAGATTGAAACCAGAACATGTGTAAAGGATTAAGGCATATTTTAGTAGAGGAGAGAAAAAAAGGAACTCGTGGACGTGGAATCTGTGAGGGGCAAGGAAGCCAAGAAGGACTCACAGACTCCAGACATGGAAGCCATGAGAGGTGAGGGAATTGAAAGGAACTCACAGACATGGGGTTCATGAGGGACAAGAGAACCAAAGATGGCTGGCAGTGTCAGGGGTATTGTAATGACTATTCTTGTGTATTGCTGTGAGAGAACACCCAAAGTCAAGCAAATTGAGGGAGAAAGAAGATTTATTCAGCTTATGGTTCCAGAGGAGAGACACAATCTGTCATAGTGGAAAAGGCATGGCTGGCTGGTTGGTTGGCTGAAGTTGGAGACAGGATAAGTCACTGCAATCATCTTGGAGGCTGAGAGCTGCAAGACTGTTGCTGCAAAAGCAGACTTCTCCAGCAGGCAGGGTGGGACTATCTTCTGTGACTGTCTTCCTCCAGCAAGGCTTTACCTCTCAAAGATGCCATGACCTTCCCAAACACAGGAGACTGTGGAGGACACATTTCAAACCATGACATTCCACCCCTGACTCCTCACAGGCTCATTGCCATCTCATTATGCAAACCATACTTAGTCCAACTGTAAAAGTCTCAGTACAGATTACATCAGTAGTCCCAACACAGTCCAGAAGTCCAAAGCTTCCTATAAAATCAAAATGCAAGTTACATAATTCCAACATACAGTGGCACAGAATAAACCCATTCCAGAAAGAAGGAATGGACACATATCCAGACAAGACTGATCCTTAACAAAACCACAGGACAAACTCCAAATCCTACACTTCCAAGTTCAACAGGTGAGGCTCTTGTTGGAATCTTCTCAGTTCCAAAGAGCTTTGGTTCCACCCCTCCAATGCAGCTGCCCATAGAACACATCACTCTCTTGGGCTCACTCCTCCCAGGGTATACCATTCTCCTTGCATATCTCCCATGTTATCTCTGGCATCTCTAACATCTTCACTTCTCAATGGCAAACCAGGCTTTAACTCCACAACACAAACTGCCCTCCTTGGGCCTCTAAACTGCAGGCTTTTTGCCACATGCTGCCTGGATTTCACCATTTTCTAAAACCTTGGAGGAGGGATCCAGGATCTCCTCCTTCTTGCATCTTTGATGCCTCTAAAATCAGAACCATGTGGACGTTTTTGCTAAGTTTTGCTGTAGTCTTGGGTTAGCCTTTAATCACAGCTGATTAAGCTTCTCTGTGTTGACTGTAGAAAAAAAAATCTCTTTTTCTCTTGGGTGGTTGTTTTAGGAGAGAAACAGACCCTTGCTTTGGAACCCCACTCTTTATCTCATTTCTTTCAAAAGGATTTGCATTCTAATGGATGGGGGCCTTTTCTGAGAATCTTGCCATTAAATTAGGGCCTCTCCTATTATCTAAATTAAGAGGGGGGCTTTGATTTACCAATGGAGCTAATCTTTACAACAGCCCACATTTTGTTCTCCGCTTGTTCTTTGTTCAGCTTTTTAAGTTTGCCATTGCATTTTTTCATTATCAGATCTTATAGTTTTTGCTTCTTCCTGCCTGATTCCTTGCTCTTTTTCATAACTTTGAAGACAACTAAAAATAGCCATATCATATTGTCGAGACTACATTGCTTTGAAATTTCCTCTCAAAGCACTCCAGTTTAACTTCCTGTAAGCTTTCAGGATGAGGGCAAAACTTCAAACTCTCCACCAATACATGGCTCTGTCACTTGTTTCAGTTCCAAACACAGTCTTTGTTCCCCTCTGGACCATTACAAGCTGGGCTTCCACTGCCTGCATCTCTGATGAGAAAGGGTCATTTGGTCTGATTGCCAAGACACAAGTCTTTACCAGCACAAAGTCCCAAAGTTCTCCATATTTCTCCCAACAAACAGTTAAACAGTTCCAAAGGCACACTAGCCACATCACAACATTGGCCATATTGTTGGGTATCAACTTCTCTCAAAAACAACTTCACTTTTTTGGTACCAGATTCTCTTAGTCTCACACAGCAACATTGGTACCTGCTTCTCTGGTACCAATTTCTCTCAATTGCAAAATACTTCTTGTTATGATACCAGATGCTCTTAATCTCACAGCAATACCCCACTACTTGGTACCAATTTCTGTATAGTTACTCTTGTGTTGCTATAAGAAAACACCCAAAGTCAAACGACTTAATTGGAGAAAGGGAGATTTATTCAGCTTACAGTTCCAGAGGGGAGATACAGTCTTTTCATGGCAGAAGCAACATTGCTGCTGTCAGAAGCTAGAGGAGGCCTAAGTCACTGCAAACATCTTGGAGGCTAAGAGCTGCAAGACTGCTGCTGCAAAGAAAGACCTCTCCAGCAGGTAGGGTGGGACTAATCCACCTCAAGGCCCACCCCCCTGTGACTGTCTTCCTCCAGCAAGGCTCCACCTCTCAAAGGTGCAAAACACATGAGACTGTGGGGGACATATTTCAAACCATGACAGTGTTAGGCAGGCCTTGGAAAAGTAGCTTTTCCTTACTGGTTAGCGTCAGTTTCTACAAAGCTGATTGAAGCCTTTGGTCCTCTACATCTCATTGATCTGTTCATATCGAGGCTAGCCCAGTCCTCCTTGTGTCCAGCTTCATAGTTCAGCTGTTTCTTTTGAGAAACTTAATTTATCTGCAATGGAGAGTTTATTTCTATATCCTTTCGTGAGCAGAGGGTCTGGGGAACTTAGTGACTTTATCTCTGTGAAAGATTAGAACCAATTCCTCCAGATTACTAAGGTGTGTTCCTCCAGTATAATCCCAGCAGTGGGGAATGACTTTCAAAGACCTTCAAAGACCTTCAAAGACCTTCCAGCATGGCCCTGTTCTGAAATTTTCTGACTGTGATCTCTGATGTTCCTCTTTCAAATGCTGTGCTTCAGTATCTGGTTGGCTGTCGTTCAGGGCACAGTCCTCTGTCTCTTTACTGGACCTTGACTGCTGTAGGCTTTCCTGGATGGCATGATCATGGAAAAACTCATGAACTTCTGTGTCATCCAGGAAAAGTACTGAGGCTGTGTGGAGATGACAAGATTGTGGGGGTGAGGCACCCCTGATAGACTTCAGGTGAGAAGGTGTCAATGTGGTCTGGTGGTTACAGGTAGGAAGTGAGGACAGATTGGAGTGGATTGGGAAGGCTTCCATCTTCCATCTTCCATCCTGGGAGAATGATAATGGGATAGCAGACAAGCTGAAAAAGTTGGAAAAGAAATGAATTGCAGGTAAGGAGACATGAAGGTATTTTGAAGGTTTCTGGTGGAATGGAACTAAATTCAAGAGAACTAGAGAGGTGTCTCCCCATTTGAAATGGCATAGTTCCCTGAGGTTGTGAGGATGGGGGAGGGGTCAGGAGTTATTAGGGTAACTTGTATAAAGAGGCTTAATGCAAAGTTTTTTGTTGGTCTTCTTGCCCATAACAAACAGGGTTGGCCACTTTTTTAATGCCCTGCATAGATTAAACTCAAGGGTCATCATTTTAATTTAGACAAAGGTGTTAGCAATTATTTTAGATTTTGTTACTGTTCACAAAACCTATTGCCACTTCTGGTTGTATTGCTTTCAAAATTTAAAGATGGAAGCACATGAACAAGCTACACAGATAGCTACTTTGAGCATACAGCAAACCATGACGCCTTTTGTCATCAAATAAAACATACAGTGAAGCTCATCTGACACATGTTCATTCATTATTATTGAGCTACACTGTAATTAGACATAGGTAGGAGACAAGTCCTGTGAAACAGTGACTCATTTTGGTGACAGTCAAATTGAATTTCTGCTTCTTAGGTCTTTATCAGTAACTTTCAGTGTCAAGTGCTATCAATTAAAATCCATTTTTTGAACACTGATGACATTTCATCCTGTTGCAAAAATTATCCCCGGCCTCAGAGATATAATATAAAGAGAACTGACTCTAAAGTTAAAAAATTCTTATGTGGACTCTAATCTGAGTCATGCAGATGCTTCAGTGTGATTCTTACATGCTTCTGCATAACATTTCCTATTTCCTATATGCTGGATGCTCTCCTTGATTCAAAAGATAACTTCCTTATATGCCTTTCTTTTTGCCAACCTCACTTTCAACTCTGCCACACCAGTCATTGAAGGCTTCTCCAATAGCTTTTCCAATTCTCAGTTTCTAGACATATATGGCTTGTGACTCTGAAGTTATTTTTCCCAGGGGAACAGAAGATGCACAGACACATTGTGGGGTGATTGACCTAGGGAACTGAGGAACATAGGGAAATATTTTTTCTTCCCTAGACATTAAGTGCTTGGAAGAAGGTGGAGGCAAAAGTTAGGAGGAGGCAGATTCTAGATTCTGGCTAGAAAAACAGGAAGTGGAATCTGACTAGGAAAATTGATATGTTTGAAGAGAATGGCTTCCATGTAGAGGAATATGTTTTATCCAGAAGCTAGTAGTATCCCAAATTGTTCTCTTGAGCAGAAGGGGAAATAAATGTGGAAGATACGGAGAGGAAGTTGCCACTTTCTTTGGACCTTCAGCAAACCAATTTGTCAGGGTAGGTTAAGGGATATTGTTATAACAAACATTCCTCAAATCTCAATAAGGGAACTCTCCCTTATTCTACATGTCCATCATGGCTAGATGCTGTGGACGTTGCTAGATGCTGTGGTAGCATCAGTGACCTCTCAGTGAAGATGAAAGGAAAGGGATATCACATGTTATGGACCACCTGCCGCCCCCCAAAAATATCTTCTTGTCTTTCTTCAACTCTTTCTGTGTGCCCAAAGGTAGAAGAATCTAGAACTAAACTTCCAAAGACACAGGTGTTAAGGAGCAATCATGTGACTTCCATACCTTGGGTGAGTCATCCTTCTACATCTTTTTTTTTCTTTTTATTATTATTATTATTTATTCAACTGTGTGCATGTGCGTGTATATGTGCGCGCATGTGTGTATGTGTGTGTGTGTCTGTGTATGTGTAGAACCACGGACGAAATCGCGAACCACCATGGACGCCTCCACCTCCTTCTGCTCCGGGATTCACAGGCTCCGCCCTACCAGGACCAGAAACGCAGGCTGCCCCCGCTTCTGCCTGGCGTCTATACGTGGGATCTGGGATCCGAACTCAGGACCTTCCGCCTGCAAGGCGGAGGCTTAACCCCTGAGCCACCTCTCCCGCTCCCCTTCTACATCTTGAAGTATCTTGTTACGTGCTTAACAGTGTCTTAATTCCTCTTCATAGAACAGAATATCATATACAGTTAAGTAAGAAAGACTTAAAATGGCCAATAAACTAGTAAAATTTTCCATGTTAGTTTATGAATCTGGTCTTCTGTGTTTTGATAAACGGAAAGCTTTCTAAAGGGCCCACAAGAGGAGCAGCGCTGGTACACAAGATGCATCTAGTGTCTAGTTCAGACCTCTAGTAGCTCAAGATAGTTTAGTAGTTAAGAACATAAGCTCAGGAGTCAAACTACCCAGGTTTGAATCCTGACTTTACACTTAGCATGTGTGTAACCATAGATGATTCCTTAATTTATCTGTGATTTGGTTTTCTCATTCATAAAATAGAGAAGTTACAAGATAGCAGTAGCTTCTTCAGAGGGAACCTCTTTGCAAGATTTGTCATATTAACACAATATACTCTAATTATTCACTTCATGAAGAAGTAGTCTCATTTACCAAGAACCAACCAGGAAACACAGAAGTTCAGGAGTCTGTTTGGTTGTCAGAAAGAACTCATATTTCCTCCACATTTCTTCAATATTCATTTTTTTCTATCCTGCTGGGTCTAGATAGCCATATCTGAAAGAGAAAAGGGTGTGGATATGGGAATCAAAAGAGTTGAACTTTCCTGGCTTCTTTTGTCCAGAAGTCAGGTCCAGAGTGACTCTTGGTGGGAAACCTGTCAGTGAGCAAAAAAGTCACTGAATGCCATTCAGATCATTTGTTCTCCACGGGGCAATGACCAGCTAAAGGTACAGTGGCCCTGAACACTATTGCACTAATAGTCATGTCTTGGAGATTTCTAGTCACATGAAGAAGCATAGTTACCATAGGAATAAAATATTTGGTTGAAGTATGAGTGGCATATTTTCACCTTGAAAGAAACATCCTTACAAGTATCGGTGAATCAATGTAGTTCAAATGATGGGGGATGGGTGTGTTGGGGGAGCAAATAAAGACTTTTCCAGGTAAGTTGTAAGGAGATGAGATTTGCATTTGGGATACTCACTTTCTTGTTTAAAGAGCTAAATACTACTGCCTGTTGATTAAGTGGTAACTCTTCAGTCAGACAGTCCATATTATTTTTTTTTATCATTTATTGCAGTTAGCCTGCATGGTTGCTGATAAATCACGATCAAACGGCTAAAGGAACAAGGGGTTTATTTTCTCTTACAATTTTCCCGTTACAGTTCTCAGCCCAGCTTGACAGGAGAGCTCGCACCAACACCAGGGCCGAGGGAACTGGCCATACATCTCTACAAGATGGCTGAGAGAAAGACAATCCTTACTTTCCAGACCAGCATGTCTGGCCAAGTGTATACAAGGATGCCAACTTTCTCAACCCAGCTCTCTGTATTTTATTCCAGAGCCTAATCCCACTCACCATGGGACTTCCCCATCAGCTAGACAATCTCCTGCAGGCTTTCTCTGGGCTTAACTCAACCATTAATTCTCTACAAATGTGGGAGATCAAACCCTCAACAGTCAAGTTGCTACCTGTGCCTAACTATGATACCACATAAATCATCCAATTTGCATCCTTACTTGTGGGCTGGCTTTGAGGACTAAATAAGACCATGTGACTACATTTCTCAGTAAAGTACCAAGTTGTGACAATGTAATTATTGTCCCACACTGTGCAAGAGACGGGAGGCTACAGAGAAGGACATATAACCAAGCCCCAGGGATAGGGTGGGGGTAGACTTGGGGGTAGAGAACAGGAATTAAGGATAGAAATGATCACTTCATCAATCTCTGAGATTAATTACTAATTTGTCAACTATTTAATTGGTAAGTACAGCTGTTAATTATGTTAGGAAATAAAAAGGTTTCCAAATACATGGTCTCACATATTCTATAATTTGGAGCTGTGAATCAGAGGGAAGCACATGCCATTAGCTTGTCAATAAGAGGGCTCCGGGATGTCAAGACATTCTAAAGAATGGAATTTGCCAGTGATCCTAAAAACGCGTCAAAAGTCAAATGAACTGGAAAGTAGAGTATTAAAAAACAGCAGACTTGGAGTAAAATCAGCTGAGATGGCAGTGTTGCTGGTGTTCAGCTGAGTGGGAACTGGGGAGAGGTCGCCTGTCTTTTCGAGGCCCGGCTGTGATAGGCTGGAAGGCAGCATCTGGTGACTTTTAGGATTGGAGCCCAGGCCAGGGCTCTGTTGATGGCCCTGGAGAAACAGGGAGCCAATGGTGGGGGATGTGGAGAGATAATGAGCCCAGATTCTGACATGTTTAGCTTTAGGAGGTGCTGGGACACCCAAGTAGAGATATTCTGCAGACAGAAAGAAATATGGGACTGAAAAAAGGGCGAGAGGTCAAGGCTGGGGCTGGAGATTGGGGAGTCATCTGCATTCAGGTGGTAATTAAAGCCATCTGAGGGTGCTTCCAGGAGTGCCCTGCATTGGAAGAAAAAAACCAGGGCCCTAACCGAGCTTTGCCGGGGGAAAGACAGAGAGTAGGGAGAAGGGCAAGGGGATTCAAAAAAGAACTATAGAGGGAGGAACAAAGCAAACTACACATAAGGTGCATAAGGTAGAGGGGGAGAAGGCAGAGACTCGTAAAAACACTCCTAGAAGTTGAAAATGCTGTAAAGAGCAATTAGACAACTGGATGTGGCCATCATTTTTACAGAAGGGAGCAAAGGTCATGTATCCTCCAAAGAAACAAAGAAGCATGACTAGTGTGAGATGGATGATTTGGGGGAGGCTGAACTCGTGCTGTCTTCCTTTCCTGCTTAGGAAGGAAATAAGTTTTCATGTTGGGGGTTTATGAGACTAGTTAACATACTTTGTAGAAAAAAAAACCATAAATGAGAATTTCTCACTTTTTAGGATGTCAGGGTGATTGCCATTTTAATGTCCCTTTTTTTTTTTTTTTTAAAGATAGCTCTTGGAAGTTACAGAAAAGAATATGACTTCCTGGAATAAGCAACAGCCTACGAACCTAGACATTAAGAAAAAAATCCAAGTGATTAAGAAATACTTTTGCATAATTGCAAGTGGAGCTAGCCGAGACAACTGAGCTGCAGGAAAAACTGTGAGGTTGAAGGCTGCAAACAGACTTTTTAAAAAAAGTTCTCTACCTAACACAAGTCAGAAGGAAGTCACATTTTTATACCCTGATGTGTCTTGATACTGCCAGGTGTGGAAACCTGCTGATTTGCTCAACTCACAGCACTTGGAATTTTATAGTGACCAAGGGCTGGGAGTCATGGGCTTCTAATAGCTTAGCAAATCCCTTTAAGTCAGATGTACATGCATAATGGGGTAATGATTAGATCGTTTCCCGCGGACCTCCAGAGCTGATGTGTGCTGATGAAGGTGTGCCCGGCGGCTAAGATAACTCGGATTGCAACTCTGGCTAACACTGCAGCAGACCCCGTACCACGCAGAGCTCTTCAGAGTTAGTAGTACTTGATTTCCCTTCCCCACTGGTGGTAACCAATAGCAGCCCCAATATGGAGGGCATAATGAATCTACATGGTTGGATAAGGCTGGATCTGGCTGCTTAGAGGAAGGGTTGGGTGGAGGCCAAAGACAAATGGCTTCCTTACACATTAAAAGCATAAACTTTTGCTCTGAGGCATGAGGCTTGTTTTGCTCTAATTTTTGCATTCATAATTTAATATAGCACTGATTTTTCCAGACCTCTTTAAAATTCTATTAATTGAGCTTGATTGAATTGTTCTAAAAGTCAGACTGCCTCACAGAGGCAAAAGAAATGACACCACACAATTAGACTGGAAAGGGCAAAGAGGTGGGGTGGAGTCGAGGGGCAGTTGGGGGAAAATGGTCTCTGTTATTGGAAGTTATAATAATCTTTGTTGTGTATCAGGAAGAAAGGGAAGGAAAAGGACAAGATGAGCCTAATATTGAGTTTTTTTTCGAGACCTAGATATAGCATGTATTAATTCATGTAATTTTCACAATGAGTCCATATGGTATACATTGTTCTTTTTACAGAAAAAGAACTTGTCCAAGGAAGTGACTGAGTCATGATCTTAAATCGATTCTTTTTCCTCCCTTTCCTTCCTTTGTTCCTTCTTCTTATTTCCTTTTCTTTTCCTTCTCAAAGTATTTCTTCTTTTTTTCTTTATCCTTTCATGAGTGACTCGTGGAAAAGTGTCTGAATTTCTATCATCCTTGTAACAGTTACTCTTAACTGTCTGTGAGAGAGCGCCCAAAGTCAAACAATGTAAAGGAGAAAGAGAGATTTATTCAGCTTAGGGGTCCAGAGGGGAGAAACAGTCTTTCATGGTGGAGGCGACATGGCTGGTGGCTGAAGCTAGAGGCAGCCAAGTCACTGCAGACATCCTGGAGAGTCCCTCTTCTTCTAAGTCTTCTGTTCTGTGGTTCCTTTGGTCTGGTCTGTTATTAGAAAGTTCCAATTAGATCTAAGGGGGGTTCCAATCAGATCTGGGGCTGGTCTTTGTATTGTAAATGCATTGATGTGGATAATCTCTTCAGGTAGTCTGACAGCTGATTTTAGTTAATGCCAAGTGTGGTCAAGTTGACACCCAAGACAGCTGTATCACAATCCTTCTCTGAAGTGAACCCTCACTTGCACCAGATGAGCTATTCCTTCAACTATGCCAGCCTATCTGATGTACTAGTTCTCCAACAGGACAAGCAACTTGCCTGGGCACCAGTTGTGTTTCAAGGGAGTTGTGCACACCAGGCTGCTTCTTTGTCAGCCCATATGGGTAGATTAGTTCTTTTTCTTGTTACTGTGACAAAATATCTGATGGAAGACACCCAAAGGAGGAAGGATTGATTTTAACTCATAGTTCAGATGATTCAGATTATCATGTCCAGTAAGGAAAGGTTGAACTCGATCCATGGCAGTGGAATTGTGAGTCAACAGCTTGTTCACATGGTGGTAGACCAGGAAGCACAGAGCTAGATAACCAATGGCTATAGCCCTCAAAGACCAACCCCTACGGGCCTAATTCTACCAGTTGGGCCTTACCTGGAAAGGATCCACAGCTTTCAAAATAGTACCTCAAGCATGAGACTAGGCATTCAAAACATGATTCGAAACTGCAACAATGGGGGAATTGTATGTCCCTGTATCTGGCAGCACCAGGATATTAGGATTTACATTTCAGATGGGACGTTGTGGTTGAATCCCACACCTTAGGAAAAGATCTAGAATATCAGACAGAAATTAGAATTTAAGAAGACGATGAAGTTAGAACCCAGTTTCACATTGGAGACTGAATAGGATTGGGGATCATAGAGGAAGAGCTGTTCCCGTGGCCTATTACACCCCAGTTCTAGTTGTAACCAAAGGACTAGGGTTGGCCTAACACAGGGTCCCAGAGTTGAGGGTCTAGCTGGTCTAAGAAAGTGGGGGAAGTGCTGGAAAAATAAAAAGACATAAGTATATGAGCAAAAACAAGTCAGAATTCTTACTCTATGGAAAAAAAAGTAAACACTAATAACTGGGTGTAGTAGTACACGCTTGTAATCCCACCTGATGGTAGAGGTAGGAAGACCAGTAGTTCAAGATTATCTTTGGCTATATAGTGAGTTCAAGGCCAAACCTGGGCTACATGAGATACTATCTCAAATACCAGAACCCCCAAATAAAACAGTAGCACCACCACCACTAATTAATACCTAAACCTGCCTGCAAATCTGAAAGATAAGAAACAAATCAGGAGGCTGCCACATTCCTTAGCACCAAGCAAGAAAAGCAAAAACCATTGCCAAGTTCTGGAAAGGAGAGTCGCAGATGAATACATTTTTCAGCATAAATTTCAAACAAGGAAATTAAAGCATCATGATTCTGGCATGGTTTAATTACATGTAAGAGAAGTCTTGATATTTTTCCCTTGGTGGTTACCTTATTAATGTGTTTTTGTTTATTTCAGTTCTCTCTCTCTCTCTCCTTCTCTCTTTCTCCATCCATTTCATCCATCACATCTGTTTCAAGTAGTAGATCTGGACATAAGCAACATAACTTCAGGATCATCTCAAACCATGAAAAGAATGTAAAGTTTCAATAAAACATATTTGTTTTCTGTGCCTATACCTGAACATAGTGCTAGGAAAACTGTAAATTCTTTCTCTCAAATATATATTTCCTTCCATTATAGATGCAGAGAGGATACCAGATCCCTCAGTTTGACTTGTTCATCCACATAAGATTGAGAGATGAAGTTGGGAGAACAGGAAGTGACTGTTTTTTCTTTCAAAGGTATTTTACATGGGTCTTTGAAGGAGAGCAACTTTTGAGTCTTTAAGATTGCATTCACTGCAAGGTTGTCTGTCTTCTGTGTTTAGACATGAAAGTGAATGCCATTGTCGAACAGTAAACACAGGAGGATGACTTTGTGACAGAAGCATGTGAAGTATCTTGTAATTCAGTAGGCGAATCAAAGTGTGCTTCAGTTCTTTGCATTCTCAGGGATTCAGAAAGGATTAAGACAACAATAGCTAGAACCAATACAAGAGAGTAGCTGAAGGTTAGCATTCCATGAACCTCAGACACCAGGGTGAAAGGAATTGGGCAATTAAGGTCTTTAGGAAATCTAATGGGGTCATTTGTGAATGCCATCTTCCTGGAACTGGGCAAACTGTCATCTCAGAGATCAAGGGAGGTCACTGGCTGGAGGGTGGGGGATGAAAATGGAGTGATTGTTTCCTGCCAAGCATGTTTAAAGACTCTTAGCTCTTGTCTGATGGTAGCTAGTTTTTTTTTTAAAAAGCAATATCTGAGAGATAAAGGTGCGTGCCTTTGTAATGTTATCTCTCTTGATTTTTTTTTACTTGTAAGATATTCAGAGATCCTAGATTTATTTTTCCTCCAAATACAGTCAGTGACAGCAGAAGCATTCATCACTAATTGAAATTGGCCAATAATCAAATATTTAGTAAATGTAAAGGTCGCGTCATGCTGAAGATACAAGTAAAATACAAAAATGAAAATTTCTTACCTCATCGTAAGATCTTGAGTACTTTCTTAGCCTTACCAATTAGTCAAAAAAACCGTATGGAAGTGCTTGCTACTACTGAGAATAGGCATCGAGGGATCTGAATGGGGGAAAAGGAAAAATTATAATGAACTTAAGCAACTTTGGGTATTGTTAGTAGGATTGTGGACTGTGCATCGACAACCATATCAGATCTGAAAAAGAAGTCATCCAAAGTGGGGTGGATGCAGTTAAGTAATTAGATATAAGGGAGAATATTAAGTAGATGGAGGAAGTATTGTTCTAAAATAGTCGTAGGATTGTCTGATAAAAGAATAAATTAGATTTTCATTTTGATGCAGCACATGTGAGTAGGAGTTTGTGATGCACTTTATGCAGGAAACACTTTGATCTGAAGTGGAAAGAGTTTTCATATTTTTACATGCTAGACTAGAAACGGTGAGGACTTATAGCTATAGAAAACTTGTAAGAGAGTAATAAGTGTACTGATAGTTTTTCCCACACATTTTACTATGGTATGAGAAAGTTTGGAGCCTAGGAAAGCTTGTCGGGAAAGAAATTGCCAGGCAATTACGGTTGTGACCCACGTGTGGAGTGATGAATGTCCTCCTAGGGTGGTGGAGGTAGGAATAAAGAGGAAACTTGGTTTGAAGAGACATTTTTTCCTTAACAGGTCTCCTGAAATAGCAAGCACAAGAGAATGAAAGAGAAGGAGAGGTCTAACAAAATCCCCTAGTCATAATCCAGGAAACTGGAAGACAGTATTGACAGGATCAAGAGTAAACCACATGAGGGCGACAAGGGATGGGAATTGTTTTGAGGGAGAGAAGCTGGAGGAGAGGAAGCAGCAGGAGAAGTCCACGTGAATGATATGCCCTCTTAATTCTTGGCCATTACTCATGTGCAAAGCTATAATAGTTAGAGCTTTGGGATTAGTACAGGTGCAGATGCAGGAGTGGAAGAATGCTGGTGGAAGGTCCTGGAAGGGAGATGGGAATGGAAGGATGGAGGCAAGTTGGTGCGAGCCCCATAGCAATAAGCACTGGGTGTCTTTGAAAGTTTCAAGGTGTTTTTGTACTTGCGTATGCACATAGCATGGGGGCCTGGAGGGCGAAGGGTTTAATTTATTTATTCGTTACTTTTTATTTTTAATTATATTAATGAATTTATGTATTTTCATCACCCACTACCTACCCCCATTCCCCATCCCACCCCACCCCGCCCGTTCTCCTCTCCAGCTAGTTTCTCTCCCTCTCCCATGCATAGGTAATCTACTGAGCCCCATCCAAGTCACCTTCACTATCTAGGCACAGAGGCGTTTAGTTTCAAATTCTATCATAGATTCTGACGTATTTGTGTTTTGTGTACAGTGATAGTAACCTTAAATCCCAGTTTTCAAATCACAATATCCCAGTGTACTATTTATTTTGTTCAGGACACGTCTTTGGAATTTGCTATATTTTTTCAGGGCTTATTGTTCTCCACTGACATGGCTGTAAAATAATCAACAAATCCTTCTTGCTGGATCAATTGCTGCAGCCGATAATCACTCGCTGTGTATGCTGCACTCTTGGCGTCTCGGGAATGCATGAAGAAGTACAGTTCAGCAAAGGCTGGCCTGTATCTTAGTTGTTTTTAGCCCGTGGCTATTCAAGTACATTATTTTTCAAGTGGCCTACAAAATGATGAATCGCATTAAATACAGGAAGCTAGAATATGAAGACATTTGTTTTGTTCCTTTTCCTGTAGCCCAGACCATAGCTGAATCAAAGGAGTTTTGGAACTAGAAGCAAACTCGCCCATAAGATAGCAAATGCTGGACTGGAGAGATAGCTTAGGGGTTAAGTAAGACTCTGCCTCACAAGCAGAAGAACCTAAGTTTGGATCCCAAATTCCACATTTAAAAAAAGTTAAGCTTGGCCAAGGCCTGCATTTCTGTTCTGAAAGGCAGAGCCTGGAAAATCCCAAATCAAAAGCACAGTGGAGGTAGAAACAATCCTGGATGATTCTTGAAGTCATCCTTGGGCCTCTATAGGCATATATACAATGCCCTCTGATGCACACAGATGCACACCAAGATACATAGATGAAGACACACAGACACACAGTTACATACAGGCATACACACACACACACACACACACACACACACACACACACACACACACACACACAGTAGCAAATGCTCTTTAATTAGGATTACTTGGGATACGTCCACACTGGCTTCTTCCATCTTAACGAAATTCCTGTCAGGAGTGAAGGGAATGTGTTGTTGACCAAGCGCTCAGCAATTACAGGCCATTATTTACAGCGTAGCTTACCTCCTGGACAGAAAAGTTTTATTTTTATGATTCTGATAAATCATCAGGTGATTAGTAACATTAAGTATATCCTGCTGAGTTGATTACTTATCGGCTGCAAAGATCTAGATCCTGCTGATGGGACAATGAAGGATTCGAAGCAGGCAGCTCCCTGCTCACACTACCATAGGAGAGCTCCGGCTCTGTCCACAGAAATGGGAACACTGAAGTCCGACGTGGGAAGCTTTCTTAGAGGCTCACTTAAGTTACACAAAATATTTATGGATGTATATGGCCAGCCTCAACCTGTTATTTTGAAGTATCATTGAAATATCATTCTTTCAAGCTATCGCAAATAGGAATCTGCCATCCAAGCATCCCATATCGCATACTTCCAGATGGTAGAAACCAACCTGGGAGCTATTTAAAAATGAGAATTTTGTGTTTGCAGCACAGGTATTTTTATTTTCATGCCCAAACCCACTCCCAGTCCTGCAGGAAAAAGACAAGTAGCAATTAGAAACCTCTGGGGCCCAGGTGGCCAAGCTATAAAGATAGTGAAGGTAATCTTTTTTTTTTTTTTTTCTTGACAGCGTCAAAAATATCTGCAGAGGGACTTGCTGGAGGTCACGTAAAAACCATCTGGATGGTAAGTTTCAATCTATATAGCTGGAAATTTCATGGTTCATATCAATGACCACATCCACGGCTGAATGCAGGAGTGGCATGAAGTGGTGTTTTTGATTTAAGCACCAACCCAGCTGCGAGATGTTCTAATATTAGCCAAGAGGACTGGCTTTCCTGAAGGGAGGATGACTTAAGGTTCTATTTTTGATGTTCCGCAAAGGCTGCTAGGAGTGGCAGAAGGTTACCCCTTTCCCATCATGTTAATGCCAGAGAGACTCTCAGACCTGCCAGGAGGCTGCCGGCTGCTCGTCATAAGGCCTCTCTGTCAAAGGGAATTCAGCTGATGAGCTATGAACACGCTTACAGTCAGATAATAGATGAAAGGGCCTCAAGATAAACGAGGTGCTTACAGAAAACCGGGCAAAGTTGTTTAAAAGAAGATGGCGAAGGCCGTTAATTCTCTTCATGCCGTTTGAAAAGGCTGCGGGCACTTGACTTCTTACTTAAGAGCACATTATCTTACCTTTGTGCAAGAGGAGGCCCCACTGTCTGTTGAAAGGGCGAGCCTGCCTTTTTTAAACTGATTCAGAACACCATGCCCTCCTGAAGGCAGAAAGGCAAAAATGCTTTTTTTCCTCTCTTAAGATAAAGCACTTTGCAGCCACCCTTACAAGTCAACATGCTGATCAGTTTAGATCATGCAAAATATCTGCTTTTTCTCACTCTGTGCTTCTTTCTCTCCCACCCTGAAGGCTCACGGTATATGTGGAAGACACTGACACAAATACTAACCATCTTTACATTTCAGGATCTGATCATAGCTAGACTACAAAGGAACACTGCTGGTCATTCCTTATTTCTGTCTGCACACTTTGGGACCATACGTTGTCCATATTTTCTCCACTCTCCCATTCTTTACCTCACTGAAATAGCCAGTATGATTCAGAAATATGTTGCATTTCGGGTTGGTATTAGTTTATCAGTAGAAAAAAGGCTGAATTTGATAGTGAGATTCTGGTATCTCCCTTACCTCAAAAACATGAAAGTGGAAGTTTGTTTGAAGTTTGGCAAGGAAAAGGCTTCTCTTAGCTTTTCTTTTGCATTTTTGTGTAATAATGTTAAAACTCAGACTAATATATTTAAAAATCAAATCTGAGAGGCAGTAAAGGAAATGCACTAAAACATAGTTCTCAGAAATGATCAATAGGCACAAGAGGTCTAGATCTTTCATAGCACTTTGAACAGGAGTGGCTGTACTAGTATCTTTGTCTACTGTGTCTTGTTTTATTGAAATTCATTACTTCGCTCAATGACCCTGAGCTTTCTTGGTTGTAGGCAGGCCTGTGGTGCAGTTCGCTGAGTTGCAGAGATTTGGCTTTTGCTTTTGCACATAAAAAGGGGCAGTTGGCTACCACCACCCCGCCGTGTGGCCCAGACCCTGAGAAGGTGGGCGAAGTCTGCTGGACTCAGGCTGGAGGATGCTGGGAGACAGGCTACCTTCCCCGAGTCCAGCCTAGCAATCCAGGAAGGCGTCACCTGGGGCTGAGTGAAGGAGTCACTATTCTCGGGCCTCTAGCTAGTGAGTTAAAGCTAGCAGGCAAGTGAAGAGGTGAAAAAAAGAGAAAGATGGAATGTGGGATTCAGCGAGGAGTGGCAGGGAAGGGATGAAGGGCGCAGCCCACCTCTGTGCCAACTGAGGTCTGCGCTTTGTGTGTGGCTGCTCAAAGCCTCACCCAAGAACAGAACCCACAAAGCACTGCATAGCTGGCAACCTGCCTCCTCTCCGATCTTCAGTCTGCTCCGGTGACATTGGCTCTCTGTCATTCCTTAACCTCTCCGGAGTAAAGCACTCTCTCCCTCCCAAGGAACTCCCCCACAAGTGAGTTTGGCCCCCTGTTGACCACCACCTTTGCTCTAATGCTACCTTATAAGTTTACACAATACTCAAAATTGGGTCTCCTTCCTCCCCCACGTCCCCCATGTCTTTCCTTACCTTCTATCTCTGCTGGTTGTCCAGCAATGTAATTGTCACCATTGTTCTTTGTATTTGATGTTTGTTGCATGGATGCCCTTGAAGGCAGAAATTCTCATGTGTCTCTTTCCTCAGTGTTTTTCCAGGACCCAGAACAGTCTCTGATATGTGGCAGATTCCCTGTAAATATTGATCAAGTGCATTCCAACACACTTATAGTTTTGGAAGAGTTAGTAATTTGTATATTTGTCTTGTACATTTTACTTCACACATGAAGCCAAACATAAATAAAATCCAATGCTATAAAATGATAACAAATTGTTACATATATTTATACTTTTTATGTGTATGGGATACTGTGAATATATATACAGGTTTGCATATTGTACCTGAACTCTGTACTCAAGAACTATTCTGGGGGTAGTTTTGGTCAACTATCATTTATGTTTTATCAGTTTGCTTATGAAAATGAATTCCCATTTAAGATGCAACTTCTTATAATTCTGAAGAATTTTTAAGCATGAAATTGACACAGTCAGACTTGTGTATTTGGAAGGATCACCTTTATTGCAGTGGATTGTAGGTGGGTTGTAGTAAATGAGGGCCAATTCAGGAGGCTGCCAGACTCCGAGAGGGTGAGGATGATGATGACCTGTACTAGATAATGGAGAGATGAAGATGAGAGCTTTAGGGACAGAACTTGGTGGTGTATCTGTGGACTCCAGCTATACAGCTGTCCTCTGCCTGTATCTCTAAGATAGACAGAGATCCTGAAATGCCACGTGTAAACTCGTGCTTATCTGTACGTAGTTTATTATTGTATAAACACAGATGTTGGATGAGCCTAAAACTAAATAGTTCTGGATGGAGTGTAAGGGCAATAAAACAGAATTAAGACTGAGATAATATTGTGATTCTAATCACAACACAAATGTTAGTGAACATTAAGATGTTCCAGTTAATTTGGGCCTGTAAGTAGTAAATCATCAGTTTGAAACAGGATCTTCGAAAATCACTTGGGATTTCTTATTTGGGGCATGGAATATTTCTAGAGATGCAAATCTCTAAGATATGGTTATTTATGACAACTTATTTTAGTTAAAAAGAATGTTCATTAGCATAAATACCAGAAAGATTATTATTCTAAAATACTCATTAAATAATAAAAATGTGAAATGTTATTTTATGATATTAATTTTTCATGTTAGTCTTTGTATATTACCAGATTTGAGTAAGTAAAAAATGATGAGAATATATGGAAAATTTGGACTTAATTTTGGATCTTTAGTATTAGTGATGTAGAAGATTATCAATTTTAGTTTAATAAAGAGTGTCAGCTGAGTGGCAGGGCTATCACCGAAGTTAATGTTTCCTTAGACTTTATCAGGAGACTCTGCATGTGATGTGGTATATCCGTGTATGTATGTGTGAGCGTGTGCATAGGCATACACGTGCATGTGTGCGTGTGCATGCCAAATCTGGAGAAAATGGTAATTCTGCTTCTCTTTGCTGTGGTTTGCTTGTATTGCAGTATTTGTTGTGGTTTGTATAAAAAGTGTCCTCCATAAGCTTATGTATTTGACCAATTGGTCCTAGCTAGTGGTGCTTTTTTAGTAGGTTGCAAGAGGTGGAGCTGAAGAAAGTACGTCAGGAGAAATTATCTTTTAGCCTAGTCCTCCTCACCTTTCTCAGTTTGGTTGCACAATGTGAGCCAGATTCCTATTCCTGCCACCGTGCCTTCCCTGCCTTCTGTTGTCTATTCCCCACCAGGAGGCTAGCTCTATGGAGGCGAGGACATTTCTGGACAGGAGAACATTCGGTCTGGAGCTGAGAATGCAACAGTGAAGTGTCAAAGAGATCAGTACCACTGAAGAGAAATTCCCTGCTTTGCACTGGGACAGTAGGAAAGCCCCCTTGAGGACAAATCACTACCCCTTGCGAGTTCCATTTTGTGAAGATCTAAATTCATTAATGGAATAAAGCCTAGGATGAAAAGCAGCTGCCTGGAAGAGTGTTTCTTCAGGGTGGTACACAGAAGCTGGTGCAGTTATGGTCCAGGTAGTCCGGGTGCCATCCTGGGCTGGCAGCAGAACTTAGCAACATCATTCACATGGTACTGGATTCCGAAGGCCTTAAAGGTGAAAGATTTGGAAGAGTCATGGTTTACATCCGAGGCCTGATACTGTGGGGCAGCGGCAGTGTCTCTGCCAGAGGTCATTGTGGAAAGTTTTGCAAATGAACCTAACGTTGTGGTGGACACCCCAGGATGTGGAGATGCTGGGACATGTGCTGAGGAAAGCTGCAGGCATGGCGTGGTGCCAGGCCAAGTGAGAGTCTGTTCAAGATACAGGCAGCAGAGCTCAAGGGCTTGCGTGTTTGAGTGAAAAATGTCCCTGTTGGCTCACGTGCATGCGCACTTGATCCTCAGCAGGTGGTGCTGTTTGAGAAGATTGCTGAGCCCTTAGAAGGTGGAATGCTGCTGGATGAAGTACTTCACTGAGGGCAAACAGTGAATTTTTTTTTTAGCTAAATGCCCCCCCCCCCCGCACCCCTGTCCGTCTTCCTGAGTAAGGTTACAAACTATGAGCAGCCTCCTGCTCCTGCAGCCATGCCTTCCCTACCATGATGGGCTCTGTCCTCTCTGAACTATCAGACAAAATAGTAAACCTTCTCCCTCAAGTTTCCCGGGTTAGTCTCGTATTCATATTGGGCATCCCACTTCCGGAGAGACACAGATCAGCCAAAAGTATGCTGAAAGTGTATAAATTAGGAGACTAGAAATGTCAGGAAATGTTTGGCTTGGATGAGGAGATATTGTGTAGCTACTCTTTTTTTTAGATGAGGAAAGTTTTCCTTGATGATCGTTTGAAAAATTTCCTCAGGGGTGGTATTTTGAGATTCTTGCTCCGGTATTCCATGAATACGCATGTTAGGCTTCTTCAGGGTGTCCCATATCTCTTGGATATTTCTCTCAAGTATCTTTTTGGCTTTAACAACCTCTTCCATTGAGCTGGCTAGTACTCCCACTTTATCTTCAAGGTCTGAAATTCTGTTTTCTGCTTCATTAGTTCTGTTGAGAAGACTCTCTGTGGCGTTCTGGGTTGAAGATAACTTGTCTTTTAGCTCAGTTTTAAACTCTGCTTGAGTTTGTTTTAACTGTTCTATGCCACTTTTTGTTTCTTGCACTGTTTTTCTCAACTCCTCCAGATGTCTGTTGTGTTCCTCTTCAAAGCGATTGATTCGATTATGTAATTCCTCCCGGATTTCCTCTTTCATAGTATTGAACATGGTAATGATCATATTTTGAAAGTCGTTATCCTGGGTCAGGCTTTCTTGGCCTTTTTCCGCGGGTTTGTTCTTGTTGGAGTCTAACATTATGGGATTAATTTCTTCAGTGGGAGATTTGTTTACTTGAGTGTTGCTTCTCATGGATTTGCACTTTGACTTTGGCATTGTCATTTTAACTCTTAAGATCTCTCAATTTCACTAAACTGAATTATTTGGCCTGGGGTACTGGTGGGCGGGGCCTGAACGGGGACTTACCTAGGGAGCGGGGTGAGGCCCGGGTGGACTGCGTGCGTGTCCCGACTGGCGGAGCGGGGTGGGGCGAAAAGGGAGGATGGGCGCGTCGGCGTGGAGCTATTTAACCCGAGGGCAGCTGGGGCGGGGCCCGGGCGCAGGGGGAGGTCCTCCTCGTTCCCTCGGCCCCCCGCGCGGCTCCGGCTGGATGGCGGGAGTCGGAGCCGGGTCCCCGTGGGCTGACCTGGGGTCCTAGAGCGCGCGTTGAGGCCCGGCTGGATCTCGCCTACGCGTCCCGTAGCTACTATGATATCACTGTGACAAAATATCTGACAGGAGGAACTTAAGGGAAGAAAGGGAAGAGGTTTATTGTGGTTCATAATTTTAGGGGATCCAGGCAGCCATGGTGGGAAAGGCAGTAGCTGGTGGTTTTGTCTACAGTAATGGGAATCAAAGGAGTAGACTGAAGCCATAGGTAGGCATATCTTTTAAGAGCCACCCCTAGTGACCTACATCTGTCAGTTATGACACATATCACACACGCAAACATAGATACACATAACATACACACACACACACACACACACACACACACGCACACACACGCGCACACTAATCCAAAAGTTCAATAGCCTCTCCCGACACTGCCACCAACTGGAGACCACATATTCAGATATGTGGGGGCTATTTCATAGTCAAGCCATAATAAGACAAAGTGATATGAAGGCATTTTATGTCAGAGGATTTCAAAAGTCACCAAGGTTAAATTAGGAGGAATTAAGCCATAGGATATAAAATGGGATGAGAGAGGACTGTGGTCCTTTCTGGCCATTTTTCATAGTACCAGAAAGTAGAGAAAAGCAATCACTGGTTGTGACTGCTAGAAGCTACAGTAATGGCCAACTATCCTGGTTGAAGGTGGTCAGTGATGCGGTAGATGGGGAGAAGTAACCATCTGCCTTATGATTGAGTTTAAGACTTGCTTTTCATCATGGAACACATTCCTGATACAGTAAACCAAGCCAACAACTTATGGAAAAGAAGGCCATAAGCCCTCGGGAAGAACAAACTGCTAAAGTTTAACAGTAAGGAGGCGATTATCAAACTGCCCTCTGAACACTTGCAATATCTGCAGATCAGAGCAGCTCTCAGTCCTTAAGCAAGAAGCTCCCTTTTGCAATGGAAGGCGCTTTAATGCATAGAATCATGCTGAGAAAATGCAGAAAGTCAGCAACTCTATGGCTGAACATCCATAGACATTAAGTCACCCCCACGCCAGGGCTCAGGGAGCATCATTGAAAACAGGGTGCAAAGAATATAAGAGCCCGAGGGGAGGGGGAATGCCAACAGATTGTATCTTCACAGATACAACTAATCGTAACTGTGTGCCTAATCCTACAAGACCTACATATGATTTGATCTATCAACATTTCACCCATGGAAGATCTTTTATCACATTTTTATCTTTCCACATAAGATTTGATTTTCCTATCCAGCATTCATTCAAATAGCTCAGGTTGAATAGTTCGGTTGAATAGCTCAGTTGAATAGCTCGGCATTAGCTGGACTAAAGGAGTTCATGAAGTACTTACCTTACGGACTCCTTACGTCCCCAGATTTTTTTTTTTTTTTTTTTTTAATGAAAGTCAGTTTTCTCTTTCCACTCAGTGGGCTTCTGAGAATCGAACTCAGGTCACGTGGTTTGTAACAGGCACCTTCCTGAGCTTTCTCTCTAGTCCACAGTCCTGGACATTTGAAGTCATGTCACATACCATAAACCTGCTAAGTATATGTTGATCTCTTAGCAGGTGCTGGTTATGTTTTCAAGCATGCGGTAGTGGCACATAGTATGAAAATATTCTTATGGCTTTTGTACTCCTATATAACATGAAAACCGATATGGAAAGAACAAAAATATAATAGGTACTTGCCAAATCCCGTTTTGGATTTCATTAGGCTAAATATTTGTATAATCAGGAGCTGAGAGATGCGGTTGGGATAAATTAAGGAATTAACTCAGTTGAAAGATGGAGTTCACTTAAGGAGATTAACAGTCTGGTGGAGGGAATAACTTCTAGGAAGTCACGAGGGGACACATGGATGGCGTCTGAATACCCTTAGCTGTTAACTGCCTTGAAGAGCAACTACTTCTGTATGTACCATCATTCTTTCATTTATAAAATTCCAATTTACTGGTAAGTCCCTCCAATTCAAAGGCAAAGCAAAGGTTATTGATTTTTTTTTTGCATACGTACTATGCGTGAGTTTACTGTACATATGTAGGGTCAGAGGGTAACTTGTGAAATCTGGCTCTCTCCATCATGCTGGTCCTAGGGATTAAACTCAGGTTGTCAGACTTGGCAGCAAGCACCTTTAGCCAGTGATCCATCCCACTGTCCCAGGAGGTTATCTTGAACAAAATGGGACGATTAATGAGTGTTTGGTTAAAACTAAATGTCAAATAGGTCATACAGAAGCTTCAGTTGTCCACACACCTTTCAAGCTGGTAAATAACAGATTATTTTTTTAGTACAGTAACAGGAATCCTGATCTTCATTATTAAGGGCATATTGAATTTATTCCTAATCTTCATTTATCGAGGGTATGACTTACTTCTTTACACCATAGTAAAGTGTATTTTCCCAATAGTATATAACTGTGCTCCAGGCGAAACACGTGACCTTGATGTCTAAGCTGTGACTGGATGTGATTTTTCTGGAAGCTGTTAGCATCAGGGCTGATTCAGAAATCTCTCCAGTCCTAGGAGGAAGGCGAAATCAGTCTGTCAGCCTCATTAAGTCAAGTGATGCTGTGTCCTGGTTGATCTTGGGGTGTGTACATGTATGTTCAAGGTGCTTGTTTCTGCATGTGTGTAGGTTCACATGTATGTGTGGGGGTATATGTGCATGTGAATTCATGTGCATATAGAGGTCTGAGAATGATACCAGGAATTCTCCTCTGTCACTCTCCCACCTTATAGTTTTGAGGCTGGGTCTCTAAACCCAGAGCTCGCCTATAGAGGTAGTCTAGCTAGCAGCTTGCTCAGGGCATTCCTAGATCCTCCTTTCTTGGGTTGGAATGACAGGTGTGCTGCCATTTTTCCAGCACTTTAAGTGGGATCTGGAGGTCTGAATTCCCCAGTCCTTTAACCACTGAGCCATCTCCCTGCCCATTCGTACGTGTGTTCAGCTTCTTTTGTTCATATCCACTTCGCTCCTTCCTTTCACTTCAAGCTCTCCTTTCTCAGCTCATCTACCTCCCAACTTCATGATCTCATTTTTTACTTATATATTTTTATTGAGAATTCTTCGTATGCATGCAAAAACAAAATTAGTTTATGTCCTTGCCCTGACCCCATTCCACCCCCCTCCTTTCACATGCTCCTCCCTTTCCTAATCTAGTTATGTCCCTCCCACCCTGCTCTGCATGTGTGGATCACAGAGCTGCTTTTGGGTTGCCTGTGTTAGCAAGGAACCAAGTGGTAGTATATGTTGTCTCTATGGTTGTACATGTAGCTGTTCAGCGGGCAAACTCATAAGAGGAGAACTTCCTTTTCTTTTGTCCAGCATCTGCCCTAGAGACAGTCTCTGGGTGCAGTTGTTTCTCCTGTGTCTTTGCTAGTCCTTGGGGAATGTTGATTATATCAGCCATTATGTAGATCTGGTGGTAGAAGTTCTTATTGCAGTGAGTTCCTGGACATATTGATTAAAAAAGTCCCACTGTTTGTATTGATTGTTGCTTTGTCTATAGATTTATCACACATGAACATGTTCTTTATTTTTCACGTCCTTAAAATTAAGTTTCCTTATGTATCCAAGGTATTTCTTCATGTATACACATGTATTGATGTAGTACTCTGTGAGGAAGAAACACTGTTTAATAGAAATTTTAGCTTCTCCTAGGCATTTGAATCTTAAAACAACTTTCGCAAGTCATAGATGTTTGCATTTTGACATTTACGGATGTGGGAGTTTCATCTTCCCATTGGTGAGCTAATATGGAAGCAAGCAGTTCAGGGGAACAGGTATTAGATTTTTGCTTTTGTTTCTGATTACCGTTCTTAGTCCAGCTTGGCAGGAGGGTCCATACCAATATCGGGAACCAAGGGAACTGGCTATAATATATCCACAAGAAGAGCAAGAGGGACATACTCTCTTTTGTCACACAGAATGCCAATATGCCAAAGTATGCCAAAATACTGAACCATCTCTCTACTTCTTATTTTCCTGCCTAAGGTGAATAAGTTAGGCTGGGTCTTCCCACATCAATTTCTCCTACATACTTAATCAAGACTTGCCTTAATTATTAACTCTCCACAGACGTACCTAAATGCTCAGTTGTTGTCAAGTCAATTATATTTAACTGGCAAAATTGTACAATACAAGATTATTTGTTGAGCAATTAAATTATTTGCATCTCCTTTAATAATGTGTAATCCAAACTTTACCAATATTGAGTGTTGTTATAAAATTTAACAATATTTATCAATTTAATAGCAATAAAATTGGACATTTTCAATTTCATTTATCTACTTGTCTTATTTTTAGTAATAATATTGGACAATTTTCACATAATTCTTCATTATCTTTCTTTCCTTCCATGGGAAATGCCCAGTCTGGTGTATTATTTATTTTAAATTATGTACTTTTTCTATTTCCTTGTCATATGGGATCACATTTGGGATCATAATAACTTTTATGGTCATGTTTCTGGGGGAGCTTGGTGTCTGAGTTGGGTTCTATGCACCATATATAAAAGCCTTCTAATTAAGCGGTGTCAGGTAATAACAACATTTGGATAACACTGACAACCACTCTTGGTATCTGATTCACAGATACTTCAAGTCTCTAATGTAAACATCAGTGAGATAAAGACAGAGATGTGTCCTTATTGCAGCAGGAGGTTGTGTTTAGAAGACACTGTGTGTCTGTCAATAGACGCTGCTCTTCCCCAGCTAGGATTCTTCCTTTTCGGCTTTATTTTGGCTATCTTGCCACTTCCACCATCCTTCCTGTTCACTGAGAGCCTGGATCTTGAGCCACAGCCCCCCTCTAGAGGCCTGTGATATCTTCTTGCTGTTGCACAATTTTTAGTCCTGGTTACCTCTCCAGAAACTTCTGAACCTACTCTAGACCTAATAGCATCTTGTCTGGGTTCCCACAGTACTTGGATTATAAAATCCTCATTTCTTATTCCTTTGTAACACAACCGGATATTGATTTTCCGTGACAGAATGAAGGCTTGAGAGTCCCTACGGATTGCTTCTGTCTCCTCTACCTCACTTACCTCCTCAATTTTTGACTCTGCTTAGAACCCTGAGTTCCTTAATGATTCCCAAACATGCCAGTCTCCTTATGGGGAACACTCTGCATATTTGAGATGGCAAGTTTTCTCCTATTACTGAAAGGTCACTGAGCCTCCCAGGAGTTCTTTCTGAATGACTAAGCTAAGACAGCAACTCGATCACTCTGTAGTGTATAACCCCATTGCATCCTTCAGAGCGCCAACTGCCAACTAGCATTTGCTTTTTTTTTTTTTTTTTTACAACTTTTAAGTAGCTTGATTATAATTTAAACTCCACAGGAGCCAGAATGGCTTTTGTCTTAAGCTGAGATGTGTTTTTCTTGCCCAGAATAGTACCCAGTACATAGGCTTGCATCTGAAATGGTATTTAGATGAATAAAATGATTGAACTACTTATTCCATATTGAAAGGACTTGTGCTAATCTGCTCTGGATCATCAGGATTCTGAATAGATAACTTAAGCATGAGTAGAGTTTAATTCATATTATGAGCCTGATTAGTGTGCTTTCCAAAATAGTAGAGGAAGAGGCATAACTATTTTATGTGCTGTTTTAGCTGCCTGCCTCATTGTCGTGGCTAAGCACCTGATGAAAAGAAAACTTGAGGGAGAAAGGGCTTAACTGACTCACAGTTCCAGGTTACGATCTGTCACTGTGGGATAGTCACGGCATCAGGAGCTTGGAGCAGCTGTTCCTATCACACTCACAGCAGGAGCAGAGAGCAATGAGTCACTGCAGCATGATCACTGTGTGCCATTCAGGACCCCAGGTCCAACGATGATGCTTCCACGGTCAGCCCGGGTCTTCCCACACTGATTACGCAATCAAAGCACTTCCTTACTGGCATGCCCAGAGGCCAACCTTAACTAGAGGACCCTCTCAGGCACAACTGGAGGCCTGTTCCCTAGCTGTCAGGTTGATAATTAATACTCACCACTAGAAATGCAAATACATAATCACTATTTTCCAAAACAAGAAGCCAAATGTATTTTTAGCAGCTACATTGTTCAAGGCACTTGAGATTGTACTACCTAATTTAATATTCTTTTTCCTTTTCATGTATGTGTGCATGGGATGTGCATTTGTGTGTGTGTGTGTGTGTGTGTGTGTGTTTGTGTTTACAGGTGGGTGGGTGTATGTGTGTATCTGTGTGTTTACATGTGGGTGGGTGTATGTGTGTGTGTACAGATGTGTTTACAAGAGTGTACTTGGCGTGTGTGCCTGTGGAGGCTTAAGGTGATAGAGGGAGTAATTCTGGATCATTCTTCTACCTTATTGCTTTGCTCTAGGGATTTCCAGGCTCTCAGGGCCAGAATTACAGACTGCTGCTGTATCTTCTAGGCATTTTTTTTTTTTAAACATGGGGCCTGGGGAATTTGAACTCAAGTCCTTTCACTTAAAAGGCAGACTTTAACCATGGAGATATCCCTCTCTGGCTCCTAATTTAGTTTTCTGAACAGTCTTGTATGTTTTGTTTTCCTTGAAATCTTCAGTAACCAAGATTCAGAAGCTAAGGAACTTGTCTATGATGACCAAGTCAGCAGACTCAAGAATCAAGGAGTGGTCTGACTGCTCAGCCCTTCAGTGTACACGAAGAAACAAGCCATTAACCTCTTTGGAGACTGGAAAGGAACGTTGTAGAAAACAGCTGTGCTAGGTTGAGCAGATTGATACAGTCTTTACAATTTTCTGCTAAATCTTTTTCTTTTCCTTATTTGTTGGTTTCAGTCGGCGCACACAAAAAAGAAACTCATTACTTCTTTCAGAGCCTTTCAGATCCGCACTCCCATTCCTGGACAGTCTGAACGGAACCCTTTATGTGTGTATCTCACCAATGTGTTCTCTTAGAATGAACTCTCTCAAAATTGCTTTGATGTGGTTTTTAAAGTAAGTATTCATTTTCTCTTTTAATGGTAGTGAGGAAATATTTTAAGGGATAATCATTTTTCCTATATGTTTCATGCCCACTGTCTACTTTGTTCATTTCTGGTCTTTGGTAAAGGACTATTACTCAGGTCCAAAGCTTAGGACCCTGTAGTCACTCCAAGGCCAAGTGCTTGGCCCGGGAGTTAAGAGCTCTGGATTTGACCTCAGTGCACATGGTAAAGGCTCAGCTCATGGAAGCTTTTCCTGTGCTCTCTCATCCGGTCACTCTGTGCCGGAGTCACTGTAACTCCTGGGAAAACCTCACGTTCCTAAACTGTTGCTAACTTGACTGAAGCAGAAGCAGCAAACCAATGGTGTGATGCTGCTCTGCCAGGATCCTTCCTCAACTGCCTGGTGTCACCTGGCAGTTATTCTTGGCGTTGGCCTCCCAATTAAAGATCTGAGGAATTCATTCAAAGAAAATCACGCAAAGCTCGAGTGCATAGCTGATGAAACCCAAAGAGTGTGATTACCTCCAGGAATAGCAGATCAAAAGCAGGTGCAGATAGACTCTCAAGAGATAAGGTGGAGCCTTACCCTCACTGTCCTGAACAGCCTTCAAAGTGCATCAAGGGACCCCAGCTCTCTGAAGACCTTTTGGCTTGTCTTTGATGAGGATTCAAATAAAGATCAGATGATATGCTGAGGAAGTTTGACAGCCTTTCTCTGGGCACTGGTGATTTTTTACATCACAAGCAAATACATGCATTTTACATTTACAGCCAAGTTTGCAGAAGATTTTCCATTGTTATCTATATATTACTCTTCAAATAATTGGAGTTAGTTACATGTTTTGGCTGTTTTTTTAAAACTACAGTCTATGATCAGACTTTTTAAAAAAATTCTGTTTACGAGTGAATATTAATTTTTGTGATTTTTTATATATTACTGTGCTCCTTACCTTTTAGTTTGCTGTATGAGGCCAGTAGTATATGAAATCAACTAGCATATGTTGCTGATGCCTTGGTATTAACCCTCAAATTCTTGAAATCACATACTAAAATAAGGTTCATACTCTCAACCTAATGTCTAGAAAATCTAGACATGTAGTCAATGCCTATCAACTGGAAACTGCAAATTTATTATCTCCATTACAATAGACATTATCAAATAAAGTATTCAAAAATCACTTCAGTTAAGTTTTTTTTTTTCTTTTTCCAAGTAAATGGATTAGGAAATTCACAGTCTGTGTTTAGTATTAACTTTTTGATACAGAAATTTTATACTTTCAACATATCATGTAATATAGGCTTGTTATAAGTTTTAATTTTGCTGACAAATTATATGTTTGCATGCCTTAGGCAATTATGTGCATTGTGAAGTATTTGATATTCATGCAACTTAATAATCATATGATTCAGATTTCAGCTTTCACCAACTTTACTCCAACTGTATCAGTTTGATAAGCTTTTCTTTAGTGTTTTCTAAATAATCAATGATACAATCAATATATACAGATGACTTTATGTAAGCACAGATAAAATGACTCTGACCTCAATAAACAAAGCAAAAACACATATGACAATATATGTAGAACAAATATATTACAAATGTGTTTCTGATGGGAATTAATAAAATATATTATTTTCCTGCATTTTATGAGACTTATAGAATGAAGGACTTTCTAAAATGTGCAATTTGTGGTAATTTATCCTTTCATTTAAAAATGGAAATTTATACTTAAATGTGTAACTATAATTTGTATTCTTTTCTGAGTGAGATGGGCTTGCTTCAACGCTAAGTTGTCAAATCTACATAAAGTAGATTCACTCTTTCTTGGGGTTAGGGTTTTACTCATTGTATGTTGTCATTTAGGGCTTTGGGATACATTCCCAAATGTGTCCCAATGTGACTGCAGCATACCTTCCTCTACACTCTACTCTTCCATGGGTATTGTTTAATTTACATATACAAGATGGGAGATCTTGTTAAATCTAATACCACCTTCTAATATCATAATTTTTTTATTATTATCTCCTTGCACCCAGCCGACACCTCTAAAGAAATTTAGGAGTGAAGTACTTTCAGCATGACCTGCACTAGTTATAGCATTCTCTTCCTTCTATTGGCAAACCTGATGCCTGATAACTTGTTAAAGAATTTTTCCAAGTGTTGATCTCAGAAAAAAATTATAATTTACAGATCTAAAAATCTATAATATCTACACAGATAACAATTTTGGAGACATCTTCATAAAACCTTTTCTCTCCTCACTTTTTGTTGATTGCCCTCAAATTTAAAAAAAAAAGAGACTAGGGAATAGTCTCAAGTGCATTTTTGTGCAGTAAACACAAAGTCAAGATACTACAGAAAGAGAAAACTGCATGCCAATATTGTACAAAAATAGATGAAAGACTCCTCCATACAATGTTAACAAATTGAACTGAACAATATATTAAAAGTGTTGTTTGCCATGAGCTGTGAGATTTGATCCTAGGATATAAGGATAGCTCAGCATATGTAAATCAATTAAGTGTGTTATGCAAAATTAACAGAATGAAGGATAAAAACCACAGGATTATCTCAATAGATACACGTAAAGAATGTGAGAAAATTAAATAGACTTTCATCATGAATTAGGCACAGAAGAAATGTCCACACATGCAGGGAAGGAAAATGTATATTCTATTCAATCTATGCTAGTGTGATAAGTGGATATCTACATGCCAAAGATTGCAATTAAATATTTGCTTTATTAAATCTTTGCATTTACACTCCCCCCCCCCACATGTACACACATGCTATGGTATGCATGTTGAGGTCAGGTGACAACTTGTAGAAGTCAGTTCTCTCCTTCTACTTTATAGGCTCCAAATATCAGACTCTGGCCATCAAGCTTGGTGGCAAGTTCCTTAACTTACTGAGCCATCTCATATCACATGCAAAAATCAACTTGAATACAGACTTAAATGTTAAGGCCTAAAATCATAAAAATCCTAGCAGAAAACATGGCAGAAATAACATAGGTCTGATTTTATATCTGTAATTCCAGACTTAGGTAGGCAGCAAAACCAGAAACAAGCAAGTGAGATTGTGCACAAAATGAAGAGGTAATTTATAGAATTGTAGAAAATATTGTGAATCACATTTGAGATATTAGTGAGGAACAGCAAAAATATAAAAAAAAACCTAGTTAAAAATGGGCTAGTGACCCAAGTTTAAATGTTTTTCTAAAGAGGACACATGAATGACTAATAGGTATACTACAATAATATATGCTATATATAGTAGTATTTAATATAATAGGTATTCCTAATTGTGAATGAGACGCAAACCATGAGATATCACCTTTTAAAAAGATAAAATGGGATGTGATTCAGTTAATTAAGTGCTTATGTAGTATCATAGATACAGATATCAATTTAGCAATTGAAAGTTCAAGTTCTGGGCACAGTTGTGAAGAACTGGTAGTTGAATTGAATCCTGGACAATCCTGCAGGAGATTTTCTGATTTATGGACAGGGCCCAGTCCATGATGGGTAGAACTAGACCCTGGGAAGCTGAATGAGCTAGAAGGAGGTGATTAAGGAAGTTGTCTTCCTTCAACATACTTGACCAGACATGCAGGTCTAGCAAGTAAGAATTGTCCCTTTCTCAGGAGTTTTGTGGCTAGATGTGGTGTGGCCAGTTTCCTCAGCTCCTGGTATGAGCTCTCCTGACAAAGTGGACAAAGAATTTTAATCAAGAATCATGAGCCAAAATAATATTCCTTATCCCCTTAAGTTGCTTTGTCATGAAATTTTCAGCAACATGCAGGTGAACTGCAATATGTAGCATGCACAAAGTCTTGGGTCTGACCCCAACACCACGTGAAAGTCACCACTAGAGAGGTTGAGACACTAGGATCAAGAGTTGAAGGCTGTCCTCAGCTATATAAGCAAGTTTTAGATCAGCCGGTCTAGGGATGCATGATATTCTGTTTCAAAGTATGTACATACACACATACACACACACACACACACACACACACACACACACACACACACACACCCCTCTGTGTGCATGTGTGCCAAACGACAACTTTTGGATAAGGTGTAAAGAATGGGAACCCTTGGATATAATTGCCATGGTTATAAATTGGTATAGTGATCATAAAAACAGTTTGGAATTTCCTCACTAATCTAACAATTAAAACTACTATCTGCTACAGCAATTCCACTTCTAGGTACACAGAAAAAAGTATTGAAATTAATATTTCTAAGAAATATCTGTTCTCATGTAAGCTTTGCAACACGATTCATAATAGTCAGGATATGGAAATGACCAAATGTCAGCAAGTAGATGAATGAATAAACACAATGTGGTAAATAGTAAATGAAATACTATTCAACCTGAAGAAGGAAATCTTGAGATTTGTAACACGGGTAAGATTAGAAGACATTCTACTGAGTGAAATCAATCAGACACAGAAAGACAAATGTAGTATGATCTCAATTATAGGTGGAATTCAAAGAAGGCGAGCTCTGAGAAACAGAGTAGAAAGGTATTTGACAGGGGCAGTTGGGGGTTGGGATAATTGGATTTTACTCAAAGGATTAAAACTTTTACTGAGAAAATGATCTGGTTCTAAAGTTCTAATGCATGACATAGTAACTGCCATGAATAATAAATAATGCATTGTATACTTGAAAGTTGTGAGGAACTTAGATTTGTTTTTATTACACACACAAAAGTAACAAGATGAGATGGTAATTGTGGTCATTGCTACATGTGCATATATCAAAACATCATATTGATTTATATAATCTTGAAAATCTATGTAATTTTATTTTTCAATTACTCTAATGCAGCTGGGAAACAAAAAGGAATGAGGGGAAAAGGTAGGGAGGGCCTGGTCGTGACAATTGGAATCCTTGCTATGAAATGGGTGGCTAGTGAACCTGAGAATGTCAGATTAGTATTGAAGGGCACAGGATCTACTTTGAAATACCCGAGTGGCTGTTCTATGCAAAAATTGTTCTAAATTGCTCTTGTCATGGCTGTCTCCATGACTTGAAAGTCTGAGGGAGTCAAGCGTCACAATTGTGAGCTGGTACTATTATCCGCATCTTTGCCTTTTCTTTTTTCACTTTCATTTGTTTGTGGGGAAAGGGTATGTATGAGCATGCATAAGTATGCATGTTTGTGTGTGTGTGTGTGTGTGTGCGCATGTATCTGTGTATTCAAGCCCATGTGCACATGTGTGCTCATGCATGTCAAAGTCCAAGATGTGGAACCATCCTTGGTTGCTTTTCTGCCTTTTTCTTTTGACACCGAGTGTCTAATCAAACCCAGATCTCAATGATAGGTCTAGTTTGATTAGGGATTCTCAGTCTCTACCTTCCAAGACTGGAATTAGAGGTGGGCTGCCACACCCATCTGGTATTTTATGTGGAATCCGAGGATTTTAATTCTGATCTTTTTATTTAGGCAGCAAATATTTTAACTGCTAAGCCACCTTCCCTGTCTTTTGAGAACACAACACACTTTTATAGGTACCTTTCAGTTACTGTTCTAAGTACATGCAAAAGGCAAAGAATGGGAATCGTGATTTTTTTTTTTTGGCCAATATTTTATAGTTCTTAGGAAGTGATTTTTAACTTTCCAATTTAATTCTTTAATTTCTGTGTGTAGTGTGTTTATGCATTTGTATTTGAGTATGAATGCATGCGTGTGGATGCATATGCACATGTATGTATATAGAGGCCAGAAGCCAATGTCTAGCATACTCCTCAGTTATTCATTGCCTTATTTTTAAAGATACTGGAAATGGAGCTCACTGACTGGGCTGGGCCAGGTGATCAGAACTCTCAGGGACCTGAGATCACAGGCTTTTTTATTTTTTATTTATTTATTTTAAAATTTTTTATATTGTTTATTCAATTGTGCATGTGCGTGCGCTCATGTGTGTGTGTGTGTGTGTGTGTGTGTGTGTGTGTGTGTAGAACCACGGGCGAATTCGGGAACCACATGGACCACCTCCACCTCCTCCCTGTTTACTCTGCCCCAGAATTCACAGGCTCCGCCCTACCAGGACCAGAAACGGGCGCCGCCCCCGCTTCCGCCCAGCATCTATACGTGGGGTCTAGGATCCGAACTCAGGACCTTCCGCCTGCAAGGCAGAGGCTTAACCCCTGAGCCACCTCCAGCCTCCACAGGCTTTTTTTTTTTAATTTATTATTTATTCAATTGTGTGTGTATGCGTGTGTGCACGTGTGTGTATGTATGTGTGTGTGTGTGTGTGTGTGTGTGTGTGTGTCTGTGTGTGTCTGTGTGTGTCTGTGTGTGTAGAACCACGGACGAATTCGGGAACCACCATGGACCACCTCCACCTCCTCCTTGTTTACTCTGCTCTGAGATTCACAGGCTCCGCCCTACCAGGACCAGAAACGCAGGCCTGCTTCCCCTGGCGTGTATACGTGGGGTCTAGGATCCGAACTCAGGACCTTCCACCTGCAAGGCAGAGGCTTAACCCCTGAGCTACCTCTCCAGCCCCCCCCCCACAGGCTTTAAAAAAAAGTAATTTATTATATGTGTGTGTGTTGTGATGTATACATGCATGTGCATACTCATGCCATGGCATGCATATGGAGATCAGAGGACAAACTTATGGATTCACTTTTCTTTTAGTAATTCTATTGTACTTATAACTGAGCATTTCTGATTAGAAAGAACCTCCTTAGAAGTGTTATAAATTCAAAGTCTATTTTTAAAGTAAAGAGAATTAAGGTGTTGGCTACTTTTGACACCATCAACCTTAATTTAAGATTTCAGTGTAATGGTCAGAAGTGTGCATTAGACTGCCTGACCTTGGACTTTGACATGCGTGAGCACACAGGTGCACATGGACTTGAATACACAGAAGTGTGGTTAGATTGCCTGACCTTCAACTTTTCCCCTTAAATTGTATGTCTTTTTGTGCCTGGGTTTCTTTAGTTGTACAAGAGGCCAATTAAAGGCCTACACAGGGTTGTTCTGAGACTTGAACAACTTATTCTTTTTAAGCCATGTAGAATGGAAGATAGAAGGAAGATCAAGAATTCAAGGCCAATTTCAACTACACAGTGAGTTTAAGGCTATCCTCAGCCATATATATAAGACCGTGTTTCAAAACAAACAAATGAAATAAAAAACAAATAGCAATAACATCTACATAGGAAGATTGTTGTAAATTCAAGACCAATTTGAATATTATTTTACAATGTTTTATGTTGTATTTGCTTTCAAATGTCACCTATTTTTATTTTCCCATTCCCCTATTCCTTTATTCATTCATCCAACATGTATTTGTATTGAGTACCTAATGTGATTCAGTAGTATACAAGGTGCTGAGGATATAGCTGTGGACATGAGACATGGTGTTTTGACTTCATGAAGTTTAGAGTCAAGTATACTTTTATACAAAACCAAGAAAAAGTATCTTTTGTTAGTATCTTGATCAATAACTTATGAATATATCACACCATCAACGATAATGGATATTACTTCCAAATTAATTCCACTAGAGCTTCAGTCAGTGTCTGTGCTCTTTACTTTTACTTGGATTTTGTAATGGTTAATCCTAACTGTTGCTGTGAGAGAGCACCCAAAGTCAATCAACTTAAGGGAGAAAGGGAGGTTTATTCAGCTTACGGTTCCAGAGGGAAGGTACAGTCTCTCAAAGCAGAGGCGGCATGGCTGGCTGGCCACAGCTGGAGGAGGCTAAGTCACCACAGACATCTTGGAAGCTGAGAGCTGCAGACTGCTTGCAGCAAAGGCAGACTTCTCCTGGAGGTGGGGTGGGACTAAACCCCTTGTGACTGCCTTCCTCCAGCAAGGCTCCATCTCTCAAGGTGCCATGACCTTGCTAACCACATGGGATTGTGGGGGACACATTTCAAACCATGACAGATTCTGTGTATGTTTGTGTGTTTTATTTCCTTAAGAAAATTTTCTAGGTCTGGTGACATGGTTCAGAGGGTAAGGTACCGCTTGCAAATCTCATGACCTGAATTCCATCCCCAGAAGCCCACATGGTGGGAGGAGAGAACTAACCAATGACTTCCACTTATGTTCCTTCCTTCCTCTCTTTCTCTTTTTCTGTCTGATAAATAAATAAGAGATTTTTTTAAAAAGAAAAATTTCTATCATTATACTGATTGAAAAACAGACAATAGGTCCTCACTGTTAGTATTATTGTTGTAATTGCTCGAATCTCTGTTAGTATCAGTGTTGTAATTGCTATTGTTGTTGTTGTTGTTGTTGTTTTATTAGTAGTGAAAATTAGCTAGGAAAGTGGGAATCGAGAAGACTAGAGTCTGTAAATTTCTCCCATTTAGTGAAGTCGTGCCAGGAGACGCTGCAATTTGTATTTGGTCAAGTGAACTGCTGTGATCTGTCAAGAATTAGAGATATGTGTGTAAAAGCAAGAGTGTTGAGGTTTATAGCTCTTGGGATAACCAAAGCTCTTGTGACTTCTCCAAGGGTGTTCTACTCTTTTGGTAGTCTGAATTATTTGCCAGACTTTAAAAACTATTGAAGTCTTTCAACTATTATTAGTGGTTAAGTGATTTGAAGTCTCCCCCCCCCAAAAATGGTTATATGCTGTTAATTGAACTGTCCTTTGTTAACACTTTAAATAGAATAAATAGACTTGTATTCCTGAGATTTAGCTAGGAGGTTTTCTTTTCTTCTTCTTCTTTTTTTTTTTTAACTTGTGCAAGTGTTCAAGTGGCAACTCAGATTTCAGAGCCAGTTTCTTTGTATTGACTTCAAATTGGAAGCTCGGCTCTTTACATGCCTGAACGAGTCTCCCTTCACTACAATTAACACATGCAGTTTAACACCAGTTATTCCAATGTCATATTATTTTTTGTGCTATTGACTTTGCTATAACCACGTGTGCTTAACATTAAATTGGAATTAAAGTGTTATTTCTGAAGGATATTTTCCCCTCCTTTCCCCATTTCTTAAGTGAAACCATGATTTCTGTGGCAAAATGACTGTGACAAATCTGGGCTTTTCATTAAAAATTTTAGTGACAAACATTCTTTTCTAATTATAAGTATAGAGAGTATGGATCCAAGAATTTGTGTACTGATTTCAAAATGTCAGTTACACCCTTGTTTTTATCTGTTTACTCAAGCCAGTTGGATTCTTGCAGATCTTGAGAGAATTTTCATTAGGAGCAAAGCATCGAGTTTAAGTGCAGCCATCAAACGAGTGTGTCTAATCCAGATCTCGACCCCAAGGCACAATCTCTCCAAGAAGGATTTTGAATTTACAATGTATTGCAGTAAAAATCTTCACAATGCATAACTCAACATTTTGTTTTTAAAAAAAATATTTTATTTATTTATTTAATGAGAGAGAGAGAGAGAGAGAGAGAGAGAGAGAGAAGTCTATACATACATGCCATGGTACATGTGTTGAGTTCAGAGAACAGCCTTGCCTTTCTCCTCCCATTGTATGAGTTTTTGGGCATTACACTCCAGTTACCAAGTTTTCAAGCAGGCATATTACCTGTTGGAACTACCTTCCCAGGTTCAACCATTTAAAAAAACCTTAAAGTTTACAGTCTGTGCCTCTGAGTCCTTCACAATGTCATGCAACATCACAGACATCCTCTGTAGGACTTTACATTTTTTTGCATGCCAACTCTGCCCCTACAAAGTAGTAACTTCTTGCAGCTCCCTGGACCTCCTGGCAGACACCTCTTACTTTATGCTCTGGGAGTTTTACCACCCAAAAGAAGTTACATGATTGTGCAGTATTTGTCCTCTAGTGATTGATTTTTACTTGATCCTGATGCCAGAATTTCCTTTATTATATTATAGCATTAATAATATGCATACTTAACAATAATATTTCACTGTGTATGCTGTATTCTAAAAATTCTTATGTATTCCACTGGATACTTGGCTGGCTCCTACATTTCACTACTGAAAATGATGTTGCTACGAATACCTGTAAAATATCTCTCCCAGCCCTTGGTTTCAATCTTTTTGGATATATGCTTAGAGATAGAATCACTGTAATTCTGCTTTTAATTTTTAAGGGTGGGTCCACCATATGATTTCCTATAGTGGTCTCACCATCTTTTACATTCTAATCAGTAAAATGCAAAAGGGTTCATTTTCTCTTAGCATTTCCAACATTTGCTTTCTTTGTTGTTGCCTTCATTATGACAGATATTCTAGTAAGCATATGCTGCTTAAAAATATTATCGGCAAAAAAAAAGAAATGCTGATAAAAAATATTATCGGCGTATTATTGGCATGCTAGTAAGCAGATAAAAAGTATGAGTAAACATTATATATATATATATAATGTAGATTTTCTGAATCATGTGTTCTTGTTTTAAGAACACATCCTAAGAATAAAAAGAAGGGGGTACAAGATGACTCAGTGGGTAAAGCATTTCCTGGACAAGCCTTAAAAATCTGAATTTGATGCCCAAAACCTATGTGAAGATGCACAACTTCACAAAGTTGTCCTGTAACTTCCACATGAGCACTGTGCCCACATACATATATCATATGCAAATGTACATACTCATCAATAATAATAGCAAAAATTGTAGAAAAGAATAAAAGAACAAATGGACATGTTGAATGAAAGTAACACATGAAGATAAGAAAAAAGGTGGACACTAGGTGACCTTCAAATTGTACTATCAAACTCCCCAAAGGATATTTGAAATACACCAATTAAGTACTGGGGAGATGGCTTTATGGTTGAAGCACTTGCCATATAAGCAAAAGGGTTAGAGTTCTGATGCCACATCCCACATACAATGTTGGGTGGATGTGGTAGTCCATTGTAATTCTGGTCTTGGAAGGCAGAGATTGGGAGTCCCCAGAGTAAGCTGGCTAACTAATGACCTTATCTCAAAAACAATAAATGGTCGACTGGAGAGATGGCTCAGGCATTAAAGCTTTTGCCTTATAAGCAAAAGGAGCTGAGTTTGAATCCTTCCATCCCATATAAAAATGCAAGGTGGAAATGGTGGCAGCCTGCAATGCCGGCCCTGGAAAACAGAGCTTGGGAAAACACAGAATAAAGCAATAGATAGGTAGAACAATCCAAGATAATTCCTGATGACACCCTTGGACTCAAATATCTTCTTGTCCATGCACCAGTACATAGACACACACACACACACACACACACACACACACACACACACAGAATAAGGTGGAAGAGAACCCAAGGATGACACATACCCATTCACCCACAAAATTCTGTGTGCCCCCATATATGGGAACATACAAAGTTACATGTAGGTACCCTACATGTGCATACACCTATGAAAATGGAAATTGTATATATATTGTATATATATATATCAATTATTGGTTGGATTGCTGTTTATTTGTTTTCTTTTTAAAATAGCTCAAGCAAGTTATGGTGATGAGATATAGTAATTTATATTAGTGAAAGGTGACAAAATGCTGAATAACAGTGTTTTAAAAGTCTAAGTGTGCCCAGCGATGACTGCTTTTATGAGCTGTAGTTAAATTCCACGACCTTGGTTTGACCAACGCATTCGACATATGACAACACATTCTTATGTTTATACTCCCTTTTCCCTCAGGCTTTTCACTGTGTTCAAGGTTCATTACCCTGACCTGAACTCCCCTGCTTGGGCCTAGTAGAAAGCGGATTACTTCATTAGCAATCCAGAATTGCCAGGTGAAAATATATCTAACATCTACCTCTATGGAGCAAATATGCCCAGGTTACTGGTAATATACACATGTGGTATCGTTTTCCCCTTATTTGGAACATACAGAACTAAATTAATAACAGTTCTTACAAGACCCTGGGGGTTTACGTAAAAAGAATTTTGATCTCCTTAGGAAGGGCTTGCCAGTGCTCTCAGGAGAGATGCACTTGACTTTTGACCTCTTTTCAAAGGCACCTGTGTGAGCTTTTAAAATCCACTACCACCAATTATCCACTTTCAACCTGAAGTGTTTAAACCTAGGACCACATTAACTGCGCTTAGCACATCGCCATGTCATTGTAGACTTCCTGATGTGAGGAGATGTCTTGACATAGTTAAAAGGGAGTTTAAGGATGGGGCATGAGATTAATCAGGTCCTCCTACTGACAGCTCCAAACAAAGAAGTCTTTTAGCCACCTGGTTTGCGTCTCCCACACCTGCATTCAGATTGCTGAGTCCAACCCTTCAGCCCTTTGCCTTGATCCCATTCTTTACAGGTAGTAGTTTGCAGCCATGCAACATTGCTTAGCGATTCATTAGCCAAGGCAGCAACGATAGCAGAGAGGATACAAATGCAGAGTTTCCCCAATGCCTCCAGAGGTCACCGCCATCTAGAAACCTGCTTGGAATGTGCTTAGGAAATCCTGTGGTACTTCTTAAGTCTTTTTGATAGCAGCCTCCTCCCCTTCCCGCTTCCCCTCTTTCCCCCAGCTCGCCGGGTGTTTGAGCTAGACACATGATTCTTTCTTCTGCTATCGTGTTCTTGGAAATTTAAACCAGGATGAATATATATTTCTCTCTGCTTGCCTCCCATCCCTGTTGGTTGGTTTCTTGGGCAGCAAATATGGCTTTGATTTTAGTCTCTGAGCTTATTAAATTTAATATTTTTATTTTTTACTTATGGTGCAGAAGACTTAAGCATTGTAAGACTAAGTTATTCCAGCATTCGGGAGGCCGGCGTAATTCTGTGAAAGTGAGATTCCAGTTGTCTAGCAGGCCCTTTAGCCTTCACATGCTGTGTAGTTCCAACAGCAGCCAGTGATTGCATTGTTCACTGTAACCGAGTAATGCAGAAATATTAGAGGCCTAGTTGAGTTCATATTCTATGCCTGGTTTAAATCACTGATGTTGTAAGATCTGGCTATGGACTAAAAAAAATTCCAAATGTTTTCTGGTTCTAGTTTTTGATATTTTTTTCCCTATGAAAAGTAAAACCATACAGAATCTCTTGATTGCACAACGGAGCAGAGCTCCAGGCCCATGCTAATAATTTATCCCAGTTTAGCCTTAGCAGAGTTATGCAATGACTATTTCAAATACACTCATCCAAGCCATTTGATCATAAGTTTCAAGAGTCATTTCATCCAATAAAGAACTGCCTAGTATGTGTTTGGCGCATGCGGCAACCTGTTCCTTGCCTATAGAGAGTTGGATTTCTTTACATTTCTGCTTTCAATTGTCCTAACGTCTATATTTCCCTAACAACTATTTGGTGTTCTATCAATGGCAGTGATGGCATCAATAATAACAACTGACAACCCCAATAATGACAATAGCAAGAAAAACAATATCAGCCTATGCTATGTGCCAGACGCTGCACTAAGAGCATCGTGTAGTCCAGCTCATGTGTTTCTCCAAGAAATAAGGGGCTAATGTTCCTGTAAGAGAAATACAATACCCAGCCTAATGCAGTATAAGGAGTTTGAGGCTCATAGAAGGAAGGAATTTGCACAAAATCATGTGTTTGCTTATTAAGAGAGCCAGAATTTGAACTCTTGAACTTTAAGTGGAGAATGAATGACCATAACAAGATGCACTTAAAATGTACATGTATAAGCTCAACTTTTGTGCTAAGATTTGACAATAAGAACCTACCATTTACTTTTGATTTTCAAGAAATTACCAGAATAAGGAAACATGCTGGACATAAAATGAGTATTTGTGGTACCATTACTTTCTTCCTTGAGGTGAAGATTCCAAGAAGTGAAAGAAAAAAGAGATATGATAAACCCCCTTTTACCCTATGGATATCATGATGATAAAGCTAAACTTCTCTTTAGAGTGCTGTACTTGCATTGATAGAATTAAGATGTTCACTTCCTTTCCACTGACTTTTGCAAATGCTTCATTGCCTATAGAGACAGCAGGAAATGGATCAAAGGGGTTACAGAAGGATGTCTGCAGGCTGATGATCACTGTTCAGATCTTTAAGTCAGTCATCTGTCTTGCCCATGGAAAGAATGTCAGTAACGGTGATGCTAACCTCAGTAATTGTGACGAACCTTTGCACCGAATGTGGAAGGCTGCTGAAGAAGAGGCTGACGGCTTATCTGTGGATGTCACTCTGTTCTCAAGCCGCAGAGCAGGGCTGACGCCTGCATTAAAAGGCAACATGGTGAGAAAGGAGCAGTCAGTAACAAATGTGATTGTTCCTCAGTCATTTAGCAAATTTGCTCCATGACACTCTGTGGCAGAATTTGTGTGTGTGTGTGTGTGTGTGTGTGTGTGTGTGTGTGTGTGTGTATACAAATGCATGCAGTTATCAAAGGGGTACCATTAAAGGGACTCAAACCTACTTCAGGCTCAAAAGGAACCAACATGATCCATGTGGAAATCCAAGGAGCAGACAGACCATCACCATTTCAGTGTGTAACAGATTAGAATCAATATCCAACAGTCATTTCAATTCTTCCTTTATCTAAAAGGCCCTAAACCATAAGCAAAGAGATTCCCTGCTGGGAAAGGATTTTAGAAACTGTAGCTGCGAGACCTTTAGGCCAACTCTGCCATTCCTCCGTCAAGCCTGGTTCAGCCTCTCTGCCCACTATGTCTCTTTCCAGCTTTTCCTCAGCTTGAAATGTCTCAGGTCGAAAATTTCCTTTCTTACCCTTATCCCATTCCAACCCATTTGTCATGCCAACTAATCCCCCTCTGTCTTTTGCAGACAGTCATATCAATCTTTCATTCTCTCTTAGATTTCAAGCTTTCATTTTCCTCCTAAGTCACCCCCTCTGGCCATTCAGTAATTCCTTTGGTCTTGCCCTGAACGCTACAAGCTATGAATCTCTGTCACTCTGAGGATCCCAAAGTCTGAATGAACTGAGTTTGGTCTCCACCTGGACTAGGCGAGGAAGCCAGTATGAACTCTCTGTCATAATATGGGATACTTCACTGGCACCTTTAAAAGGTGCTTTGTGAATTTAGTTTGGCTAAGAGATTGCAATATATACAATTCTGACTTCATTATTTCTAAACTTTCACCTTGACTAGGTTCGATAAATGTGAGACACACATGGAGTTTTAAATGTTTTGGTAGCCACATTGAAAAATGAAACACACATGTGTGAAATTAGCATTAATAATACTTCATCTGCCAAAATGACCATTTCAGTTTGTAATCAACTTTAAAATATGAAAAGAACATTTAAATTCCCCTTTCCTACTAAATCTTGTAAATCCTGTGTGCTTTATGCTTATAGTGTATCTCAGTTCAGACACTACATATTCATCAGAAATACAGTATTTCATTTGTGTTGAGGATTTCATAAAATTTAAGTTGGAAATACATTTGCATATCATGTTTTCAAACATGTGTAAAGTACCCTAATCATTAAACTAAATATGTGTTTTAATATTTAAGTTTTAGTGAGTTAAACTATGCTAAAATTCAATTCTTAGTTTTTACTAGCCATATTTTATGCATCAAACTGTCCTATTTCCCATGTGATTTAGGTTCCATGCAGTTCCACAAGGTGACTTTTATATGAACTTTTGATCACATGAACTTTTGTTGAGAGGGTTGGGAGATACTATTTTCATTTCACTCTTTAAATTCTCATGACATATCTGCTTTGTCTGAGACTCTAAAATTCAAGTCCTTCTGTAGGTAGATGCAGACATGTGATTTTGAAATGCACTAATATCAAAGAGCATAAAATTAGTATAGTATCATAAAAATATCTAAGAGATCAGAATTGGAAAGACTCATGATGTGTGCTGGTTTGGAAACAGTTGCCAGGCCATGGTTTCTACTGACATACCAGTGTCCTTTGTTTGCTTTATCATTGCTGATGAAGCTGGTAGAATAATATGTATCCAACACTCATATTTCAATGCTAGACTAAGACAAAATTTTCTGACTTGATCAGCAGCCTCTTTGAAGATCCCATGAGTAACATCATGCTGATTGGTGAAATACTGAAGGCTTTAATCCCTCATATAGGATCAAAATAAGGGTATCTACTTCTTGTTGGCTAGCAGTTTTCAATGTTGTGCTGAAGCATATAACAGCAATTTAAACAGAGAAGAAAGAAAACACATTCAAGTTGGAAAGGAAGAAGCAAAATTATTTCAATTGGTGGATGACACAATCTTGTATTTGAAATGTCCTGAGGAACAGAGAGGATAAATTAATAAAAACTCAGCCGCGCTGTAAGACACAAGATCATGGTGGAAAAGTAAATTAAATTTCAATACCCTGGCAATGGTTACTCTGAAAGTGATACTAGAAAAGATTTCTAAGAGCAGCAAAAAGAATAAAATATTTGGGCAGAAATTTAGCAAAAGTCATGTAGAACTCTCATTCTAGTAACTACAAAACATTGCTTTTGGAAAGAAATAAAATCGAAATAAAAGGAAAGACAGCACATATTCACTGATTAGGGTACTTCGTATTATTAAAATTCTGTATGTTTGGAAAGGTGTGACATTTTCCTCATCTATCATAAAAGTAATGACCAACACTCCTGTAGCAAAAGACATGTTAACCAGAAAAAAACACCAAAGCAATTTTTTGAAAGTGTCTATGCACCATTTATTCCATCTCCTAAGCATTTAATTTGAAAAGATTTTCACACAGATCTGCTACATTATCAGATCAAATATTATAAAAATCACATTTATTAGCAATTTTTGTGATATGAATTAGTATAGTTCATATAGAATCTGTTGCTTGCCAAAGCAATTTATTTAATCAAAATTTTATGTGCAACAGGAATCTTCAGAAATGAAGACCCAATGAGTCAGGGAAAATTATATATATATATGTATATATATAATTATATATATAATATACATTTATGCTTAGTTTCAGTGAAAAAGAACAGTCATGTAGAAATGTGACTGGACAAAAGGTAGTGGATAAGGGGGTGGAGGAACTCGGTGAGTCCTGCCAGACTCCGCTGTGAGATATTCCTTTCTCCGTCGTAGGGCAAGGAGTGAATGTCTTCAAAAGAAGAGTGATCTATCTAGATTTTATGGCTTACCTTGGGGAAAAGGGTGCCTGCTTTCTGTGATCTACCTTGTAGCAGAGGAATTCTGGTTTCTATGACTTGTGTAGGGGGAGAAAGAAGGGTGGGACACAGGGAACTTGGCCATGTTCCAGAGGGTCAGCCAGTACGCTTCAATTCAGTGTTCAGCCACCAATGTGCCTTTTCTAAAGCCTTGTGTTCTAAACTGCAGAAACTGCAGTCCAACAAATGGATGGGCAAGAATTTAATCCCTGTACAATTTCAACTAGCTTCTTTACAGAAACTGACAAGCAGACACCAGGTCTCATTTTGAGGTAAGGTCCTAAAATTGATTTGTGATGGAAAAAAGGACATAGGCTAAAATCAGTGAGTTGTATAATTTAAATGCATAAAATGCATCACTTGTGTGTTATATAGTTCAATAAAGCTGAAACTAAACAGCTTTTGTATAAGAAGGAGATAGATCAAATTATCCAGTCTCAATTTTGCCTATTCAGAGAGCAGATGACATTGTTTACAAAATCAAAATTTCCCCAGAGAAGCTGAACTTTGGGAGCAGGGAGGGCATGAAACCGAAATAAAACAAAACAAAACAATAAGGATGACGACAACACCCCCCCCCCCAAAAAAAGTCCAAAGAATGACTCCAAGTGGTTTGAATCTTCAAGGGAGAGGATCAGTTAAAATTCCTGAGAGATCAAGAATTAAAGTATCTAAGTGGCTGAAGGGAGAGAACCTTGATGGATCTGGGCTCCCAAGACACTGCCCTGGAATGACGCATTGTTGGAAGGCCACGGTCGCTCGCCTGCCTGTGGGAGGGAGCCTTGGAGAGCGAAGGGGTATAGGTTTGGTCTTTGCACGCCTGGCCGGATTTGGGCTTAGCTCCACTCCATTTCCTTGCTTCTAGATGCCGCTTGTCTTCTTTGGAGGGGCCTCTCCACAAAGATGGAGGGAGTAGGGTGCTCTGAGAAAATTCCTGAGGATCTTGTTGCCTCAACACCCTGTGTCGTACTTGAGATGCTGTGTCACAAGGAGCCCTGTACAAGCGCTATGTTAGATGTTGTGCATAGCTTTGGCTGACATTGGGGCTTTCCTTACTTTTCGGTGTATGTCTGTGGCTTTGTGATAGTGTAAACAACGGACAGACTCGCAGAGGAGCAGTGTATCTGAAAGTGTTTACACAGAAGAATCCCGTCTGTTATAGGAAACCTGTAGAACCTTCCTGAGATTGGGATATGCGGCAAGTATTGCTGCAGCAGGATGGACGCAAAGTTTTCTTGTCCACTTGGAGCAGCTTGCTGAGAAATTAATGCCTCCGATGACGTTATGGAAACCCAGTGTCCCTTAAAGTCTAAGATGCTACGCTTGGAGACCTTTGGATTGCGTTTGGTGTTCCTGCAGAAGAGTTCTCCAAGGCTGGCCAAGGAGATTGAATGAGGAAAAGTGTTTGTGCCCGAGGCGAGATGGGCTGCCAGCCAGTGCAGAAAGGCAGGCCGACCTGGCTGCTCAGGGGAGTTTCCATTCCAAGAACATGGAAAAGCCTTCGCCATTAAAGACAGGCTTCTTGGCATAGGGAAGTCCTGCTTAGCTTGTCCTCTCCCCCTTCTGGTTGTCCTTCTAGTAACATCTAGAAAGGACTCCAAGCACTGGGCACTTGGTGTGGTTTACCCAGCGGGCATGGGCACAGGAGCACCAAAAACTTTAACATAGCAGCAGGACAGTCTGCGCCGTGACTTTTGGAGAATCTTCTACACTGATGTAATAGTTGCCGGGCACGAAATGTTATGATTTCAAATTTTACTTGGTAATAATTTTTTTAAATTAGACTACGTAACCAATAAAGAAGATTTTCAGATTTTGAAGTTTGAAAAGATGAGACGTCATAGATACAGTTTATAATCTCAATCATTTTATCATAGAAAGGATTATCAGATAAGTAGTCTTGTCTGAAAAGTACAAAGAAGGGAAGGCTTGCCTTAAAAATCATCTTCTGAATTCTCTATGCATTGTACTATAGTATCTGGGCCTGCCCTCCTCCTTTCCTCCCCTCCCCTCCTCTTCCCTTTCTTTTCTTCTCTTCCCATCTCTTCTTTTACCTTCCCCTTACCTTCTCTTTCCTTGCTAATTTATCTTTATCTTTTCTGTATATTGTCTACATAAAGAATTGTGTTGTTTGTTTGTTTTAGGAAAGATCATTTCTTTTTTATCACATTTTTATTGCGCATTTTTGCCTAATTATACAAGCTTAATAAGTACTCTCTTTTTACATAAAGAATTTTGAAAATTCATTGTGATCTCTACTAAGGATATGGTCATTTTTCTACTATCTAATCTAATAACCACATATTAAATTTGGCTCACATTCCCTTACTTTGTTTTGCCAATGCAAAAAAAAATTAAGTCGTGTAATTTAACCCATGTCACATCTTCCTTTTTCACCAAATTCTAATATTAATGTTTAACTTCACAACATCATTGATATATGAGAAAATTAGAGAAATCGATCTCATTCAGATAAGAATCTTTGGTTGAAGCAGTCTTGGGATTAACTGACTTTTTGAAGTGTTGAAATATTCTTATTTATCTCACATGTTTCTTCACATCTCTTTATTCTTCCTGTTAATTTCTTCTCTTTATTTCTGCTCTTTCTACCTACTCTTTTCTTTTTTTAACTATATATTGAGTTCTCACCATGTCCTGGGTGCTAGGAATTTAGAGAAAAACCCAAAAATGTAAATCCCAATCTGAATTTCAAGCATCAGAGACTAAAATGGTAAGACAGATCTGAAGGGACAATAATTAATCCATGGAGGCCAGGAAAGGTGTGTAGTAGTGGGGACATGTGAAGTGAGACTCAGAGGAAAAGGAGGAGTCTAGTCAGTAGGGCTGGGAAGAGGGTGGTGATACTTTTTATAATACAGAAATGTTGATTTCATGTAATGAATAGTTTTTCTGAATGAAACTTTGTTTTTTTTTATTTATTCAACTGTGCGCATGTGCGTGTGTATGTGCGCGCGCATGTGTCTATGTGTGTGTGCGTGTGTCTGTGTATGTGTAGAACCACGGACGAATTCGTGAACCACCATGGACGCCTCCACCTCCTTCTGCCCCGGGATTCACAGGCTCCGCCCTACCAGGACCAGAAGCGCAGGCCGCCCCCGCTTCCGCCTGGCGTCTATACGTGGGATCTGGGATCCGAACTCGGGACCTTCCGCCTGCAAGGTGGAGGCTTAACCCCTGAGCCACCTCTCCAGCCCTCTGAATGAAACTTTGTAATAGTCAATTTTATGTTGATTAAAGTCATATCTCATTTAATGCCAACTATCATGTTACCATGAGAATTAATAAGATCGAAATATATACATACATGAAAATATAATGAAATACATAATCATGCATAATTAATGAATGATAATATAAATTATTTAATTTTCTTTATTTCCATTGAAAAACCTTTGTTACATGAAATCAAAATTTCTGTATTGGGAGAAGCATTACTTGCATTTCACTTATTCTTCTGTGTCTGCGGAACAACCCAGGGAGACCTCGAGTATTTTAGTGACTTGCTGAGGATCACAGTTTATTCATGGAAGACTTGCACTGTCTATGATTGACAGCTGTTCAAAGCATGCTCTGAGTGGTTACAAGTCACTAGCATCAAAACAGAGGAGAAAGGGCTGAGCAGAGTAGAAGCAAGCAAAAGCAGCAGAAAGAAGAGATCTGCCAAATAGTAACTGGGAGCCATCCACAACTCTCTCCCTTCCTCTCACTGGGAAAAATCTCCGTCACATCAAAACCCTATCAATTTTATCTCCCCCTCCCCCAAATCTCTCCTCCCCAAGTCAATACCATATCTAAATTCAGATTGTCACAGTCCTTTACACAGATCCTCTAGTAGTCCCCTCCCGGTTTACAGGGTTCCCCACCTTCTTTCACTTACTTGTGATGGTTTATATTGGAAAAGACCCAGGACAAGCTTCTGGGCATGCCACGAGGGGTTATCTAGATTAGATTAGTTGAGATGGGGAGATTCACCTGAACATGTAACTGGAGGTGGCACCATTCAATGGGCCTAAATAAAAAGAAAGCTGAGCACCATTCGTCCCTCATTTCTTAACTCTCAATACCGTGGCCACCAGCCTCACACTCTTGCCATATGACTTCCCTGCCATGATGAACTGGACCCTTGAAATGCGAGCCAAAATAAATCTTTTCTCTTTTAAGTTACTTTTTTCCCCAATATATTTTATTACACAAATAGGACAATGCAGCTAATTGAAATTTTATTTTTATGATCTTACTCTCTCTCTCTCTCTCTGTGTGTGTGAGAGAGAGAGAGAGAGAGAGAGATGCAAGGAGTGTATTTTAGGTGAAAGATACTATTAATTATGTTATTATTACTTTTACTTTGAGCTCAGTCTCAATCATATCTGCAATATATAGGTTCATTTTTAGTTGTTCTCCATTTAATGAACAATACAATTTAGTTTTCTTTAAATTTATGTAGTAAGAAGCACGAGTTGAAAATTTGTGTTTAGTATGAAGACAAAAACACAAAGAAATGTAAGCTAGACGCAATTGCTTGGTGGCTTCAAAAATAAGCACAAATGCTTTTTCATCTGATATTCTAACTCTTGTATTGTATATTTTAGAATCTTCACTGTCTGAATTTATGATGTTGCTATTTTCTTTTGAAACTTAAACCTAAAGGACACTCTGAAATTGCTGTTTTCAAGGACTTCTGAGCAACCTATATGTCTCAGATATGATTAGCTGGACATATATAGATGAAAGCTAAATCAAATAATATCTACCACTTAGGTTTTGTAATTTTTGAAGTGCTGGGAGTTTCTTCACAAGTCTAAGAGCTGTGATGAAGTGCTACCTTGTGCAAGTGAGTATGATGAATATTACTAGTGAACTAATTTATAGTTACTATATTTACTCCTGCTACAGTTTAACCTGTAATGTTGGCAGACATTGTTTGAAGGTGCAAATGAAGAGTGGTGTATGAATACTATATTCACTCTATTCATAGGATCACATAGAATATGCCTCTGTGATCTAAATGAGTGAGAAATGAACAATTAAGGACTCCCATAGTATCAGAAGTATATTTACAATAGCTAATACTTATTTTTGGCGTGTTATGGAAAAATTCAATCACTGCTCACAGGAACCTCAAAAGAAGACATTAAAATTATGGGTGTCTTCAAAGCAATCATAATTGGACTTTGCATGCCCTGCGCAATGTCCAACACAGTATTGACCTCACAAAGTCTAGCATCTGCTAAAGGCACCAAGATCCTTGGAGGCAAGGGATTGGCAGCCACAGTAGTGTTCCTATGCTTAAGGGGAACACGAGAAAGGGTTCAGAGAAATGCCACTGGGTCCTTGTACGTCATCGGAGAGGAGGGCCCAGAGGAGAGTCAGGCATGCACAAGAAAGGACTCTCTGGGAATTGGGGCGGGAGGCACTGGGGGATGGGGAGGGAGGGGTGAGGGGAGGGGGAGCAGGGGGTTTGGGGGGGAGGAGGAGGGAGGGAGGGAACAAACTATTAAGTTTGTATGAGCTGAAATAATAATAAAAATGTATAAAAAATTATGGGCATCTTTACAAACAAGAAAGCAGAGGCTCAGAGAAGTTGGGTGATTTTCCCGAAGGTGCATATTTTAGTCTTCTATCTCAGTTGGTGTGATTCAACACAACAAAGACAATTTAGGGGAACAATGGGGTTTTCATTCTAGTTTGAAATTCTCTAGGGTACTTTCCATTATGATGGCAGGAGAATTACAGCAACATCAGGAGTCATGGGAACCATCCAAACCATAGCCGCAGGCATACTTTCTAGTTTGCCCAACTGGCAAATCTTTTTTTATATATTTATTTATTTTTCCCCAATCATTCAAGCTTAATAGGTACTCCGGTCCCTTCTCTCCCTCTACCCCTCCCCAGTCCTCCTTGCACCCTCCCTCTCTTTTCCTCTTCCTTTCACCCACCTCTCTCCCCTTCTCCCAGTGTCCCCCTCTTCCCTCCCTCCCATTCCCTGGAGCCTCCTTTAGTGTGAATGTCAGATTTCTCTCTGCGTCCTTCACTCTAGTGAGGTGTAAGGACTCAGTGACATTGCCCAGAGCCCTTTTTTGGGATCCCCTTTAGTATGGGAACACTATTATGACTGTTAGTCCCTTGCCTCTAAGGATCCTAGTTCAAGATAATAAATTTGAAGTTTATCTTTTCTTCACTTTGTAGAGGGATTAAAATGTAAAAAAAAAACTTATTTTTTTTTTAGCTATTTTAGAGGTGGCATTTGAACTTTTGATACCAAATTCACATTTTTCATGAAAAAGTACTTAATCTGGAAAAGATGGTTTGGGATCTGTTATAGTTTAAATATGAACCCTAACCCCCACTCAAACGTGTGTATTTGAATCCTTAGCTGGTACTAGTGTTTGGGAAGGTCGTGGCATCTTTAAGAGGTGGAGCTTTGCTGGAGGAGTGGATGTCATAGGTGGTAGGCCTCCAGCTTTGATAGCCCAGCCCTGTTTCCTCAATTTCTCTTTGCTCTCTCTGCCTCCATGATGTCTGCAGTAACCTGAACCAACCTCCTGCTACTGCCTCCAAGCCATGCTTTTTGCTATGAGACTCTCTAGCTGTAATGGAATATGTCTCCTTTCTGGAACCGTTAGTTCACATAAGTGGCCCTTTCTCCCTTAAATTGTAGGTGACTATCGCCTCATAGCAGCAGAAAGAAAAGTAACTGCAATGGATGACACACATTAAAGCAAAGGAATCAACAGTGAGAGAAGTAACTTGTGTAGCTTCTGGATGCTCAGCCTGCCTGGCCTCCTGTCACGTTGAAAGATGGGCACATTTCTCAGTTTGTGCACTCCTTCAAAGATGGATCTTCTGCTCCCTGTTCCAGAAAAAAATTTTAAAAAATCAACCTACAATAAGAGAGCAGAATGAAATCATCAAATAAACAGAGAAGTATTTGGATTCCATATACTTCGGTTGACAGCTTTCATTCAACAGGAGGTTTATGTGTGGCTTCCATTGATCTGTAAGGCTTAGGTCAGCATAAGGAAGGCTTTTCATAGAAGCTGCTTTTCTATGAGCAATAATAAAATTACTTTAAAGCAATGGCTTGGGTTGCAATTTCTATGAGGTTCTCTGAAGTGTTTAAGGAAATGTCAGTTGGTATCAAGGCTGCCCTACCTAAGAACTCAATGCAACAATGTCTACTTGAGTTAGACCTTCATAATAGTTGACCAGTCAGCGTTTTGTCATGGACAAGGAAAATCCCATGAAAGAACACATGGAACTGGTGATGGATAAGAGAGAAGAGGAACCTCTATATCCTATGGTTTACCCACTAGTGGGTCACTTCACCCCTGCAGGTGCCCAGGCACTACTTAGTGCACCTGTTCTAGATGGACCCCACACAAGCAGGAGAATATGGGAGAGGGAGGAGAGAAATGGTGGAATGGGATGGGATGGGGTAAGGGTAGGTAATGCATGAGGAAAACACATAAATTCACTGCTCATAAAATTAAATATAAAATGTAAAAAAAGAAATTAATACATTAATAACTAATAATAAAATAATAATTTTGCATATTAGTTACATTCAGTGAAGAAGTTAAATGCTAATTCTTTAAATGAAAGCAATGCTCAATAGCAGGCCACAGTGAGAACCAATAGGCAAAGTAAGGGAATTAAATAGACAAATTGTGAGGGAAATTGTGTTTGGGTGTGTATGTGATCACGAAAAAAATGGATGGCATTTGTTTAATTCTATTTAAAACTTATGTGCTCTGGTGCATCTGACACATTCACAAAATTTTTAAAAATTAGCATTTAAAGAGAAACAGCAAAAAGAAGAAAATTGGCCCTTTGAAGCAACCCGGGGGTGGGGGAGTGGGGGGGATTGCTTGTCAAGGAAGCCCAGGAGGCTCAGTCTTGTCTGCTTCAAGGCCGGAACCTGCTTCCTGTGGCCTCAGAGGTGCATGGGTACACTTGGTGGTCAGACCTTATGTAGTGCTGTGTGGGAAGGGAGGTGTGGCTAAAGGACTGACTGAGAGAATCCAGAGTCCTCTGCTTGTTGATGAGTGTTGAGCTCTCAGCCTTAGATGTTCTATCTCCAGAAGGAGATAGAAGAAGGCGGAGAGGTCACGGTTGGTGAGGAGTAGGGGCAAGCTGAACTTTGCAGTACTTAGTTTGAGCCTGTCCTTGTCAGGGCAGGCAATGATGCCCCCCAGGTCTGCTCGCTCCTTTCATTCCAGGCTTTCCCTTCCTGTCTGTGACCCTCCCTGGTAGACTCAGGAGGAAACCTAGCCAGCCATATTGCATTACATCAGCATAGGGTGGGGACTGGAGTACAGAACGGCCCCTCAGGCTTTGAGTGGGAATGATTCAGCTCCATTCAGGAGTGGGCCAAGGGGCAGGGGAATCCAACTTAATAATTTCTCTTCTTGTCACAAAGAGTTCGAAATATGAGGGAGTCAACGCTGCTGGGCTCTTTTGCTTTAAAGCCACCGCCTGTGTGGATGCCTTTGATATTCCAATGCATGACTTTTTGCTTTTCTGCACTCATTATTTTTAACTTTTTTTTTTTGGTAACTACTTTGACTTTTAATAGTCCTTGTCATGATGCAAAGGGCCGGACTCCAGCTGTTCTTCCCAAACCTCTGGGAGAGGCCTGGTTACATCTCGTTCTCGTAAATCTCGAATCCAGTTCTAGCAAGTCTTTAAGCCTGACCCTGACATGCGGGGCAAGGGATGATTAGAAACAGAAGAAGTGGAAAAGTCCAGTGCCAAGTTGTGTCCACTTAAAAAATACACCATCTGGCAGCAGCTGTTTCAACATGCATTGAAAGTGATACACATCTGTCAGAACCCAGCAGGACAAGACAGGGAATGCACAATTTGACTCATATTTTTATAAGACTTTACTGGGAAGACCAAAGTCAGGGCCAGGGTACGGATTTGCTGACATCATCTGGGCCTATTGAGAAGGGCTTGTGCTGTCCATACAGATTGCACTTTTACCTGCAGTGACTTGGTTACCAGAATATAACCAAGTATGTAATGGAGGAAATGTTATATCCATTTGTTATTTCTACGCATGGATCCCTGTATTATTCAAATGTTTCAGCATTAAAGTTTAACGATGTCAGTTGTTTAACATTTAGTTCAATTAAGATTTTTAAAGTCGAGTGCTCGCTAGACCCTTGGGTGTGGCTCTGTGACGGTGCTGGTGGGTGCACTTTGAGTGAAACGATGTATGTCACTTCCTGGCTGAGGTACTTAGACGCACTGACTCAGTCCTCGGCTCGTTCTCCCCGCCTTACTCCATGCAGAGACCATGTGTTGAGAGAGTAGAAAGCACCTGAGATACAGAAGCAGGTGGACCACCTGATCGCCTGAGGAAGGAACACTCTTCTGAATGCCTTTCCACACCTCGGGGGCGGGGGTGGGGGTGGGGTTTCTGTGAGAAAGAAAATTTCACACGCATACAAAGAGATTTACACTTTTGTGTTGTTGTTGTTGCCACAGTGCTATGGTTTCAGCGTGTCATGTGGTAGAAACTTCATTTCCACATTCATCAATTAACTGCATTTGGAGACAGGGTCTTTGGGAGGAAATTAGGATTAACTGAAAGCCCCAGGGTGGGGCCTTTTTGTAAAATCAGAGAACAGCCCTGAGCCTGCAGGATTGTCTTTTCTCATCCTGTGATGTCTTCTATGTTGTCGTGGTACAGCGAGCTGCCCTTCAGCAGGTGCCAAATATATTGGTTTATAAATTACCCAGACTCGGGTATTTTGTTAAGGCAACAGAACTCAAACTTATGTCATACCATTATCTCACTAATGAAGAAGAAAAGGAGGAAAAATAAGTAACTCATGCAATTATGATAGAAGTCACTTTTTCAGATCATCAAATATCTGCTGCCTGGAAAGTTGGGGAAGACAACATTGAGAAAAGAGACATAAAGAAACAGACAACAGGAAAAGCACAATGCTCCCCTTGTACAATGTGGTATAAACAGACAACAGGAAAAGCACAATGCTCCCCTTGTACAATGTGGTATAGGTGAGTAGGCTAGTAAAACAGTTCAGTAGCTACCATTTAAAATATTAGTTAGAAATAGTTGAAAGGTAGATTGGCCTGGTTTAGGAAGGCAATTTGTCAGCATATGTGGAAAAAAATTATACAGATCTCTTGGTTCAATAATTTCACTTTTAAAATGGATCGAGAGAGAATTCAGTTAGTATGCAAATGAATGTGTTCCAAGACATTTATTACAAAATTAGCAGGATCTTGCAAATATTACTATAATACCACAGTAAGGAACTCTTTGTGGCACTACCGATTTAGGGAGGCCCTAGCCCGGCTCCCAGCTACTGACAAGCCTGGGCACGCCCAGACATGCCTGGGACATGTCCCAAGAGAGGACCATGCAGGCAGAGGGATGAACAACCAATGGGAAGCGGCCGTCTAACCTGCCCCTGCAAAGGACACCTAGTAAGCAGTTAAATGACTGGTGGCTGTCCCCCCCCAGGAGGGATGGCAACACCTGATTGGACCTGACCCTATATAAGCCCAAATGCCCTTAATGACTTTGAATTGGCGGCATCTCGTCCACTGCTGCTTCTCACCTGATTAATGGGGTCTGGTGGTGACCCCGTTGCCGGCTCACCCATTGGCCTCGAGGCCTTCTCTTCCCCCCCAGCTGGCCCCGGCGGGGGATACAGCAACAACTCTTCAAATAACCAACTATTTAATTAGTATCTTAGCATGCATGCAAATTGAAAAATAAAGAGAAATTTAGGCATATCAGTGGAGAATGGTGACCATTCTGAGAGATACTTTCCAAAATGGTGCCCAGAGGGGATTCATGCCATTATATTATCCACTTTGCTGAGGATAGACTAGTCCTGTCTATTCATCTATCCATCTATCCATCTATCCATCTATCCATCTATCCATCCATCTATCTATCTATCTGTGTATCTGTCTGTCTGTCTGTTTTTATTTTATACATGTGTATATGTATATGTGTGTTTTGCCTGTGTGTATGTGTGTGTGTGTGTGTGTGTGTGTGTGTGTGTGTACATGAGTATAAGAGAGCACTTGAGTGTGTGTGCCTGTGGAGGTCCAAGACTTTTGGAATCATCCTGGATTGCTCTGTCTCCTTATTGCTTTGCTCTGGGATTTCCTAGGTTCCACCTTCCACAGTAGAACTGAAGTGCAGTTCACGGCCATATCCACCAGCATTTTTTAGATGGGATCTGGAGACCTGACTCAGGTCCATTTGCTTGTGAGGCAAAGGCTTTCACCCCTGAGCCATCTCTCCAGCCCTCTTAGTGATCTACTTTTAATGAGTAAACATGATGAGGGTGAGGGTTGGTAGGTTTTTTTTTTTCTAGTTCTGATCTTCATTTGTTACTCTTAACAGTTGCTGTTTTTCATTGTACTCAGCTCTGGAGAGAAGCTCTTAGTGAGGAGAGGGTACATCTTTTGCCAAGCTGTTTCTGATATATTTTCTTTGTCTTCCTTCATTCTTTTGGCCCAAATTTTAGCTTATTCTGCAGCTTCTTCCTTATTTTCCTTAGTTTGTTGTTTCTTTAGAGCCATGCTCAGCATTTGTGTTTCAGGTCACTATGGGAGAGGGAGATGTTGAATCTCATGTGCTTTGGTCCTAGACTTCCTTTTCTCCTTCCTTCCTTCCTTTCTTCCTTCCTTCCTTCCTTCCTTCCTTCCTTCCTTCCTTCCTTCTTTCCTTCCTTCCTTTTCTCCTTCCTTCCTTCCTTCCTTCCTTCCTTCCTTCCTTCCTTCCTTCCTTCCTTCCTTCCTTCCTTCCTTCCTTCCTTCCTTCCCTTCCCCTCTCCCCTCCTTCCCTTTCTCTCTTTCTCTCTTTCTCTCTTTCTCTCTTTCTCTCTTTCTCTCTTTCTCTCTTTCTCTCTTCTCTCTTTCTCTCTTCTTTCTTTCTTTCTTTCTTTCTTTCTTTCTTTCTTTCTTTCTTCTCTCTTCTCTCTCTCTTTCTTTCTCTCTTTCTTTCCTTTTGACACTTTAATACATGAATGTAGCAAATTTATGAATTTTCAGCCCTTATTTCTGAATTCCAGCCCTCCTCCTTTCTCACTTCATATTTTCTCCTTTCTAATCAATCTCCCTCCTACTTTCATGTTTTTTTGCCTGTGTGACCACTGGGTTTCATGTGCAATGTCTGTACTGGCAAGTGCCTGAGTACTTGTTGGAAGATGGATAAATTGTTAAATAAAAAAGTTTCCCTTTCTCCTGTCTAGCAGTAAGCTTAAATAATCTTTCAGTGAGATACAGTGTTTATTAAGATCTTCCCTCAACTATGGTGAAATGTTGATAGGCCAACAATTGTGAAGGTCTTCCAGTGGTAGACATTGCTGTCGGGAGGGCATTCTGACAACATTCTGGTTTACTGGTATACCATATACTAGTATACATAATTTTCTTAGGAGACATCTGAGTTCACAGATTCAGCCAGTTCTTTTGGGCTCCAGATGATGAGTCCCCCTGTTAGTCGAGGAATATCTATGTATTTATTGATTCTTTTTACAATAACCTAGTTGAATACTCCCATACAGCATCAATAATGCAATCCTAAAACAGATTTGAGCTTTCTCTTTTTAGTTCTACTTGGTTTAAACAGGACTGTCTTTTAGTAGCAGATACATCCAGCTGTGGATCAAAACCCAGTTGTTTTATGAGAAAACCTTGGTTTTTGTTCTCACCACTTACTTGGGCCATCTGACCCTTCTCCTTCTCTCAGAGCATTGAAGGCTATTTTGGTTGCCATAAACTTTTGTATTTATTATTTCCATCATTGCTGTGCCCAAATACCTGACAAAGAGCAACTTATTAGAAAGGAAGGAAAAGCCTATGCTGGGTGCAGTTGAGGGCACTGTGGGCATGCTGCAGCGCGAAATGGATGGCCAGAGGAATGGAGGCAGCGGATCGCGTTGCATCCAGTCAAGAAGCAGAGAGTGAACAGGAAGTAAGAGAGATCAAAACCTTGAGTTCATTCCTGAATGACTCACTTCCTCCAGCAAGACTCCATCTCCTGAAGGTTCCACAACCTTCCCAACATATGCCATCAGATGGGGACCAAATGTTCAAGCACAGGAATCTGGGAGACAGTGAACATTCAAATCACAACAGCTCCTCAAAAACATTTGTGGTTTACTTTCATGGTCCCCTGGAATGAGTCTTTGACATTCAGTGTTGGGACTGAGATGTTCATCTTCGTTCTGTGACAGCTGGACTTCTAGGAGACAGCCCAACAATGAATGGGGTGGCACTGTTTGGTTCCAGAAAGATGTTTTCCATTTTGAATGTTCATTTCTCTTCTTTTGTTTTTTCTCTTGATTGTTCTTCAGGAAGCCAATTGCCTTCCAGTGAACTATGCCACAGAGAAGATCACATGTCTGTCACCTTAAATGGCATAAAGTAGACCTTCAAAAATAATTTTTAAATATTTATGTATTTAGTGACCAGTCAATGAACACCTACAGGTCAGTAATTATGACAGCTCTACAAAATGATGTTAAACTATGATACACAATCGGTCTATGGAGGTCTCAGAGGCTTATTTGAGTATCTTGGGGGAGAGACCTTCGGATGTTGGAGAACATCAGGTAAAGGAGAGAGAGGAAAATGGTAAGACGCAGGGAGAGGCTTCACCAAGAACCTGTTTTATCTCTCATATTGTGAAAGCCATGGGAAGAGTTTTGAGTAGGCACGAGACCATTTTATATTGAAAAGATGAATGTTTTGCACAGAGAAGAATGAAGAGAGAACAGTTAGTGGGGTGACGTCACTGGCTCAGGTTGCAGAGGTGGCAGGACTGATGCATACTTGGGGGCTGTATCCGCAGGGCTGATGGAAGGTCATTCATGAAAGTCAAGAAAAGGTACCAAGATGATGTCCATGTTCCCATCATTACAGTGCCATTTGCCACTTATAGCGGTACAGAACACAGAGGAATATTTTCTTAATACATATTAATTTTTTATTCTTTTAGAGTTTCAAACATGAATAAAGTGAACTTATTGCACTTATGATTGCACACCTTAATTCCTCATCCCATCCTACCTCCTTTTTCCATTAAAACCCTTCTTCTTTCTTGCCAGTCTCTGGAAGTTTCCTTGTTTTTTCACATGTGCAGTCCTCTGAGTTTTATCTGGGTTGTCTTTGATGACATGTGCTTGAACACTTGCTGTAGCATGAATCATGTATCACTGGGTGTACCTAGTCATCTTTCCTTACCCCTGTATCTAGCATGAATCCTCGACAGTCTCTCAGGCAGGCATGAGGACTCTTGGGATCTTTCTCTTCCGCAGGAAAATGTTGATAGGTCAATTCCCACACAGGTGTTGTGGAAAGACACATAGCTGCAGTGAGTTTATGAATGTAACAGCCTTGAAATATACAGAAAATAATTTCTAGCCACACCTCTGTCCCCCTTTATAATCTTACTGGTACCTCTTCTGTTATGTTCCCTGACTCTTAAGGTCTGTATGTGCATGGAGGGGGCATTGGAAGGAGGGAGAGTCAACATCTTGTTTAAAGTTGAACATAGTGTACATAGTTACTTCGTTTTCTGCACATTGATCAGTTGTGATTTCCTAGAATAAACACCTTCCATAATCCTCCCCTTTCATAGGTTCCTGTCCTGGTTTACAAGAATATAACCCATGCTGAAAAATGGGCCTTAAATCTCATAAGAAAACTATTGGTTGTCCCTTTGATATTCATGCCACTACTGCACTGATTTTGGCCAGGGTGGATGCTCTTGTAGCTTGTAGCTTTCATGAGTTGATGAGATTGTTTTCTTCCCAGTAGCTTGCATAGTACTTTCTGGTACCTGTTGTATGAGGAAAGATAAAATATTATTTTCTTCACATGTGTGGTTCTGGGGATGGAGCACAGAGTCTTACATATGCTAAGCAAATGTTCTACCACTGAGATATACCTCCAATTAGAAGAGTTAAGTCAAATATATTCAACAAAGGTTACCAGCTAAGTAGTTAGACAGTGGGTCTGTCAGTCAAAAATGAACTCATGGGTAGAGGAAATAACTTTGAAAGAATGAAGTTGCAGAGACCATTTATAAATTTATGGCAGATGGAAGAGGGAGGATAAAGTGAGAGACTAGGGCTTTGGATTTGAGCTAATACCCAGAGAGTGCTTAGTATGTCTAATACATAAGAAGAGCTCAAGAACAATAAATGTTCACAGCTCTTGTTTTTGTATAGAGAAAGAGGATAAATGAGTAATGTATTCCTGTGTCTCTGAAGCCTCAAAAGAGGTGGCCAAATGTCCCCAAGTTTCAGGTGGACCTGGAACACGGGAAACACTTCAATGTTTGGGGAGAGATGCACCTATGGAGCTGGATTCTGAGAGCATATCATTGTTCTTGACTCTCTGTATTTAAACCATGAACTGAACGTTGCTGTTTAAAATAGCTTAGGAGACCACCAGAGGTCTCTCAGCCATCCGGATATATTTTCAGCTACAACTAATCCAACCATTTGTGAGGTTGTTCTTGTTTTGTTCAGGATGAGCAGCATGGATGGATAAGATACTGATGCAGAATTATTGGAAGCTCATGAAAAGATTTTGCTATTTTCTGATTTTCCTCTGAATGAAGGTGTATTGAGGAAGAACGATGAAATCAGTGAGGGCCTGGGTAACAGACTGGTGATGCTCAACTTATTATAATGAGATCTCACTGTGGAAGGTGGGAGATGACTAAGACATGTAGACCAAGATGCTGGAAACCAGTGAGTGTACAGGTGTGTATATAAGTGCCTCCCAGATTGCCATGTAGGTGTGATGAGATTGCCATGTAGGTGTGATGAGTGATGAACGAAAGTATAATATGGAAAGGTGCTGTGTTTAGATATGGCTCAGATGTATCTTCCATTAGTTCACATGTGAGGAGTTTCATCCCCATTGTGGCAATACCAAGCAAGAGGTGTGGAACTTTTAGGAGGTAGAGTCTAAATGGAGGATACTAGCTGTGGAGGAGATTAATAAAGTTCGTTTGCTTGTTTCTTTTCTTATCTATTTTTGCATGTATACGAGAAGGCACTTGAGTCGCGTACCTATGGAGGCAGGTCCAAGGGTGACATCAGGAATCATCCTGGATTGCTCTACTTTCTTATTACTTTTCTCTGGGGTTTCTCAGGCTCCACCTTTTAGGTTATAATTTTAGGTTTCTGACATTTCCCACCCAACATTTTCTCATGGAATCTGGGGATATGAACTTAGGTCCTTTTGCTTGTGAGACAGAGATTTTAATCCCTGAATCATCTGCCTAGCCCCCCGTGTTAGTTCTTGTGAGTACGCATTATTACTGGCTCTCCCTGCTCTCCAACCACCCGTTGACCATGTGATCTCTCCTCACACGTGCGTCTGTAATGCCAAAGCCTCCTGCCATTCGGTGGCAGACTCATGCGTGCTCTCTCAAGAAATAGAAACATTCTGTTTGGACTTTCAGCTTCTAAAACTGTGAGCTAAATACTCCTCCCTTTAAGTAGCCAGCCTCAGGCACTTCATTGCATGAAATTGTAGTATTTCATTGTAATGAAACTGTTAAATACTTCTCAACTTTGTTCAGTCTTAGGCAAGTAATTTTGCACTTTGGATGGGCCAAGATGTCTGAAAAATTCAGGATTCAGCTGCAATAAAAAAAAGGGATGTTGCCAGAAACAAGGAGAGAGGAGACCATGTTACAGCAGAGAAAATAGGCCTCCATCAAGGTCTGCAAGTAAGTAATGAGAAACCTGGTTAAGTTCACAGAGGTTCTTTCCTGATCTCACCAGAAGGGGAGGGCATATAGTCTAGCAGATAAAAAGTAATCATTTTGCAAATGGGTGATGGACCCCTCCCTCAGTGAGGTTTCCTACTCTTATTACATCTACCCTTGAATGTGCTATTACAACAAGACTCCAGTTTAACAGCTTTTTGTCTCTGGCCAGGGGGTGACATACAGTGCCCAGCAGAATGGAGTGAAGGGCATTGCAGGAGCAGCAAAACTGCAAAAGAAAATCAACAAACCACAATCCAGAACTTCAGAGACTCTATATCAATCACATAGAACTAGGCCAGCCTAATCTCTCCCCATCCTGGAGCTCAGGGACATTTGCGGAAGAGGGGGCGGTAAGATTGTAAGAGCAAAAGGATGGGAGGAGCAACGATTTGCAAGATTCTCAACAATAGTTGGGGCCAAAGCAATCATAATGGGACTTTGCATGCCCTGCGCAATGTCCAGCGCACTGTTGCCCTCATGAAGTCTAGCATCTGTTAAGGGCACCGAGACCCCTGGAGGCAAGGGATTGACAGCCATAGTAGTGCTCCTATGCTTAAGGGGAACAAGAGAAAGGGCTTATGGAAATGCCACTGGGTCCTTATATGTCATTGGAGAGGAGGACCCAGTGGAGAGTTAGGCGTACACAATAAAGGACTCTCTGGGAATTGGGGGGGAGGCACTGGGGGAAGGGGAGGGGGAGGAGGGGGGAGGGAGGGAACTGGTAAAAAATTTTAAAATGTATAATTAAATTTTTAATAAAAAAAAAGGGATGTTGTTCTCTCACAGCAAGAGCTCACAATAGGATGCTTCCCTTGTGCAAAGTGATGCTGGCTGTGACTTCTAGAATGTTACATATAGTTCAGATGGCCCAAATTCAAAAAAATAAAGGAAGATCTAAATTCTTTAACCATTTAGAATGGAACTCTAACTTCAGATAAAGATCATGTCTCAATTCTTTCATGTCCTTTACCTTATAGGTTGTCTGTCAATCTATAGTGTGTTTCTACTTAGCAGTGTCTCTGAGGATTTCTAAAAACAATCATCTTTTTTAAAACTCTAGAGATAATTTATATTTTATATTTTTAAAAAATTATTTAAAATTTGTGTGTGTGTGTGTGTGTGTGTGTGTAAAAATGTGTGCACATAGAGGTCGGAGCACAATATTCAGAAGTCAGTTCTTTTCTTCCACTATGTGAGTTCTGGGGATTGAACTCAGGTCATTAAACTTAGCAACAAGCATCTCTACCTGCTGAACCAACTTGACAGCATGATAATTTCTATTTTAAAGGGCTCCCTGACAAGTCTTAAGGGTGTATAGATCCTATAATCTGAATCTACATCTGTAGATTATGTTAGTTCAAGTGCAAATTTAATCAGATATTTATATGTTTGTAATAGTTTATTCTCATGTTTCTTGCTTTGGCAGTTTTATTTTAATAGGCAAATATGTCTTTTACAATTAAAACTAATTACATTGTGGGAGGGGAGAGAAATAACAGATAGGAAGCTGGGTGCTTACAATATGAGTTTACTTCTCCAGATCAATAGTTATAGCCTTCAAAAAATTCTCTTGGGATGGGGAGAGATGAGTTTGACCTGATTCTGAGAGAATCTGGTCAGATCACTGGTGCCCTGCGTTATGGCTGGCCATTGTCCACTCACTGTTCTTCTACTACCCTAGGTTACATACTGTCAGGGTGTTGAGATCCTCTCTCTGTTGTAGAAGATTTTTAGGTTGAGTGGTAAGTGTTCTTCAAATCTATGGATATAATAGTAACTATTTACAAAACAGTTCGGTGTACTATCTTCTTATCTATAGGTTCATTGGCTGCGTTCCCCTATTAATATATTTCCTTCCCTTTTTTAGGTTCTTGTTTTAGTTAACAGTAACAGGAATGTGTTCCATTCTGACAGGAAGGTCTTGAGTCCAGTCAGAAAGCTGTTGGTTGTCTCCTTGATTCTCCTGTCACTATTACAGTGGTGGTCACTCTCATGCCCCATCCTAAGGCTTTGGGAATCTCAGAGAAGACAGGGTGGTGAGATTGTAAGAACCTAAAGATGGGAAGATTCACCATTGGACAAGACATTCCATTCGAAGCAGGACTGCTGCATCTAGGAACTCACTGCAGTGAGACTTGTCCTTACCATACCTGCAGATGACTAATATACCAACATTCCCCCATAGACTATAATAGAACTTGAGAGAGATAAGAACATACAGTAGAAAGCTTAGGGACTAAAGTAGGCTGAGTAAAGGAAAATGCGCCTCTCAGTGGGGTGGCCTGAAGAGAGGCAAGTTTGCATGCCACAATAGGCCCAAACCCCCACAAGAGCAGACAAGCAAGAGGGAATCCTGGATTCCAAAGAAGCAGACAGACTGGAAGGTAGGAGGGAGTGGGATGAATTGACGAAGGGAAGGAAAAGAGATGGGAGGGAGGAAGATGGAGGAAAGCAGGGATGAGTACTCAACATGCTTGTAAAACTAGAAAAATAAAATAATTTTTAAAAAGAATTTTCTTGACATTTAGAAGAACAACTTTTGGAAACCCAAAGACCTGCTCAGAAGAGAAAATGAATCTGATGAATTTAAAGAATTTGCATTTTGTTTAGGTGGCAAAATTCTGCCGTGTTCTCCCTTTCTGTTCCAGTAGAGCAGAGTCAATAGAGCCTGCGCTGATCCCCAGTCTCTGGGAGCTACCCTGGGCTAACTGTGTTTAGAGCTGTTCAGCTGTCCCAATCCAGATTCCTTTTCTCCTCCTCCTCGTCCTCCTTCATCTCTTTCTCTCTCTTTCTCTGTTTCTCTCTCTCAAGTCTGAAGAAGACACTTTTCCCTCTAAGTAACTGTTCTGCATCATGAGCTAAACATTGGGAAGTCCTTTCTCCAAAATACCTTTTTTCATTCTTTAGGAAGGTCTAGATTTTAATGTTTGCTACAGTTGTGCTTATGGCAGGATCCCCAGACATAACCTCCCTTTTGGCATTTCTGGTGAATTCCAAGATGCTTCAGTGGAGGGGAGAGGGGCAAAGAGTGACGGATCTTTCCTACCAGGACCTACACTTACTTTGCAGTCTTGCTGTGTGTCTTCTTGTAGCATGGCTTAGTGCTTTGTGACCACAAGTATGCTCCTCCTGGTGGAGTGCCATTACTATGTTCCCAGAGAGACGTGTTGTTTGAAGGGAACACCTTCACTCCTCAAGCCATGCTTCAAACAGATTTTTATGCACTTATACCTGTGAGGCCACCCAGGCTGTAAGTGTCTGGGAACTTCGGAGCTCGTAATTCAAGGAAACCACTTGCATGCACAAATGAGAAATACATCCCTAGTTCGTGCATCACTGAGGGCTGGGCTGAGGAAATGGCAGCCGCAGCTCACAGAAGGAACATGAAAACCACAGCTTTGCCTACAAAACTTGGCTGCTTGAAGCCAAGTGTGCTAGCACTTTGGGCAGGTTGTATGCTCAGATTTGCCAAGTCGTTTATAGGAACCTTTCTGGAAAACAGAAATCTGTCCTTCAGCTTCTGTGTTCTGAATTCAGCACATCTCTATTTCAAGCCTGTGGGGGCTGTTATTATAGTGGTGTGCAGGTGCAGGCATGGAAAAGCAAATATGGAAGGAAACCCTTTCTGGAACAACAGAGCTAACTTTTAGCCGTCTAACGCCTTCTGATGGGCAAGCAAAGAACTTGAAGAACTGCATGCTTCTGATCAGTGAGATTGTGAAATAGCCCATTGTTTTCATTTGTTAAGCCAAGCAATGGAAATGTAGATCATAGGTTCTTTTAAGACTCCAATGATAGTAGATGTTCTTCCTAATGAACTGTTTTCTTGGAGCACAAGGTGCCTGCAACCAGGAGGGGAATCCCCCTAAGATAGATTCTTTGGGTCATGAGATGTGAAATGCTCAGTCTTGAGGAGACCTAGGCAAAGAGGCACAGTTAGGCTGAGATAAGTAGAGGGAGAGAGGTACAGAGGTGGAAACTGGTCTTTGAGTAGAGCTCAATTTTTTCCTGGGCTGTTATGCTTGCTGCCTGGATATAGATGGACCTTGTCCCTTGTCAGTAAGTGATGTTTCCTAGCTGAAAACAGGATGAGAGGTTTGGGGATAACGATGGCAGTCATGGTGATGCTTGCTAGGTTTATAATTCTAACAGCTTTATATACTTCCTTGCTGTCCTTGGTATCATTTCCATTTTACAGATGTAGAACAAGGCAGTCTATATAATTTGCCTAAGTACCATGGATTCCAACGGAGGCTATCTACCCCTTGAGTCCCTCCTCACAACTTTGTTTCTTGGCTGATACTGTCCAACATAACTTGGCTTGCTTGTTAAGTGCTTTTTCTGATGAACCCACTATGCAAGTCAACTTGGAATCACAAAGCTTCAGAATACCAATGTTCTTTCAGCAAATATCTCTAGCAGCTGGGAAAATATGAAAACAGTCAGTCTCTGTGACTTGACGTATAAATTGATTCCATTCTCATTTGCCTCAGGAATGTTATTTGAACACTTCTTCAGCACTCCACCGGAGAACACACTTGAAACTGAGAAGGGAAAAGAGATCTCTGTGAAACTCTTCAGATATTTGACTTTTATGTGGTCAGCCTTTAAGAGTTGATGGCAAATGACCATGAGAATAAAAAGTTGCCACTTCCTGAGCCCAGATTATACAGTGGACACTGTGCTAGCACTTTCCCTGCATCATTTCCTGATTTTTTAAAATCTCACCTCTAAGATAGTTAATTATAATCCATTCGAGAGATGAGGAGTTGGAGGCATGGAAGGTTAAATACTTTACTTCTTAAATGTTTCCAAACAAGAAAGGACAAACTATATTTGAACATGTGTCAGAAGATTCCAAAGCCCTTCCTTTCCACCCCCACAATAGACACATTAGCACTTAGTGACATTTGTCTGGAAAAGAATATGAACATTGCTTCATCAATTTCTCAATCTAAATCAAGGGCTCATGGTGACTTTGTAGTGTATCAACTTGGCTAGGCTGAAATACATTTCCTAGAATTAATTATCTTGTATGTATCTGGTGACAGAACCACAAAGAAGATATTTGGAAGATTTGGAGGACAGAGGAGAAGCAACTACCATCGTCTAGCTTACTAATTCATCTGCTGAGTCTCCTGGTTACCTCCTATCCCAGGTATACCAGGTATACCATTGCTCTGTGTCCCTTGGATTCACTTTCATTTCTCCAACTCCTGGGTTAGCTACGTTTAATTTTTTTTTTTTTATCGTGAATGTTAGTCTCAATTGCCAACTCGATTCCTAAGAGACAGATCTTTGGGTACATGTGTACAAGATTGCCTTCATTGCTTCAATTCAGTAGGGAAGACCTTCACCCCTATTTTGGGTGGGACCATTCTCTAAGTAGATGATCCAAGACAGCATAAAGATGGAGAATGGTAGTTGAGCACTAGAAAGGGAGGAAGCATTCATTCACCCTTTGCTCTCTGTTATCAACCGTGTATGTGTCTTGACTAACTCTTTCAAGCTCCTGATGCTGTGACTTCCCTGCAGAGATGGACTGTAATCTGTAATCATAAGCTGTGATAGACCCCAACTTCCTGGAGTTGCTTGTGTCAGGGCACTTTGCTACTCTAATGAGATAGACACCTGAAACACAGAAGAAGGATCTGGATTTTATTTTAATGCCAAGACCAGTTGTGTGTTTTGTTCTCTATTCTTGTGTATTTCCAGCTTGTGCCCCTGACTTCCAGCCTACACTTGATGTCTGTTACCTTCATCCTTTCTCTCGATTGGCCCTTCTGTGGTGTCAAGCTCTGCCATCAGATATGGTGACAATATCTTTACAGAGTTTGCTGCTCCAGCTCTCACAGGGCCAAGTCCCTAGAGGAAATGCTGGGCTGATCTGGCTTTCTGTCATCCTTTCTACCCTTTCTATGTAGTCCCTGCCTCAGCTTTGAAACCTTTATTTATGAAGCTATGCTCCATTTTCCATGATGATTTCATTCTTTCGTTGGGATTCATGAAGCATGGACTCCGATTCCATCATCCAGAAGTGAAAACCAAAGCTTTGTGAGGTGTGATGACTTGACAATAGATTATATGGGGCACCTAAACTTAAGTTAGGTCTCCTCAACTTATCCTGAGATTTGTGACATGATTCCAGACCCATGCATGTGCAAAAGGACACTGGATGTTTGCCAAGCCCTAGCTTCTGACATGTACTTGGAGCTGCAATTCAATGAGAATGAAGTTATAGGTGAGCCTTAGTCCTTCTTGACTGTGTTGGGAAGAGCTGGTGATGCTTTTGGAGCTCACTCATACTCTTCATATTCCCCTGCATTTCATAGTCAAACATGTTACTATCTAGGGTGGAACAGCTTGTAGGGTACTCTGTCTTGCTGGTCAGTCACCTTGGAAAACACGCCTATGTAAGGAAAATCCATATAAAGCCTTTTGATGGCTCATAAAGCAGACATGACATAGTTATGTAAAAATTACATGATCAAGACAACTTTAATGGACATTAATAACATTGATCCTTTCTCAATTGACAGGGAAACTGTATGCTTTTTTTTCCCATTCTCTGAACTGATTCTTCTTTGAACTTCTTTGAAACGATGCATATTATAGATGATCTACAAAGACTACCCAACCTACTATAACATTAACCTTGGATTCCAAAGATACTGTCTCTCTTACTTTTGATGGTTGCTTGCATCTGGTCTATAAATGGTGCTTGACATAGTGAGAAGCACTCAGTAAACACTAAGAGAACAAATGTCTTTCATTAAACTATATAAAGAGAAAATATTGAAGATCAGCATTTTTCCTTCTAATAATAATGACTGACATTGGAATAACATTTTCTATCTTGGTGATAACAATCATGGTGATGATGACCAACATCTGAACAGCAATTACTTTGCGCTATAAACAGCTCCAAACCCTCTCATACATTGACTCATTTAACCATCACAGAAATTTAATGAATCATTTTACTGTTCCAAATAAATAAAGAAACGGAGGCACAGGTTGTTTAACTTACTAAAGGTCAATCTATGAGTTTTAGTAATGCCTAAATTCAGGTCACTTGGGTCTGAGGGCCACTTTTTACTGTTGTACCACCTTCCATCTTGTGATTTTGATTTGTAATCAAATCGGATTTGAAATCATATATCTATTGAAAGCCATCATTAAGTTTATGACCATCCTGATTATTTTATCTTTGAATTTTTTAAAAAGAATTTATTAGAGGCTTGTAGATGAGAGCTTAACAGAAAACAAGCAAGCAACGCTTCTGTATAGCCAGAGTATGTCCCAAGGAAAGGGGTGTCGTCGAGCTGCTCAGTGTAGGGGTTTTTACAGGACTTATAGAACAAACTGGTCGAGGGGCTGGAGAGGTGGCTCAGGGGTTAAGCCTTTGCCTTGCAGGTGGAAGGTCCTGAGTTCAGATCCTAGACCCCACGTATAGATGCCAGACGCCTGGCAGAAGCAGGGGCAGCCTGTGTTTCTGGTCTTGGTACGGCGGAGCCTGTGAATTCTGGGGCAGAGTAAACAAGGAGGAGGTGGAGGCGGTCCATGTTGGTTCCCGAATTCGCCTGTGGTTCTACACACACACATGCACATATGCACAATTGAATAAATAATAATAATAATTTTTTAAAAAAGAACAAACTGGTTGAAAAATGGAAGGTCAGCTGGCCAATCCCTCTTCTTCCCCATGGCATGCACATCCTCATATGCAGCTTCCAGACAATTATTTCTTTGCTATGTGAAAGAAGAAAGATAACAAGTAACCAAAGCAGCAACCAAAGCCCCCAAATACAAAGTCATTTCTGGCCTCTGGCCAAGACAGACTGATTATTTTATTTAGGACATATATTATGTATTAGACATATCTCTGCACGAACACACATAAACACAGATGTGGATGCCAATGATGTCTCTCTTTCCCAGATTCCAGATGACAGTGGCACAGGAGTCAGCATACCAAAGTGAATGAGCTCAGCGCCAAGCCTCTGGTCACATGACAGCAACTGCTATCCTCACTGTCCACTGAGATTCCCACCCCCCTGTGTTTTGCGAGGTGAGAAATGTGAACATGGAATGAGTGGGTGGAACCACATTAAAGCTTTGGTGTTATCAGGGTGGAAAGAAAGATAAGGAAGAGAGGGGTATTTTGAGTAGCATCCAAATCTAAAATGATAACTGTCCTTTAAAATTTTAAAATGGAAATGAGGATGAAACAAGGGTCAAGACCAGTGTGTCCTACTCTACCCTAACAAGGGGCCTGAATGCTTCAAGTCAGCAGTACAACTGAAAGAGTAGACAAATACAGTGAGGGAATGATTTCAGGACACTGGCTCATCTGGTGGCTTCATTGGTTCTGTTTCCGGCCCCCACCTTCTTCCCTTTCCCTTTTGTTTGCTTCAGCTGCTCTTTTGTCTTCTGGGGTTCATCTGTTGATGGTGGGCCACCATGCATGCTTGACCAGGGGACAAATTCCAACTCATGTCCAGCGACTCTCATTTGTTAGAGATGATGAAGTCCCCAGGGCTGTTATAAAGTGTATCGGCACGCCTTATTTCTCAATTGCAGGTCACAGTTTAAACAAGCCAGACATCTCCCTGCTCAGAGCAGGTGTGACTACCCTTGGGGGTGTTGATGACTTAAGCAAAGATTTTTCCACCCAAGGCCAAGTGATTATCCACTGCTTATAAAACAAATGTTTAAATCTTGGTGCGAATGGCCCCGATGGCTTGCAGTTTCCAAACAACGGGAGTACCCTCCCTCAAAGTAGAATATGGAGCAGTGATAATGGATGCTTAGTAAGTTCTCTTCTGATTTCTCACCTGTTTAGTAAACTTGGAAGTTCCTTTCTTTGCTTTGTTGGAATTGTTCTTTGTGGCTCTGTGACATGAGAAGACCATGAAAAGGCTACAGATTGGGTCTGTGGTTTGTTTGTTCCCATGTTGTCTTCTTACAATTATAGAAGCCAGTATAAAATTCAGTATCGTTATCACTCAGATTGAATGCTATGACTAGAAGTAATGGACTTTTTGATTTACTTTCAGATTATTCAGAGTTCTTTTGAGACAAAGAAGATGTTTATTTTATTGTCATCTTCCTGTTCTTTGATCTATACTTGACTTGGTTATCTTCCCAAATTTAAAAATTCTAATCTGTATGCTACTTAAGGTATATGGTTGTATAGATGACTGTATCTATATGACTGTATATAGGTGATCATAACACACGAACATCTATACCACAGTCATGTCATGCAGATATCTAAGGAGTAGTCACCACGCCATTTGAAAGATGCCCCCGCCTAAGTTATCATCTGCTCTCTGTGGATTCCTGTGCTGCTGGAGGTGGATGGAGGCTTCTTGCTTCTGCCTTTAACTACAGATGGTAGCCAGTGTAATTATAGAAAGTAACTCAGATCACACCAGCTTCTGATGTCAATTTCTGGTGGCTTTCCACTGCCACAGGAGTAGAACCCAAATGTCACCATGCCCTGCAGAGACCCACGTGACTTGGATCTTGCCTTTTTCTCTGACTCTACTTTATTTCATGTGTGAATCAAAACTTCTCTGCATCAAGAGTCCTTTCCCTCGCTCCTTCTCCCTGTCTTCCCCTGGATATCAGCAAACAGCTTTTCCTATGCATTTAAGTCTTACATTCAGATGTTATTTTCTGAGAATGAAGCTTTCAGACCCCCCTGGCTAAAGCAACTTCCCTTCCGATTTCTCTTCCGATATTTTGCCATTTTCTTTACAGAATTTATCACGGCCCCAAAATACCCTGTGTACCTGGTGAAATGTTTCTTGGGTGCCTTGGAATAGAGCTGCAAATGCTACAGAGGGTCCTGACCCTACTGAGGAGCTGTAGCATCTCAGCACATTCATGAGTACTAGCTCCAGGGATTATTTGGCAATATATGGATGAATCGGTGAATATTTTTGCTTGAATGCCAGTTGGCATAAATCTGAACTCAGCTTTTTATTTTAATTCTGAAAAAATTTTTAAATTGAATAATTAGAAACCTTTTTTAAAAACCTTTTTTATAACTTTATAGTTTAAAAAAATCTATTCATAAGTTCCAGCATTGACTGGCACGCAGGGCTTCGTGGGAACTGTGTTGGAAATGTGATAGCATTATTATTCCAAGCAGACATTCTCTTAGCAAAGGGTCATCTAGCTTCTAGAAGAATCTGCCTAGTGTTGAAAAGCTCCCTTCTTACTCATGCAGCATATTTAAATGTGAGACAACTCTGTTGTTTTCCCTTAAGATAGACTAGAATCTTCATTAACTAGGCTGGGTTCTATTTTGAGGAGTTACACAAAGTAAACCTTCTTTCTTTTCTGCACAGAAGTACTCTCACAATCTGTGCAGTCTTGTATCAGATCAACATCTTCTGTGAACTCAGCATCTCCTCACATATATGTCACTTTCAACAGACCCATTATTGCTGTAATAGTCTTCAGAATTGGTTGTTTCCTCTTCTTTTCTGAATGCATTCTCTTTCTCTCTTATCTCTGTTAGTTTAAAAGGGGAAATGGAATTGAAAGTGATCCCAACCATGTGTGAGGGCCACTAATAAAGAGAAACTAACATGAGGGAGAGACTTACGAAATACCAGTGTTATTAGAGGTAAAGGCTGGTGGCCAAGGAAACCATAGTTTAGCTTTGAGGTAGGAGCATATGGGAACAGAAGCGATGGCTTAAAGTCAGAGAGGACAATGAGAGCCAAAAGATCAGCCAAGGATGGTACAGCCAGGCAGAGGTCTGAAAGAGAGAGAGTGTATGGAGAGAGAGAGAGAGAGAGAGAGAGAGAGAGAGAGAGAGAGAGAGAGAGAACCTCCTGGATATGGTCATAGTCTTTTAAGGCCCCAGACACAGCTAAGGAGTTGGTAGGAGTTGCTAGGGAAGTAAGCCAATGAGGAATGGTGCTGGGGTGAAGGTTTCCCCTAGGGCCATTAAACTAAACATTCCATTTCTACTGCCTTCAATTGCCATCAAATAAAATCTGCCACAGTGGAAAACAATAGACTAAATAAAACCCTATGATTCAGAAAAATCCTAAAGAAATTGAGCAACACAGTCACTTCTGGGGAAGGAACGGTCCTTTTCTTTCTTTGCCTTCCTTTTTTCATGTTGGTGTTTGCTTGAGTATGACAAACCATGAGACAATTGCTATAGCTCTTCTTACACCCTGTGAAGGTCGGTGCCTTGCAGCTATGATCTCCTTGCTGGATCCCAGTCAGATAGGATCTCTTCAGGGGGGTGGGGGAGGCTTCGACTGAGGGTTCTGCTTGTGTTTCATGCAAATTCCCATCACACAGAGGTCACCTTCCCAGGGCACCTTCCCAGTTTTGAATCTGGCTAGAAGGCCACAGCTCACCCCTTTCTATTTCCCCTTCAACTTTATTAACAACTGCAATATACAAACCGGTTTGGGGATGTAGCTCATATGAGAGAGTGCTTGCTTAGCATGCATGAAGCTCTGTGCTTATTTCCTAACACTATAAAACCAGATGTGGTTGTGCATATCTGTAATTTCAGCACTTGGGAAGGTCAGAAATTCAAGGTTATCTTATGCTACATAGTATGTTTGAGGCCAGCCTGAGCTATGTGAGATTCTCTCTTAAAAAATGAAAAAAACGGTGATTTATAATAGAAAAAAAAAGATGATTCTTCTTCAGACAGAGTGTGACCAATAGATAATTGTCCCTTCTTGGAATTCTGTGGAACTGTTTTTGGTCCACTTTGGATGGCATGTGAGTCACTTGGCCATGTTGAAATGACTTGAACAGAGGCCAAGGAGGCATTGAAGTCAACGTGAACAAAACAAAACACTTAAAAAAAAAAAGTAGGTCAAGAAAGGTTGTTTTTTTTTTTTTGTTTGTTTGTTTTCTATTCCAAATGACCAGTTCCTTAAAATCTATTTCTGTATAGGAGAGTTCTTTTTGTAAATAAAATAAAATAAAATGCAAGTGATTCTATTTTCTTGAGTGGTAGTGATGACATCACAGGGAGATGGAGTGCTTCATGGGCAGATGGCTTCTGTATGCCAAGTTGTTCTGAGGCCACACCACTCGGCCTTCCTATGGTTCTGGCCTGGAGGATCCTTTGCTGGTGGTGACTTCAATTACACAGACAGAGTAAAGAGGGAGCTTCATAAGCAAAGTGCTGTGGCTCCTACAGATGTGCTTCTAGCCGTGACTCTTCACTGCCAGCCTCAAAGTGGGATGCCGCTTCTCCACTTCCACACATGCCTCCTGCCCAGGCTCCTGAACTTGGACCAGCCACTTCTTTTCCTGTCCAAAGCTACCCTTTAATCTCCATTTCAAACACATAAAATTTTATAGAGGCATGTGTTTGCAGATGGAAGCAGACAGGGGGAGAGAGGAAGAGAAAAGAGGAAGAAAGGGGGAGTCAGAGAAGCACACACACATAAATATGCGTACACACACACACACACACACACACACACACACACACAGATCTATCAAGTGATGATGTCGAACATTTCATCTTACTGGCTTGACTGACAGGTGCCTCTAGCTCTCCCAGTACTTCCTGGTGGAAATCATGGTCAGCTGGTGTAAAACCTAGTCTCTGTGAAGCTTGGATCATCCCGATTCATTCCATTCACAATTATTTTTACACCTTCAGGGCTATTCATTTGTGTCCATTCACAGAATAAAAAAGAAATCTTTGTCAAATGTAAGATTATTAATTTCTAGATATTTCTAGAAACCTGTTAAGCTATTAGTGTCCTCTGATGGCCATGGTGGGTTGAGTTATTTATTTGCAGTGCTGGGGATTGAACTAACCTGAAGCCTTGGGTATGCCAGGAAAGTGCTCTCCCGCGGAACAGCATCCCCAGCCTGGCCACAGTGTGTTTTTGTGGAAGAAGAGCCTCCTTCGTGATCTGTGCTGACGAATGATGGATGGCAGAGGGGAGGAACTGAGGGAGGGTGTGCACAGAGGATAAACGACCCGCAGTGACTCTGCCTGAATCCAGACATGTGGTAGAGGCTGGAACAGGAGTTCAAGGAGATGAGCTAGGAGACTATTAGCGTCCAAGGGAATTATTGTATCATCCGCTTAATAGCGCTCCGGGGAGACCACGCACAAATTGCTAGAAGAGAAGCCAGGGCAGATTTATTCGGTAATGTGTGGCCCTTCTTCCTTACAACTGGAGAAAATTAGCTGGAGCACCATGAGGTAAAGATGGAAAATGTACGTTGGAGTGCTTTTGTGCCTTCCTGGAACGCTCAGAGCTCAGTGTGAGAATGGAAAGCTCCTACAAGCAGTGCGTGAAGTCAAAGTAGATGCTCACATCTTGAAAATTACATGCCTTTGCTGGGGATGATGAGCTTTCCCAGCAGAAAGCCCCACTGATAATCCCCCACTGTAGCGCCTTCATTGAAATGTCCTTGGGAGTCTCCATAGGAAAAGAATACAGCACAGGCAATAAGAAACCCGGGAATCCTGCTCTGGTTTGCTGTGGTCCAAGTTTTTATCTTACTATCGAAGAGAGAGCTCGAGAAGTTTTTTGAGACATAGCCAATAAGGTCCTGCATAGGTTTTAGAGGTAGTAAACTTGAAGGCACCTAAGACAGAGTTAGAACTGCACAGCAACCAACTTCCTTATCTTGTCTGGGAGTGTGTTCTCTAGGTTGTTGCAACCACAGATCCTGGGAGAGAGCTGATGAAGGCAGAGGGCTGAAGACCTGGTGGCTTTAGAATTTTCTTGCTTCTTTGTCTCTGTCCTTGTTTCTTCTTTTGGAGTTCAGGTAGGTCTATGTTTATTTTCCTCTAATTTCTTTTCTTTCTTTTTTTCTCGTGTCCACCTGGGAGTTGTCTCTGTTCATCTATATGTCACAGCTGAAGAAGGCTTGAGTTCATGTTCTTACTTTGTCATTTACAAGTTGTGCAGGTGCAAGGGATACTACAGATGTTAGCTATGTCCTCTAGCCTAGAACGCAAAGCTGAGGCCAATGGCGTTCTCATTTTAGTGTGCAGTGTCATTTGAAAGAGATAATAATGAAAGAGAAAGCATGTACAGGAGGAGAATGAATGAAGGGGGGTGAATTTGCATGCCCAACACAGTGCTGTTGACTGAGTGACTTCTGCAAATGAATTAGTGTGCCTCTGAACAGCGTTGTAGGTGAAGGAGACCCAGTGCTTCTCATCTCCCATTGGTTGGTGCTTTCCATAATCCCCTGGCTCTTTTCCAGCTGCCTTAGAAACCTGGACCAAGTTAGTGGCCATCTCCTCAGCAGACAAGCTACCACAAAGTATGAGCAAGCCAAGGATGTTCCTGAGTAGACTTTCTGCATACCATGAACTGGTCAGAACCAATGTGTACTTGAACATTGAGAGGGAAACTTGGCACATCATGCCTCACTGACTAAATGAAGTCTATAGTGAGAGGCAGGTATGAGGAAGGGTGCTTCTGGTCTTACAAACCAGTAACTCCAGATTCCAGAAGTATCTTAGCATGCATGCTGCTGTGGAGACAGCAGAGGTGTACTGTTCTCCAGAGACAATCGAGATCATGGGTTTTACATGACAGTGGATTTCATTATGCTATTTCTATGTAAATATAATGTGCTTTGATTGTATTTGTCCCATTACCCTCTTTTGTTTCTCCTCCTCTACTGTTCATCCCATGTTCTTCTTTACAGATAGTTCTCTTTCTACTTTCATGGCTTTAAAAAACAATCTAGGCATGAGATCTATAAGTCACAATATAGATCACCATGGCAACAGGTAGCCACCAGTGTGATAGTGGCATGAGTATCAAGGAGACATCCAACAACTTTTGATTGGACTCAAGACCTGCTTGTCAGAAGGGAACCCGTCCCCATTACTGTAAACTAGAACAAGAACCTAAAAAAAGGGAAGGAAATAGATCAATAGGGACAACAGCCAATAAACCTATAGGTAGGAAGACAGTCCATCAAACTGCTCTGTAGGCAACTGTTATTATACCCATAGAATGGGAACCCACAGTGGAAACTTTTGGGTCTAAAGTTGAATGAGTGAAAGGTAATGCACATAACAGTGGGGTGGCCTGAAGAGAGGTAACATGTTATACTACAGAGGCCTGGTTCCACACAGGAGTAGACAAGCCAGAGCAAACCCTAAAGACCATAGAAGCATATAGGCAGAAGAGTGGGATGGAATGGTAAAGGGAAGGTAGAGAATAGGAGGGAGGGGAGAGGGGGGAAGCTGGGATGAATACGCAATAGGCTTGTAAAAGTAGAAAAAAGTAATTAAAAAAATCTAGATTCCATATGTGTGGAACAAGTGAGTCTTGTCAGAGTCTGCCTTATCTTCCTTAACATTTGATTTCTGGTTCTATTTATTTTCTTGTACTATAATTTTATTCTTCTTTATGTCTGAATATGTATTTATGTACATTCTGTGTATTTTATGTACATAAATATATGTAATACATATATAATGGCATATATGTATATAAATAACATATATATAATGGTATATATGTATGTATCAGAGTTTGATCAGATTTTCTATATCTAGTGATAGAATATTGATGTGATCTAGGCTGGTTCCATAAGTTGGATATTGTTTTTTTTTCCACATTTTTTCTGCCATTTTATATATTTTTTCTTTTTTTCCTCCCAATCATACAAGCCCAATAGGTAACCCTGTCCTTTCCCTCCGTCTTCCCTTCCTCAATGTCCCCTTGCACTCTCCCCCCATTTTCCCTTTCCTTTCACCCCCTATCTCCCTCTCCTTTTCCCAGTGTCTCCCCCTTCATCCCTCCTATCCCATGGAGCATCCTTTTGTGTGAATTGGCTATTGTTAATAGTGCAATAATTCATATCAATGCGCAAGTATTTCTGTGGTATGTTGAGCTATAGTCCATTGGGTAGATATCCAGAAATGGACCATATGGTAGTTCTGGTTTTAGTTTTGAGAAATTTCTCATTTATATTAAATAAGTATATTCTGTACTCATTTACATTCCAACCAGCAGGTAGGGAAGTTACTGCTGAATATTTTCTACCTTCTAAGCAAGATTTATGAGCATGTTACTTAGGTTTTCTTCATGGCTTTGTTTGTGACCATGACACTGATTGCATTTGGAGCCATTCTCTGAAATGTTCCAGCTACTAATATTACCAGTGCTGGCTCATGGGATGCAGGGGAAGTTTATAGTATCTTTGAGGAGTGATGACAAAGTTCTATAGGAAGTGGGAAATTTATTTATAAATATTTATTTATCTATTTATTGGGGGAAGAGAAAAGGAGAAAAGAAAGAAGTAGAGGAGGAGGAGATGGAGAAGGGAAGGGAAGAACAAACAGAAGAGGAGAGGAAAAGAGGGGAGGGGAAGGGAGGGGAGGGAAGAAGGCATACATGCACACGCCATATTGAATGGGTGGAGGTCAAAGGACAACTTTTAGAAGGCAGTTATCTCTGTCCACCATCTGTACTTGTGGGGCTCAAACTCAGGTCACCAGGTTTGTGAGCAGGTGCTGACCCACTGAGCCTTAGGAGAAACTCACCACAGTCTATGGCCATTCATAGCAAAGAGGAGGATCTACTCACATGCATTGCTGCTGTCCTTTCTTCTTGCTACCTGCACAGTAAGTATTCATTAATGTCTCCTTATTTCTTCTGACCCTTTCACAAGGAGGGCAGTCTTTCTGTTCACCCCACAATGCAGCATCCAGCCACCCTGCAATAGATGAATACTGTGAAGGACACTCCTTATCCCCAGCTCCACAGGGACAGGACTCAGGCCAGGCTAGGTCAGATCAGATCAGGGTTATAGTCTGGGTCCTGGGGACTGAAAATGAGTGGGGAGAGAAAGATTCTACCATCTTGGTTCCCTAGAATGAAAAATGCTGGGCTGGGGAGATGGCTCAGAGTTTAAAGCACATGACACAGATGCAAAAAGACCAGAGTTCCAGAGTTTGAATTCCCAGATCTTACTCAAAATGGCCAGTGGATATGTCAGCCCACCTGTAATTCTAGCCTCAGAAAGTAGATCCTGGGAATCCCTAGAACAAGATGGCTAGCCAGACTAGCCCTATTGGGAGTTCTGTGTTTAATTAGAGACCCAACCTAAAGAATAATATGAATGAATGATGGAAGATGACTCCCACATTAACCTGGGGCTTCCATATGCATGTGAACATACGTATTTGCCCACACACGTGTTCTGACACACATGCAAACATGTGTACACACATTCATCCCCCCACAATTAAAAAATTGAATAAAGAAACAAAATAGAATGGAAAAAGTCCAAGGGTGATTCTGCTGCATTGTTTCTGGGCAGCACAGAGCTCTAAGACCAGCACACAGCAGTGCTGCCATTGAACTCAAAGGGGCAGTTGTAGACTGGCTGATAGGAGACAGAGTGGAGATGGGGGCCAGGTGGGTCAGAATAACACATGATCACAAGCAATGGAAGGAAGTTGTGGACAACTTAAGAAGGAAGCGGGAGCAGGGAATCTGCCCTCAAAGCTAATGTATGAGTAACTTGAAAACATTAAAATTCACCACGGGGTGGATTATATGTACAGTTAGAGTACAGAAATTTTTTTAAAGTTTGGGGGGTTTGGGGGGTGAAGACAGGGCAGTGAGATGACTCAGTGGGTGCCTGTGTACCTGCATGCAAACTTGGTGATCAGAGTTCAATACCGGGAACCCCATGGTAGAAGGAGAGAAGGAACTCTTGAAGTCCGTCCTTTGACTTGGATGTATGTAAGCCATAGCACACATGCTCTCCTTATCAAATGAAATTTTAAAAAAGTTTTTTCAGTAGTGAGAATCAACCCTAAAACCTCATGTATTGTAGACCTGTGCTCCACCTCTGAGCTACAGCCTCAACCCCGGGCAGGACCTTTTAGCAAGAAGCACATCTGCCCTTCTATCTCTAGCTGCACACAAACACTGAGCTAGACTCGGTGGGACATAAATTTCATGTGTATAACAATCTGGAAAGCAAGTTAGACAGCAGCAGGTGCGCTTACCCTGTCCCTGTGGCTTTGCCCTGCGGCGTGGTGAGTATATATCATAATTGCAGCTTGCAGTACCACCCAATTCCTGCACACACCTTGGCCTGTACTTGTTACAGGCAGAAAGTCAAGGAGCCCTCATTTCACACTCTGTGTCAGACTAGCTCATCTCCCCTGGGTAGGGAACTTCCTTTTCTTGTTTTCAGTATGGTAACTTTCAGCTCCAAGCCAGGGTAAGGAAGTGATATTTGGTTAATGTCAAGCTTGCTCTGAACTTCGCCAGCCTCAATGTTTGTTTGTGGAAACGGCAGCTCTTCCCAAGGTTGGGTTGTTTCACATTTACACATGATATTCAGAAATCTGGAGGGCAGGCAGATGGAAAGAAATAGCTAAATCGATGAGTAATTTGACATCAGAAGGTTTTCAACCAGAGAAATAGTGCTAGAGAGTAAGCCGGTCACTCCACCCCTGGCCCCCTGCCCGAGGCTTGGAGTGAGATTTTTAAGTGTTCCTTTGAGAAAGCCTGGGAATTGCAGAATGAAGCCTCAGCTGTGAGGCCCACACAGCAGATGGCCTGGGCAAAGCGCAGGTGCCTGGCCTGGCTCACGAGGCTTTTAAGAAAAGCAGCCACAAACCTGGCTTGGTGGGACATGTCTTCATCTGAGACATGTTCAAGGCAAAGCCTGCTCTATATAATGACTTACAGGCCAGTCAGGGCTGTAGAGCGAAACCCTGTCTCATAGAACCCAAGAGAAAGAGGAGGAGAAGGAGAAAAAAGGAGGAGGAGGAAGATGTAAATGTTATACTTGTTATACTGAAGAAGATTGTTATGAGGAAAGATGATTTTTTTCTTTTATTTTCCTTTCTTTTTTTTTTTTTTGCCGTGTGTACAGATGTGGGTGATGTATATGGGTGTGTCCACATTAATATGTATGCATGAATGCACAGGTGACACAGCATGCATGTGGAGGTCAGAGGACGACCTCGTTTGAAACAGTGCCTCTTGCTGGCTTTTAAGTTTCCGGGATTCTACTGTCTCTCCTTCCATCTCACTGTGGGATCACTGGATTTACGGATGCACATTACTGTTCTTGGCTTTACATAGGTTCTCGGGGTCTCACACGTGCATGGCAAGTACCTCACACTCTTTGCCATCTCCTCAGTTCTGCTTTTTTTCTTGGTATATCCTTAGCAGAAGGTCATGTTTTCTAAATGTCCACATTTTTGTTTTCATACTGTAAGGAATAATTTCCATTTCACGGGCCCGGCTGCTTTGCCAAAGCATATAGAAATGTCTGCTCTCAAAATGAAAGGCTCTTGTTTTCTTGGCTGGACATCAAGATTTTTCCAGATTGTCAACTCCTTAAGAGGGGAGAAGCATAAAACCCAGCTGGAGAAACCCAGAAGTGACCTATAACGGAATCCAGGTGCTCCTGGTCTGTTTGGGAAAGGAGGGGAGTGAGTATGTTGCCCCATTGAGCACATCTGGGGGACCTCACCTGACATTAGGCTGCTGATCTTCTAATGTTGATAGTGACTGGTGAGTGAATTCACACTGTGCAGTGACTCTATCTCATGAATCGAAACTGGCAAGGCGGTTAGCATGCTGAAAGTTTGTGATCTGGCATTTGTTTCTTCCATCTTGTCCCATGCATACGAAGGAGGACGTGAGAGCAGTAAACCCTCAAAGACAATGCAGTGGTGTGGAAAGTACAGAGGGGAAAATAAGGAGGATGTGCTTCAAACCTTGGGTCTTCCTCTCACTAGCGTGTGTCGTGGGAATCCTGTGCTGCTCTCATCCTATGTTCCCCATAAAATAAACTACAGAAACGTCTTCTCTGGGGCTCTAAAATGAAATTGAAGCACTGCATTGAAACATTTATTCATTAAATAAAAAAAGAAGCATTCAGTGTTTGCAGACTTGCCCATTATGTCTTCAGCAACTTTCTGACTGGAGATAATCTGCTGTCTTTTTAGATTCCATTTTAGTAGGTTAAAACAGAAGCAAGTTGGTAGAATAATGTAATTACCCAGAATGACTGTTGAGCTACCTGGGGAAAATGTGTGCAGTGCCCTAACTGAGCTTGTGTGGAGAACCCTGCCTCGTTCCCCCCCTCAAATGCCACACACTCCTCAAAGCATTGCTGGGATCTGATCCTAGAAACCCCCTCTTTCTTGACTGTCTTTGCCTTCCCCTTGCTGGTCATCTCTGTGGCAGGTCTTATCTGAGTCTACTGATTATGGAAAATGGTTATCATGTGACCATGTCTGTCGTCCCAAGATGATGGGGACCTAGTCTTTGTTGGTTTAGTTTCTTCTGTAGTGTACTCATGGAAGAAGCAGTGGTGGGGGCTGCTGAGAATGGTTCTGTAGATGGCATAGGGAAGACAACCAAGTCAGGGTCAGGGTGTCATCTACACTTTGCCACTATGTTGACCATGTGGATGAATCTCCCAGCCTTTTGCATTCTCCTTTTAAAATTTATTTCTTTATGTATTTATGTATTTATTTATTGTGTGGGAGTGTGTGTGTGTGTGTGTGTGTGTGTGTGTGTGTGTGTGTGTGTGTATCAGAAGTACTGTGTGTGTCTGTGGAGGCCCAAGGGTGACTCATCTGGAGTCATGCTGGAATGCTCTACTCCCTCTTTGCTTTGGGTTTTCCCAGACTCTGCCTTCCAGAGCTGGAAATTTAGGCTGCTGCCATTTTTGCCTGATGTTTTTACATGGATTAGGGATTAGAACTCTTCTTTCCAGGCAGAGGTTTAACTCCTGAGCCAACTCTCTAGCTCATCCTTTTATTTTTTTAATAGCTAGTGTGTGTATTTGTGTGTGTGTGTATGTGTGTGTGTGTGTGTGTGCGCGCGCGCGCACGTGTGAGCATGTGCATATGCCAGGACAACTTTTGGGAGTTGGTTTCTCACCCCCTTTTTATGTGGGCTCTAGGGATTAAGGTCATTGGGTTGTGCAGCAGGTGTTTTTACCCTCCCCCATCCCCAACCGTCACAACAGCCCAGACAACGGCATGAGCTGGTCTTCAGCTTCCTGCAACTTTAAGCTCTGCCATTTCCTATTTTTCCCATTTTCCTATTTGTGTTAATTTCATGTAAATAAAGGTGTTTGAAATGTCAGGAAATGTTTGAAAATGAGTGTCCCATCATGAGCGATTCCCAGACACTATGAAATCTTCTAGCTCAGTGAAAATGATTACTTTTTATAAATATGGAGTGTGCAGGATAAAGAATTTACCAAATTTGGAGAGAGGGTCACACGAACCAAAGAACCAGAGTTTAGATCCCAGGTAAAATGCTGGGCAGATATGGCAACCTACTAGTAACTCCAGACTTGGAAGGCAGAGCCCAGGTACCTCCAGAGCAACTTGGCCGACCAGACTAACTCTACAATCAACTCTGAGCTTAGAGCAACAGGTTCAAAACAGTAAGTTGGAAAAGGATTGAGAGTGATTTTCAATTATCTCAAAATGAATATGGATTAAAATTTTAATAGTCTTAATTTTTATGGTTATTATTAATTTTGAAGTCTTACCACATTTTCATATTAGAACAGTTAACAATTATCCCTAAAGCTTGACATATTTAAAATTGTCATAATGTAGTTTTAGAATGGAAAAGGGTAGAACTGTCAAACACCTATTAGGTTCATTTCAATTCCAACTGCATTGCTTATGGAATTAAAACAAAATTGATAGGTATTAGTTACACACTGGTTAGAATACATTGCACCAAATGATTTCAAGGCTGGGTTCTTTGGAATATGTAAAGACCACTGTAATGCAATCTTGCAGTGGCCTTGGATTATACATGTATGAACATCTCAATATAATTTCAGCAATTAAGTCAACTTTGCTATTCATCTTATTGGGATTGACTTTCCATCTATCTTCTTGTCTTCTAAATGCAATGAAATCTTCACCAGATGACATCAGCCCTAGTTTGATTGAACTACTTCCATTGACCAGTTGTACAAGTAAATTTAAAGCAGAGACTATTTTGACAGTTTTATTAATGTAGCCCTGTTTTTTTTTTTCTTGTAGGCAATTCAAGTATAATTGAGGTCTAATGTTGAGTTTTAAATATGTTCTTAGGACTTGTAAAGAAAGCTTGGTGAGGCGTGTACTGCAGCATAACCTCTCAATTATTCACACATTTATGTGGCTATAATTATCAAGCCTCTTACTGTAAACATTATGAACACTTTTATAACAATTGATATGAACTAATAGGCAATGAATTATAGCTTTAATGACGAAGCTATAAGTAGGAATGAGAATGTGTCCAGAGTCTTCCATCATCATTAGCACCATCGTGGTTTGTTCCTGAAGTCTCTGATGTTGTAACCAATCTATGCTAATCTTTTAAACATATTTTATTTATTTATTTTATATATGTGTGTGTATTAGAAGGCACTGTGTGTACCTGGGGAGGACCAAGGGTGACTTCAGGAATCATCCTGGATTGCCTCTACCTCCTTTTTTCTTCCCTCAGAGATTTCCCAGGCTCAGACCACCAGGGCCGGAAGTGCTGCCCCCGCTCCCATCCCCCTCCTGCACCCTCCTCCACAATTTCCAGCTGGCGTTTTTATGTGGGACCTGGGATACGAACTCAGGACTTCATGCTTGTGAATCAGAGTCTTAATCCCTAAACCATCTCTCTAGCCCTAGTCTATGTTAATCTTAACTGAATCATTTTCCAGGCATTAACTTATAGAGGGAGACATACTTGAGAATGACTCTAGAGTCGCCAAATTACTCACTGCTTAGCTGAGGTCAAGGAGATGAGCCATTTTTTGTCTTGCCTTCTTAGATTCAAATAACTTGAAACACCACTCTTTAGGATTCAATATTCATGCTTGAATTTTCCTTGTATAATGGCACTTAAGAAGATAGGAAGAAAAGACCTGTAAAATATGATAGGGATCTTAACCTCCCCTTTGCCCTTTCCTCATTTTCTGCCTACCATCAGTGCTTAACAACTGACGGTAGGCAAAGTCAATCACCTTATGCCAAACACTTTACAAGGCTCTGGGAAATATTGAGTCAGTCGCCTTATGCCAAAGCACTTTACAAGGGTATGGGAAAAACATTCAAACATGTAAACTCACTGTGTTACTAATTTGGGTTCCAGATCTTTTCCAAGGAAAAGTTCTGACATTCTTGAATTAGTTGGTCTCAAACACAATCTAGGTCTTTTTGTTAAACTATGTGATAGGCACACATCTATTAGAAAAAGTCTGGAAGATGTCTCAGTGGATGTCATGCAAGTATGATAACTTGAGTTCAGATCCCTAGTTAAAAAGTTGTTCGTGGCCATGTGCATCTGAAACCTCAGCTCTGGGAGTGTGTGTGGGGGGGGGCAGAAACAGGAGGGTCATTGGGTCTCTCTATTACCAATCTAGTGGCTGGGGGTGTAAAACAAATGAAACAGTGTTCATTGAGAAACCTTATTTCAAGGGAATAAGGTGAAAAGGTACAGAAGAGGATATGTCCATATGTGCATAGATATGCAGACTTGTACACATACACATGCACACATGTGTACAGAGACACATAAAATATGCATCGTACGTACACATACCACACAGTTTCTTCTTATAGGATGTGTTAAGAGTAAAACTCTGACCTTAAAACAGGCACTCACTGCTGTGTCTTGTCCTGAGATGTTTGAGAACATGATTGAAAAGAGGGGAAGGGACTAAGCAATTGCTTAAAGCAACATTTGAGAGGAAAAACTACAGATTGTCTTACTGTGCCCCATTATTGTTTGCCAAAAGCCCCCAGGTGATCAACAATGGAACTGTCTATTTCCAGCTTAAATGAGCAAGTTTGTACAGGTATCTCATGGATAAAAACAAAATCACATACAGCCTATTATATATCCATTTAAGGTATGCACAATTAAGGCCACAAATGACCAATGAGAACACAGTAAGGTTTGGGTATTCTTCCTAGTCCCTCCTCACTAAAGGTAGTGGGAACCCCCTGCCCAAAGTTGATAATAAAAATAGTAGCTGATACACCAGTAACAGCATCCTCTTGACAGTAATATTACTTTTTGGGTCCTTGAGTGTCACACTCACTCTTTTGTGGAATATTCTGGAATAGTCCTTGCCCCTGGGAGCATGTTCTCAGAGGGAACTCTGGCTGCCATCATGTGCCTGTGTCCTCACCAAGAGCAACAGCTTCCCGGCTTGGTGGTTAGTTGTTTTTATGCTCGTCACGATGTGGTGGAGCTGGCTTGGTGGCGTCGTCTCAGCCTGCACTGAGTCACTGACTGCTGACTGGGTCACTGGGATGCACGTGATCTCCTGGTGGTGGCCTGTCCCTAGGCTTTTTCCCTCTCTTTTGTTGAAATTCAAAGGGAATCTCTGGGGAAAGTCAGAGGTAGAGTTAGTTAGCTTTGAACACTAATTCTAATGGGACTTTGAGACTGAGGAGAATAAAGCAAAGATGTGCTGAGAAGCTCTGCGTAGGAGCCAGTGTGGGCCATGAAGAAAAGAGAGAACAATGATCACCACACACACACATAAACACACACATCACACATATCACATGCATACATATTACACATCACATATCACACCACTATCATGCATGCATCACACATCATGCACACTTCACACACATACATATTACATATCACATATCATACATACCACAATCATACATGCATCACACACCATGCATATATCGCACACATGCCTATTACACATCACATATCACACACACCGCAATCATACATGCATCCACACATCATACCTACAGCACAAACATGTATCAAACATATCACATGGATACATACATATTACATATCACATATCACACACATCAAAATCATACACACATCACACATACACATCACACACATCAGACACCACATGCATCACTTATCATGTACACATCACATATATCACACACATCACATCACAAATCACATATACACATATCACTATCATACACAGATACATCACACATCATTTATAACACATACATCACACACACCATATCACACATCACATATATCACACACTTACATCACATGTCACACACAAATTCACATACATATTAATCACAAACAGCATCTGGGTTCCTGGTTGTTTTGCCTCCTAATTTCAATTCACTCTCAGGGTACCTTGGATGAGCCTTCTCTGCCCCTCCTAACTAAATGAATTTTGATAGCATCAGTGGGGGCGATGAACTTTTGGTGAATGTTGCGGCACTCTGATTAATAATATTGCCACAGCCAGGATTAATGAAGGAACAGACATCCAGAGGCATTGCTGTCCTCTTGTTATTTCCTAGTTATGAAAATAGTTAAAAACACTGGGTGACTTTTACAGTGAAACATAATGGCGACTAAAAACTAAGTAAATAACATCCATAGATACAATGCATGTGGTCTAGCTTGACATGAATTTATGCATGTGACTATGTATTCAGACTATATTGGCCTATACTTCCTACTTGACCTGTTTAATTATGCACCATCACCATCCGGAAGCATTTCCCTTTTGTTGTTTTTGCCCATGAAAGTCAGATACCTTCAAAGTCAGAGTTTGGAGATCTAGATCATAAAGTCAGTTGCTTGTATCTTAATAAATGCTTTGTGGAACTAGTACATTGTTATATGTTATATGAAATAGGCTGTCATACAGTTTTGTGCTGAATGTGCAATTGGGAAACCACAGACACTAGTGTTTCATTCTTCTAGTGTGTAGGTTGGCATTCAGTTATTCTTGGTGAAGAGTGTGATGTTCTGATGGCAGAGGGTGCATAAGAGTCTGTGTGCTTTGGGGTGATGGGCATAAAGTGTGTTTGAGAGCTTTCGCATATGGTTTACTTCGTGTTCATTGGTGCATCTGCCTCTTCATAGAACACAGTTTAGCAATGGGGTGGAATAAACTTTCCACGTTGGCAAGTGTAAGCTATCACTCATAACTAAGGTAGGACTTCCCAAACAATTTGCTGCATGAAATGTGAAGCGTCCATGGTTGCTCACAGGTTTCTCTTACACAGTGTATTTATCTCTTTTTATTAGCTTGTCATATTTCCGATGATTGTTCTCTCTGACTTTGGTCCTCCCCTGAGCCGCTATGGGAACAGCAAGTGACTTTTAGATGGAACATAATGACAACTAAAAACTAAGTAAATATCTTCCAGGGATGCAATGCACGTGATCTGGTGGATGACATGCATTCATGTGTATGACTATTATCCATGTGTTTGAACTACACTGGTCTGTATTTCTTACTTAGTCCTCTGGCTACACACACACACGCACACACACACACACACACACACACACACACACACACACACACACACTCTCACACACTCTCACACACACTTAAGTTAGAAATGATAACTTTTTTGTTGTCGTTGTTTGAACAATGGAAAGTAAACTGTTCCTTGAGTAGGCTATTTCTCATGGCATTTTTCTTTTTCCTTAAGAATTTTTAACTATGTGGGCACGTTGAATTTGATGCTGGAGGCAGCCATCATACTGTGTAGAAATATTACTTCGCTCATTAGCACCGTGGGAGTGCCACGAAAGGGTCCGTGACCCAGAGCCCATCTTGCTTTAATAATGGTTTAACACTCATAAAAGATTTTTAATGGCTACATGAGACATATTTAAATATTAAACGCCATTCCTCTTGGTTGATTCACAAACCCCAATGCCTCGGACTCCTTCATTGTTTCCAAAGTTGAAGGAATGTGCCTGAAGTTCTCACGCCAATAAGTGAACCAAACCAACCCGCCAGGGGCATCTCCACTCTGCCCTGCTATTCAGTTTGCCAACCTGAGAACTTCAAATCTCCAGCTACCTGATTTGGACACATACCTTTTCTTTTCTGTCTATTTGATACCCCTTTTTAATCCTGTCCTAGGAGAATGAGAAAAATCTGTTTAGTTGTAGCTAGTGACACTATTCATCCTCTGAACATAGCTTTTGTTTAATTAATTTGCTTTGGTTCCATATAGTTACAGTATTCCTCTACTTGAAGGAGCACCGTGTGCTTATGTTTACATTCAGGCAGACAATGCTCTGTAGTTCAGTTGTATATTTAGGTTTCAATAAAGATTCAATGTTGATGCCATTAACATCTTCCTTAGGCTTTGAGATGGAGTGTAACATTCCGGGAGAATGTATATATGTTGTTTGCTTAGTTGGAGAGGACCCAAGGTCACCTGGCACTTTCTTGTCTGAGTGTATGATATTCTCTGTGGATGGCAAGACCCGAAGGAATGGTGTTTGCCTTCCTTTCTTTCCTTCTGGGGTAGACGTCAGGCTTATATGACTTGGAGATGCTTTTTATTTACAGAAGAGAAAATTGAGTTACAGACTTCCTGTGGTGAGCAGAGCTGCCTGGGGAGAAGGAGGGTGGAAAAAGGTATTCTCAAGGAGAGAGTCGGGATATGCGAGCCCAGGAGCACTTGGGGTTTGGCAAGCTTTGGAGTTTTTGAAATATTTGGGGTTCAGCAGAGCCCAAGTGTATTTTGCTCAAAGCACCATTTCCCTTTCATTTTCCAAAGCCATGTATATCTGAGAAAATTGAATCTGTGTATTTTGGAATCACTTAACCTCATTCGTCAAAATATTGCATGGTAAATACTAGATTGGGGTTCAAGAAACCCCCTGAGCTTTTTTGATACATGTTTTATTTTATTCTCCTAATGTCGAGAGTAAAAATTTGCTTTGAATGAACCCAAAAGGGTATGGAGCTTACTTCTCAAATTATCTCCTAGCCAGTGTGGTAGGGGGTGAAGGTGAGTTTATGTTTGCTCATAGATAACGATGCCGGGCGACAAGACTCGTGGGGCTCAAACCCTTCAGAAACAGGCTGAAAATGCTTAAGGGCTTTTTTTCTTCGACCTCCCAGAAACCCATTTGGCTTAAACAGTGTTAGAGTTCTTTTGCCCCAGCCATAGCCCCAAGTTGGTGTCAGCTGATAACACTTGGGTTCTTCTGAATCTCACGATCTAGCTTGTGTTGCTTATCATAGAACTGTACATGTTTTTTTATCTGAAGGAATTACATTGAGGTATTATTTATCTTTGATTGCTGGGATTCTGTCACTTTCCTAAAGTTTGTGGCTCAGGCAAGTGACTTACTGGCCTAGCACCTAGGCAACCCCCTCGGCTCATCCCCTTTGCTCTGCTTCTGTCCATTTGGGGCATTGGGTGTGCAGAGTGGGTGGGACACAATGGATAAGAAATTCTGCTCTAAGTCACCCCTGAGTTTTGGTTTGGCTGGCCTTTTATTCCCTCCCTGGGGACCATTCAAATGCTTTTTCTCTGGTGTGTTTAGATTTAATGATGAGGCCACAGACTTGGCCGTTTCCCCTTCATCAGAAGTTGTCTATGTAGTTCAGGACAGAGTGAACTAAAGACAGCTGTTGCTAGGACATAGCCCCTTCTATGTGAATGATCACTTCTCTGATCTAGATTAGACAAGCAAAATAGTACATCCACTCTAGTAACACCCAAGAGTATATTCTGAACCAACAAGAAAGGGAAGACCTTTAAATGTTCAAGGCCACGCAGGGTCTTTTCAAGCTTGGCTTTAAATCCAAGGCCTTTGTGTTCACCTTTGAAGGCTGAAATGCCATAGTTTTTGCCAGCATTGACCTGGGAGACACCACACCATCTGTTGAGCGTCTCAGGTGAACAGTGTCATTTCATCCTTGGACAGTCTTATGTTGATTTCCTCACAGATCGGAAAGCTGGGGGTTAGAAATGTTTCTTTCACCAAGACTATCCAGTCAGACAACAGTGCAATTCAGTATGTTCTTCCTCAAAACTCCGATTCTCATCCATTATTCTGCATAACTTTTCTCCTACAGCATGCAATCAGGAAAAATAGGGAAAAGGCTTTTTTTTCTTTTTTATGGAACATTCTGGCAACCGTATCTTCCATATCAAGATGATAGAATTAATAAAATGTTGTCATTCTTTCCTTAGAGTCTTGGTTTCTATGTTTTTTTTTTTCAGATCATCACACACACACACACACACACACACACACACACACACACACACACGTGTGTGAATGGAAGCAAGGCCAGGTTCCTTTACTTTCCCATGTCACAGCGTCCCCGTGTTTTTCTGCAAGAGTTCAGAAGCCAAGGTTCATCAGATCAGCTGCCCCTGATCTGGTTTCTGCAAGTCTAGATGGAATAAGACAGACAGCAATTTACTGTAAACGTTTCGGGATGGATTGAGGGATAGGGAGCACTAAAGAATGCGCCTTCATTTGGCAACAACAAGAATGCCTGTCTGCTCTCCTTAAAACCTTGGATGGAGACCTACAAAGCATTCTTTGCTGGCTGCTGCTTTGAACGCACTGTGGATTCTGGGAGGAATTCCTGGCAGCTCTGCTCCAGTCATTCTCCTCCGGGGAAAGCTTTTCACCTGGCCTCCCATGCTCCATGGGGAGCCCTCCCCCAGACTGCTTTCACCCGCCAAGGTCCTAGTCTACTTGGTCTCTTTCTTGCACATCCTATGTAGAGCAAGAGCATGGTACTTTGAGAACTGCCTTCAGGCGGCACCCCAACCTTGTGAAGTTCAAGTCAGGAAGCTGTTCAGAGAGAGGTCTTTGGCTAACAAGCAGCTTCGAGGTCAGGGGCTGTGAGAGCTCAGAGGCTCGTGTCCAGGACTAGTTATATAAGAACTTCCAAGAGAAGATAGAACACAGTTTTCAACAAATAAATAAGGTGCAAAGCCTACACTCACTGGTGCCACAGCTGGGAAGCAACCATGAGCCATGAATTTCTCATGTTAACAAATCCAAGCTCTTTGGAAAACAGATGCTGAGCCCTGGGACTGGCACGGATCTCCCTTGGCAGGCCCCGCGGTGGTTCAGAGATGGAAGGGTATCTAGAGACCATTTGTTCATAAACACAGCTGAGGGCCAGCAACCTGCTTTCAAGCCCTGTCTGGGTTGCTCTGATGGATCTCTTCCATGCAGCGTTTCCATGGGGACGGAGGCAGACACGCAAGGCTTCGGCGGCCCACGCTCTAGAGAAATAATTAAACAGTTTTTCTTAACCTCTTGAACTTTTCATTTATTATTGCCATCCATTATGTCTACCTTCTCAAGTCACAGAATTCCCCCAAACTGAGCTCCGGGGTCAAGGGTTTATTGTTTAATGGGGATAGAACATTTTGTAAATTGCACTGAAGTCACAATGTTTATAATAGAAGCTTCTGCTGCACTGAATCTTTTCCATTTAACAAACAGTGCGCTTTGACATGTGTTCTTCCTACATAGCAAAAATCTGGGGTAAGTGCAGTACTGGCATGAATGCATTACCAAATCCTTCCTGTGACATCTGTAGTCAAATAAAAACATTCCTTCCATCAAGTACCAGGAAATGCTAAAAGTATCACTATTCTTCTAAGGTCATGCTGAAATGAAGTTTTGGCTTTGAGAACACAGAGCCAGGACAAAGGAGGCCAAGCATTTTGTTCAATACACATTTTCTGCCACAAGTCCTTGGAGAAATCCCTTGGGTACAAAGATGAACATGTGTATGGAGAATTATTCTTAGGATTTAACCTTTGAACCATGTGTGCAAATATTTGAAGAAAATGGATGATGTTAAATATATATATATATATATATATATATATATATATATATATATATATATATATATTCTTATTGTCTTTGTTTCTATTAGAATTTGTGTTTTCAGGTCAGAAATGGATTTGCTTGAAATAAAACAAACATTCTCCAAAAATGTACCCAGCCAAAATAACCAATGTATAAATACCTAAGATTAACAAGATACGAATATTTCTCAGTAAAGAAATGTAACCAAGACTTGGAAGTTGTGAGGGAAGGATAAGAAAGGATGTTTTAAATAGAAAAATTTAACCCTTTGTATTAGACTGCACAATGATAATTTTAGAGAAATAAATGTCCGTGTATCATTTTTGTGTTCCTTTCGGGGGCCTTTATTAGGTTATAGCTACATGTAATTTTTTGAACTGAGAGTGAAGTCAGTGGAAATCATTATAAAAGATAGCTTTCCATGAGTAATTAACATAACTATTTTCTTAAGTTTAAATAGTTGGTTCATGGTACTTTGGGTCATTTTAATGAGGTAAAAACACATACCATCTTTACATTTTAGACTTTTAATAGTTCTGTCACATTTCTCTGTAAGGTTCTCCTCTTCCCACATGGCCTTTGCAATACTCACACAGTTTATTCTTACTGTCTAAATTTCTGAAAGAATTTTACAGTTGTTAATGTTTACTTCAACACACCAGCTTGCTGGCTGTAGGTCCTATCATTGGAACTCAGTCTGGCCATTTCTGCTTAGCCAGCAGGTGTCACTGTGGGTTTGGGTGGCAACCCAACTGATCACAAAAGAAGAGTGACTGATGAAGGGGAGAGGAACACCAGAGCAAGTTCCCAGAGGCAAAAAACAAACAAAAGCTCATTAATAATGTCATATCCCTTTTCTTTAGGCTCTCAGAGTTTTGTGCCACCTTCCCAATTCTTATAGCACCAGAAATGAATTCCATGAAGTGAGATAAACTGATGCCACCTTAATAGCGGAAGCCAATGCTGCTGTGTAAAGTAACAGTGGAGATGAACGAAGTTGAGAAGGTAACTGTAGCCTGTTGCTAGTCGCTCAAGTCTTACCTCTGTGCCTCACAGAAAGCTATATGTCTTTGTAAACCTTAGGTATCTTTGCTTAACCTCAATACCATACTACCTTTTCCAATGTTTTAGTAAGTCAAAATGGGCCCAGAAGAAGATTTTGGCTATTCCTAACCTCAGTGGTAAAATAAATCCTACCATTTCATTACATGAAGGGGCATCTTATAGCTCCCTAAGATCCGAATTACTCATTTGCATCAAAGCTAGTCTATTCAGGTCATAAATATCTTCCTGAATGCATGACATTTCTTAATAAATATAAGTTCAATTGGTAAAATTAGCACATGTCTCTTGGAGAGCTGTCAACCTTAAGAATGTAGGGCCAGAAAAACTCCTGCACAGAAAGGAATTCAAAGCTGGCCTAATTTGAATAACAGGCTGAAATTTGATTTCTCTTTGATTTGATATAGAAAAGCAATGTCTGTCCCGATATAGGCGATTTGTTAAGATACAAGACCTACTTGATTTTCTCCCCAAATCAGGCTTAGCATGTGTGTAAAGCACCTTGTTTTAGGCGGGATATAAATAAAACAGAATAGGAAATGTTTTAAAGAAAAAGAGACCCATTTCTATGCTCTGGAGAGGTTTTGGGTCTCTCAGCTGCCTGCTCTTGCTTCTTGCCCCAGACCATGGTCATTTCATGAGACCGGCTCTCATCACTAGAGGCTAAACTGAGGAGATAAAACACAAAAAACAATTTTGCTTGTGTTAAGAACATCCTTTGAAGATTTTTTTTGGGGGGGGTGAAATGCAGTTGAGACAGCGTCTCATTATGTAGCTCAGACTGGCCCTGAATATATGATCCTCCTGCCTTAGTCTCCCAAGTGCTGGAATTTCAGGCCTGTAACGCACACCCAGCGCACCCTGCAATTTCTATCTGAGTTTAATTTCCTTATCTTTATGTTCTCAGTAATACAATAGATCATTTTAGTACCGACTCTACCTAACAGCTAAAATGATAAAATAGATTAAATTGGTAGGCTTAAAAAGTTAAGAAAATTTAACTATAAAGTATATATATCTAAATACTGTCTAGCTTAAGTCATTCATTCGAAAAGATAAATGGCTTTTCAGTAGATTTTATTTGATTCCAAGAAGAAAATACAAAAGGTGGGTTTTAGTTCTCCGTAAAAGTTCTTTGGAAAATCTATGCATGTATACACACACCCACACACCCACACACACACACACACACACACACACTCACACCCACACACACACTCTTCACTTATATTTAAGAATGTACCATTAATGTAACATTGACTTTCTCTAGAGCTTAGAGATTAGGATTCACTTTTGCTTAAGATTTCTGGCAGGCCATGTAGGAATCATAGCAACAGGCAGTATAAGCACAAGCAGCTGATGGGCGTGGGCTGGAGAGGAAAGAAAGAAGAAGGAGGGATGTCAAGGTATAAAAATATTTATCCAGGGTAACAGTATCAACAAAATTTTCTTTTCAATTAGATGTATACATCTGTGAGGAATGGGATCCTTGGCCGCTGCTCTAGCCTCTGGAATGATGCCCACCATTTCTATGGCAACTTCTTAGCCTGTTCAAAATAATAGTGATTGCAACTGCCTTTCCACCACTGTGCCCTGTGTCTACTGTGACTGCAGCTGGATCTGGATCACATGTGATTGTATATTCATGAGTGATTGTGTGTGTGCACGCACACACATGTGTGTGTGTGCAAACGTGCAGTCTCTCAACTGGAGTTAAGACATGAGTTGCCTGTTATATATGTCTTGCCATTAAAACTTCTGCCTGGGTGCAAAGCATTGGATGGGAGTTCAATGAATCCATTGAATGAGTGAAAACTACAAAGGATCCTTTTGTTTGGCGACCACTGGCAATGCTAGATTACTTTTATGTAGTTTATAGAAATAATTCACTTCTTGTGGTTTCATATCCTGATGTGAAAATTATGCATTTACTATGTTTTTATAGATATTAATGGGAGCTATTAAAAACAGAAATTGTTTCAAGGTTGGTGGTCTTGGGCTTGGTACTGAATGAGAAAGACTTGAGGTAAATTTTAATTGTGAAAAGAAAAAAAACTCTATGCATTGCTCTGTTGAAGTTTAACAGGTTACATGCCTGGTTTTTCTTATTTATTTCACAAAGAACAATAAAAAGACACTAATTTTCTTTAATTTCTATACTTAAGAACACAAAAATTCCAAGCACCCAACTTGTTGCTGTGATATTTCCCTTCCTTAACATTAAATGTTCTGTTTTAGAAAGTGTAGGTTTAAAAGTGAAACTAAGATTATGATGACCTCATTAAAAATTTAAAGAAGAAATATTACAATTGTGTCTTGGTACCTCAGGTTCAGTTATTACCAGCCAGATGCTATTATGTTTCTGCAGGGAAAAACATTTTTAGGACCTATTTAAAGAATTACTCTGCGAAGCAAATCAAATCATTACCTACACTTTTGTGTTAAGGAGTAAAAGACAGTGTGAGGCCAGCATGCAGAAAAGATGAATGTTTACATGTAATGATTACATTATCATATTTCTGCTCTCTTTGTCATCCAGGGTAAACTCTAAGGACACGTCATGAATTCCTGTGCCACAATAAATCTGTGGATGTCAGACTCTGTGTGTGGGTAAAATGGATAATTTTCTGACCCTTAGTAAGCTTTCATTACAGCAAAGGAAGTCCCTCCACATAATGTTTCCCCACTACAAAATCCTGGCAGGAAGCCAAAGTATGCCCTTTGGCAAACCTCCAGTCTGGATGGCTTTCCTGCGGCCAGAAGACATTCATGAAACGGCCCTGTACTGACTTTTTTCCCCCTCCCTTTCGAGAGTCTCTGGACAGACCTTTCCAGCGTGTAACCTGCTGAGGGAGATGTGAGAACACATCCGTCATGGGCTTCTTCAAAAGAAACCTGGGACTGTGCTGCTCTGCTTCAGTGAGGTTCATGGTCCTGCTCGGGATAAGCAGCAGGGCTGTCGCAAAAATGTTGGCAGATAACGGAGACGAAGCTGGGCACTGAGGTCATGGTAAGAAAAATAGTCATCACTTCCTTTGCTCATCAGAAATGGAGTTTTACCATTGTCGGTTTGATTTGCAGAGGATAAAACATTCAGCTGCAGAAATCTGAGTCAATATATTGACTTTCCCTCTTGCTTTCCTAAGTTTTATATGAAATCTCGAATTATTTCTAACAGTGTTTATAATGAAACTACTTGCTTTTTTAAATCAATCTAAGCTCAGAGTATCTTAGAGAAATTGCATGGCTCATCTAATATTGACCAGTCTTTTAAGAGTGGAATGTGTTTTCTTTCTATCCTGCTCCATCTTTTCCTCTGTTAATTGGTATGATACCCTGTGCAAGTGTTATTTAGTTTAGTTATTAGTTGTCCAGCATATTTTTCTGAAAGTTGTTTTTCCTTTCTCAGATGGATTATTTGGAAGAAGAGCTATGCTTCTCAGTACAAAAAGAAAAAAAATGACTCAGAATTGCTCCGGTACTATTTAAGCCATTTGTGGTCTTAGGATATTTTAGATCAGCTTGGTGTTATACACCATACAATTGCTAAGGTGAGTCTTCACACGTGCTTGTGAATAATGATCTTCTAAAAAATGTCAAGCACCACATGAAAACAGAAGTTCACCAATGAATTCTTAGAAAAAGAGGAGAATTTAAAAAAAGTTACTAATTGCAATAAGGGATATTAGAATATTTTTTCTTTTAGGATTCAGAGATTCTGGTGGTTGGAACTTGCTAGGACATTTCCAAAAATCTACCGTAAATTAAATCTGGTGTTCTCACCTTTCCACAAACCGATGCATCACCCAGTGAATTCACCCCATCCCCTGCTCTTCCTCTAGTCAATGACATCTCAGCTTTCAGCGGAAGATGCTCACTGACTTCATCTGAGCCCAGCTAATATGTGGGTACACAGATATCTGGATCACCTCCCCGAAGCTTTCTAAGGCTCAAAAGTCACACTTGGGGTTCCTTGGGTGATTCCAATGGATGGGACATGTGACACATTTTACCTTGCACTGGGATTTTTCTGTTTGACATATGGTCAGAAAGCAAGATTCTGGACTTGAAGGATCAATTCTCATTTGGGTCCTTATCCCTAAATTATTACAGTACCAGTTGCTCAGCTACAATTTGCCAACATTAAATTTGAAATTATCTAAAAGTTTGGCAGTGAAAGGATCAGATTCTTTGTTAAACACGAGCAAGTATTCTAGAAAATTTAGTCTTGTTTTTCATTCCTTGTAATTGTGGTCTTCGTGATTTCCATAAATGTTTGATTGTTTTTTTTTTTTTTTTTTTACTGATGTGACTGAACTTTAAAGAGAACACTCAGTTAAAACTCTGACTGTGAGTGCGATAAGGTTGCGATCAAACCTACTAGGATGACGCGGACTCGTGTGGTAGTGCACACCTGCCATCCTGGCACATGAGAGTTGCAGGAAGGAAGCTCAGAAGTTTAAGGTCATTGTAACCAACATAGTCACTTTGAAGCCAGCCTGAACTACAGGAGTCTCTGTCTTATTAAAAAAAAACTAAATAAATAAATAAATTATAATGAACTCTAACATGAACATTGATGATAACATGTTATGAAAGAATTGAAGCAGGTATCCGGGTATACGCTCTTGTTTTTATTAATTGCTTCTGACCTTTTTCTGCCACCTATTACCAAACTCTCTTCTCTTGCCTCTTTGCTGCGGGAGATGTTGTACTCTCCAGGTCTTTTTTTTTTAATTTTTTTATTATTTATTCAATTGTGTGTGTATGAGTGTGTGCGCATGTGTGTAGAACCACGGACCAATTCGGGAACCACCATGGACGCCTCCACCTCCTCCTTGTTTACTCTGCCCGGGGATTCACAGGCTCCGCCCTACCAGGACCAAAAACGCAGGCCGCCCCCACTTCTGCCCGGCGTCTATACGTGGGGTCTAGGATCCGAACTCAGGACCTTCCGTCTGCAAGACAGAGGCTTAACCTTTGAGCCACCTCTCCAGTCCCTCTAGGTCTTTTTTTATGAATGGAGGTCTCATTCTGAGATCTGGGTGGGTTGGCACAGTGTGTACCGCAATACTGAGAGTGCTTTAAGCACACACTAGCACCTCACACCTTACCCAAAATGACCCCAACCATTGCTTGGAGCTAGAATACAAAGGCCTTCCTCTCTCACCCTAATTCAGGACAGCTCTAAGAATCAGCTCATCTCAGAAGTATCTGCAGGCTTCCAAAGTTCCTGCTGAGATTGCACTGCTGTTCAGTTCTTCCTCTACTCAGGGCTGCCTCCTTTCCTCCTTCCCACTCCCCTTCCACAGATGTCACCTCTCCAGAGCACTTCCAGTAACTTCCTGTGTGCTAATCTCCATCTCTTAGTTCATTTCCCCAGGCTGCCCACCTTTGATTCTGTGCCCCACTCCTTGCTACTGTCACTCTTAAAATGCATAGCCGTTCTTGTGGATTCAGCTCTGCTGAACTCCTACCAGCCAGGCACTGTGAAACCTTCTCAAGAATTAGAGATGAGGCCAGGTAAGTGTTCTATGTTAGGAAGACCAGGCATCAATGATGTGTGCAAGCAGGAATTAGAACCTCAGACCAGGAGCAGATGGGAGAGCACCAGGTGATATGGATTATAAAGGCAGATGGGCTGTTATGGAAAACAAGTTTTTACAGTGAAGAGCAGAACAGATACTTAATAATCATTTTGAATAAATTAAGAAATAACTTCGTGTGCATTCGCTAGCGTTCGATCATAGGTAACAGAATTCCATTTGAATCTGTTATGCAAAGTGCCTATTGGCTCACAAAATCAGAGACATTAGTTTTAAACATGACTGGATCCAAGGAATGGAATGATGTCAACATGATTAGGTCTCTTGCTATTATTCTGTCTTGGCATCATTTTTAAGGCAGTTTTCCTCAATCGATGATTTCGAACATCTCCTGGTTTATAACCACTCATTAGTTAAGTAAGCTGCAGAGAAAATAAAAGGATACTTTCCCCAATAGTTCAGAGTTTCTGTGCTATTCACATAATCTACTTTAGCAATGCCTGTGGAGCCAAAACAAGGGTCAGGTTCACAGTAGTAGATTGAACTGAGAACGGGTGAGAAGTTAATTCCCTAAAGGGAATCTTATTACAAAGTAACTATGAGTAGGTGGTACTTATTAAACACTTATCTTTCAAACATTGTTGTAAGGACAACCCCCTCAACAAGTTTAAAAGCATGTATGTCTATTTTATACACTAGTAAACCAAAGTAAAAGGAGATTAAGCAACTAGCCCAAACCCCAACTGAGAAGATGGAACCAGAATGGAAAAGGAGACAGCTTGTAATCCTTTCTTCAGCCACCACATTGTACACTCTAAAAAAGAGTTCAAGCACAAAGGAACGGGGCTGATCACCTTACTTAGCCTGTTAATTTACAGAGCGGTGTTTCAGCAGCATGTAAGTAAGTCATGATTGCCAATGGAGCAATAGAGAGTTACCGAGTCACTTGTTCAGGACTTTCCAGAGGAATTGATATTTGTTTGAGACACTCTGTCCCAGAAGTTGTTTTCTAGTTTTTCGTTTTGGTTTTCTATAACTATGGCTACACCTTGTGTGTGAGGGGGAGGTAGGAGACTGCTGTCACGTCTTTCTCCATGACTTGATGACTTCTACCAAGTTAATTTTATTTCATTCAAAATCAGCATTTAGAGCATCATTAGTGGAACTCCTTTGCCATTTAACAAATATCATCCAATTGTACAACTGGGTTACACTGTATTTAGGTCCCTTTTAGCCTTAACATTCCCTTTTGGCTTGGAATATACTTGAATCATTCACAGTCTAGTTGACCCTCTGCATGCTGGAGTTGACTTCTTGATAAATACCAGTTTCTATCCAATTCCTTTCCTATCTTCTTAAGAGTACTTTTTCAAAGATAACTGCCATCAGGTAGGGAGTTGGGCTGTGTAAGCTCAGGTATTCTACTTCCTCTTAAAAACAGGGGATGGCGCTTCATTGAAGGGGACTGTGGCAGTTACACTGCATGGCTGCTGATAAAAATCATGATAAAACTGCTGAAAAGAACAAGTAATTCATTCTCTTAGTTCTTAGTCCAGTTAGTAGGAAATCATACACCATCATCAAAGGGCAGAGGGAATTGGCCACACCATCTCTATATAATGGCTAAGAGAAGAATGACCCCTATTTGCCAGACCAGCATGTCTGGCTGAGTATACACAAGGATACCAACTTCCTCAATCAGCTCTCTGTATTTTATCCACCTGTTTAGAACCTACCACGAGTTGGATCTTCCCCATCAATTAGACAATCTTCCGTATTTTTGCTCTGGGCTTAACTCAACTACTAATTCTCTACAAATGTGCCCACAGCTCAAACCCTCAACCATCAAGTTGACACCTATATCTAACTATGACAGGGTCATAGAAAAAACATAGAAAAAAAACAAGTGAACCCCCTGCCCTGAGGTAGATGGCACTTGTTTTTGGAATGGTGTCTGGTCAGTTTCATTCTGTAGAATAGTAGTAAAATTAAAGAGTCCATGGACAAGTAAACAAAACACACAGTATCAGAAGTGTGATACCTCCTAATAAGTTGTTGGTTAGAAAGGTCTCAGAGACCTCCCCCCCGCCAAATATACGCTTTTGCCATTGCTTTTGGTTGCTCTACAGAAACTGATAGCAAGACCTTGTTGCTGAGACACTGCATGTTGATCACAGAACACAAAAAGCAACAACCACGACAACCACCACCACCACCACCACAAGTCAGAACTCATCTGGAAAATTTCTGGACAGTTTTCATGATATCAGAAACTATTGTGCAAGGTTCCAAGGGAGAAAATCAATCATCAGTCTCATCATCTATGAAAACTGAAAGCTGCAGTAACAACCACCCTGAGAAGAGGTGACCATCAGTGCAATAGTGGCATGAATGTCAAGGGGGCAACCAACAACTCTCTGATCTGATTTAAGGCCCACTTTTCAGAAGTGATCGCATTCTTTGTACTGTAAATCATGACAAGACCTATGAAAGGGATGACCTAGGCCCTGGGAGGGGGGCGGGGTAAAAATGATTAAGGTTTAACTAAAAAGTCATTCTATCAAGCTGTCTTTTAAAACATTTATCATTATATCCATAGATGGAAGGAACATTTAGCATTCAACCTAGAAGCTTCCTTTTGCAATGGGAGATGCTTACTATAGAAAATTATAACTGACCAAAGCACAGAAAATAAGTGACGATGGACTACTCAGCCCTAAACAGGATGTTTAGATCACCCCTCTCTGGCCTACCCCATCTCTAAAGAGGGAACATCTCTAAAGAGGGAGTGGAAAGAATGTAAGAGCCTGCAGGGGACAGGGAAGTGGTCAGACAGAATTTCCTGGACACGATAGGGATGTTTCTTCAATGAACCACTGTAGCTATGTGTATATCAATAGGACCTGCACAGGATTTGTCTTATCAACATTTCACCATGGAAGAGAAAAGATCTCAAGAGACCTCACATTTTCCTGTGAGACAGTGAGAGGCTTAATGCTAGATGGGAGTAACAGAAAATGCTTTCCTCAGTGGTATACCCACTGACATATACTCATGCTCTAGCTAGGCACATATCACGAAAGGCACTCTAGATGAAACACAGTGGGCCACACATGTGGAAAGACATGAAAATAAAAGGGAAACTGGTAGGGAAGGGTCGTAACGGGAAAACAAGAGGGGAATGGGGTTGGGGGTTACAGTGTTTAAATATCATAAATTCGCTGTATGCATTTTTTTTGTTTTTGTTTTTTATTATTTATTCAACTGTGTGCGTGTGCGTATGTGTGTGCGTGTGTGTGTGCGTGTGTGTGTGTGTGTGTGTGCAGAACCATGGACGAATTCGGGAACCACCATGGACGCCTCCACCTCCTTCTTCCCCGGGGTTCACAGGCTCCGCCCTACCAGGACCAGAAACGCAGGCCGCGCCCGCTTCTGCCTGGCGTCTATACGTGGGATCTGGGATCCGAACTCAGGACCTTCCACCTGCAAGGCGGAGGCTTAACCCCTGAGCCACCTCTCCAGCCTGCATGTTTTAAGAATTAAGAAAAAGAAAAAAGAATTAGACAGAGGGCTTGGGCTAAGAGTCTTCTTAGAAAGGCTCCTGGTTGGCTGATGCATGAACACAGTTATAATCTCTTTTCTCTGCTGATTTGATCCTGTCTCTTCTCTGCAGAAAGGAATCCTTTGCTAGTTCTCGATTATTGTTTTCATGTGCCTTTAGCTCTGCCTTCCACTGGTCCTGCCCCTGGCCCAGGCTTTGTGTGGCCATCCCATTCTCTGTTTATCAAATGTGAGTGACTCCTCTCAGTTAGTTCAAACTCTTACTTAGATTGTTATTGGTTCGCCCAGATTGTGGATGAGCTCCAAATTGAATCAAAGAGCTTCTGTCCTTCTAGAGGCCATACAGAAAGAAGGATAGTATGGTGCTAACACAGAGCTGAAACCAAGACCACTCTTCAGCAGGGCCTGTGGATGGGCAACACTTTCACAGAAGGATGCACATGTATAGGAATGGAGTGGAAATGTGGAAGTGGAGTGGAGGAGGATGAAGTGATAAATATAATGTGATTGGCACATGTTCAAAGCTCATCCCTGTATGAAAACAGTGGTCACTGAATAATATATACACAAGGAAATACAAAAGTTGCTTTTCATGGTGACAGTTCTATGCCACCCTTAATCCTAAGCAATTTCTGAATTCTCTTACTGGTTGTAGTCACAAGGATCCTTAATAATTACATTCTATTTGGTTTCTGCTTTTTTGGCTTTTTTCTTTTCTTTCCTTTTTGTTGTTGTTATCTTGAGATACAATCTGGTTGACTTTCCCAGGTTAACCTCAAGTTCTCAATTATCCTGCCTCGGCCTCCTAAGTAGCTGTGGTTTTCTGATTTTGTGAAAAGGACAACACGACTATGCCACACAGATATCTTTCCACTTGTTAGAGCAATATACTACTCAGCAAAGCTGTAAAGAGATTTTGGGGGTTGGCAAAATGGTTAAGTAGGAAAGGTGCTTCCTGCTAAACCTGACTATCTAAGTTCAATCCACATGGTGGAAGGAGAGAACTGACTCCTGCAAGTTGTCATTTAATCTCCATTCCTGGGCCATAGCACATATGTGAGCAGGTTCCCACACCCTTCCCTTCATACTAAATTAAAAAAAGGACTCTCTGGGAATTGGGGGGGAGGCACTGGGGGAAGGGGAGGGGGAGGAGGGGGGAGGGAGGGAACTGGTAAAAAATTTTAAAATGTATAATTAAATTTAAAAAAAAGTTATTGATTTTTCTGTATTCACTCATTGCACATATCTTCACATAATTGAAAAATGAAATAAAAATAATGATTTTAGTTGCCAAGTCAAAAATCCTGTTATTAGCAAGAAGTGAATCCTGATTGCAACAAGGCATTTTACAAAGTCCTGTAAAGGCTGAAGATGGAGTTTGGTGGTAAAGCACTTGTCTATGCACAAGGCTCCTAGTCCAATACCTAGCATTGAAATAAAGGATCATATAACACCAAGTGTTAACAAGGATGCCAACAGGAGGGTATATTGTATAGTACACAATTCTGGGACAAGAAATGTGAATAGATAATGATAGTAAGTAGGCATAACCTAGCAGTCTAACTTTCAGGTTAGACCCAAGAAAAATGATTAGTTCACTACTTTGAAGAGGATCATGCTAGCTGAGAATTTTCAATGTAATGCTATTTGTGATAAAGGTAGAACTAATGAAAGCTAGATGTCTATCACTAGGAGTAATGGATAAGTGCAATGTTATGATATATCCTACATCATGATAGGTGGTTCAAAGCAATATCTAGATATACATAAAGAAATGTAAGCTGATCTTAATAAGGATATTTAGGAAAATAAGTAATAAAAAGGAAAGTCTATGAATTTAAATGAGAAATAGACATTTCACAAGACACTAAATTCTTCATAGATATGTCCCAAGACCCAAGGTTTTCTAATAATGGGTATAGACATGAAAAAGAATGGGAGAAGAGAGGAAGGAAGACAGGATGGGAACGGACTGCAGTCACAGTCCTCCCGAGGAAAGGGGATGGATAGAAATGGTATAAGAGGTTGTGGTTGATTGAGTCAGATGCTCGCAGAAGCTGAAGAGCTCCATGGTGTCCTCTGGAGGCTCAAGAAGCTCAAGAAATTGGAAGCCTTGCTTGGCTTGCTAATGAAAGTAAGCTACACATGGAGCAATATAGGTTTCTATCCCTCGTCCTGCTTTCCAAAGATGATGAGAACACTAGAAAGGGAAAATTACTGACATAAATTGTGAGAAAAGAAATCAGTACCTCTCTCTCTGAGTCCTCCTTTTTCCTATCCACCACTCACCCAGGCACTGAGCACCCTGGGAAGAGAAACCAGGTTGTGTTACAGTATCATGTTACAGACCGACAGAAGAGAGATGATCACCCTGGTACAGGCTGTGTTTCCCAGGAAGGGGATTATGATATAGAGGCAAGAGAGGTAAGAACTGAGCCACGCTTCCAGAGGATTCTGGCTCCAATGCTGCCTCAGTGCTGTGTTTTCGTCATTACAGATGTAGATGTACAATTGAATCTCCGTTCCCGGCATTACTGACCATGCATGACTCTCCCTCTGTGAAGGTCATTGGTGAAAATGCCATGGGGTAGATGGTGTTCAGAAAACATGAACCCTCCCTGAACTCGTGGCCCGAGAAAGGAAACAGCCCACTGCCCGCCTGACCCAAGACAAAGTGTACAGGAGATCCGACCCCAACTGACTTCCTCTCAGATTCAGACAAATATACCTCTCTTTAAAAATGTTCCTTTTTAGTTTCTAAGGAAATATGATGGGAAGAGATAACAGATAACATTGGCATGTTTAAGGATGCCAGTTTGGGGCTGTTTTGCCATTCTTTTGGATAACAAAGTATCTAGGATACTCTGAAGAAAAGGAAATAGGGAAGAATTTGACTTTGCGTGGGGATCATGGAAACATTAGCTCATCTTTGAAAAGCCTCAGATTAGAAAGCAAGGATGTCTAACATAAAGTGCTCTATTCATCAAAGACTTTTTTTTTAATTAGGAAAACACTAGAACTTCCTCCTGCCCCTTATATCTCTCAAATATTTCCACATTTCCCGCAAGACTTTATATCTCTTGCCTGAGCTGAAGTGGGAACTCATTATACAAGGACAAGCTGGAAAAGCTCAGTAAAACCACTAGCACGTATCATCTCCTTTCCTGACAGCAAAGGCTCTAAACTTTTCCCTGGAAAGACGTTGACCTCACCATCCCCAGGGATGGCTTTCATGGGAATCAAGACTGTGAATGGAGTAATACTGAGCATATAGGGACAGGCAAAAGGAAAACGAAAGGAAGACCCTCAAATTCTAAAGCTGGGGTTGGGGAGATGTTTCAGTTGTTGAAGCGCTTGCCACCGAAGCAAGAGGACCTGCGCTCAGATACCCAGCACTTTCGGGAAACCATGTTTGCCTCCCAGCATGGAGGAGGGGGAGATTAGCCAATCGCTGGAGCTCACTGGCCGGTCTTACCAAACTGGTGAGATCCAGTCAGTGAAGACTGTGTGTCAAAAAATAAGCTGGCCAATTAAGGAAGACCTCCAACGTCAAACTCTGACCTATACACACATGCATGGGAAGAGATAACAGATAACATTGGCATGTTTAAGGATGCCACACACACACACACACACACACACACACACACACACACACACACACACCCCAGATCCTAATGCTGACTTGAATGACCTCAATTGATTTTTCACAATGAGTGGATTTTCTGCAGAAAGACAGAGGTGTCTTCTTAGGTGGGACTGGCGTCCCGTGGCACATTATCGGGCCTGTGGTCACATGGGCTGCTCTCTCTGGAAGGAAGATCCACCTCTCCATTGGGGAGTACTGCAGAAGACCAGATGTTTTCCTTTAACCTCCTATTGGTTCTAATCTCCTTCAATCTTTGATCCCAGCCTCACTTGAAAGTAACCCCTCATTTAGTTCCTCTTGGGTGGTCCTCAGTGGAGATTTAGTTAATTCTAACTTCTTGTATGGTCTTCCTCCATGTGCTTCCATGGTAAAAAAAAAAAAAAAATTCTACCTTCCTAATTGCTAAGAAGAAAATTGTTAATCCTTTCGATTCAGGGAGCAGCATAATAGCCTTAAAATTGGCAACTTAATTGAAAAACTCAAAAATTGCTGACTAGTTCTGGTATTTCCTTAGTAACATTCCCCTCCCCACTCTTTTCTTCATTTTTTCCTAAATAAAATGAAATGAAACTTTAATTTAAAATGTCCTTTCAAAGCACCATCTCCTTATCTCACTGCTCCAAGATTTTTGCTTGGATTTCAGGCATCATCGTATGTATTTTACTGACTGTTGCAGGTCAGTTTAATGAATTAGTACAGAAAACAGTGACTGGAAGGCAGAAGGACTATGTGACATTGAATAATGGGAAATAAAACTTCTTCCTTTCCCTTCTTTCCCGTTGTGTAAGAATAAACAACTTAAATTGCTACTCTTAGATTCCAAGGGTTGTCTAGGTCACATATGTCAAATATCAGTGTGAGTTTACAGACTGAGCTATTCTGCCTTGCGACTGGTATATATTAGTCCTCTTAGACTTCATTCTCAAAGGCTCACCAAGCAAGCTGGGGTTTTTTTTTTTTTGAAAGAGACCACTAATTTTGCTTTGAGTTCATAAAAGCAAATTCCTTCAAAAATTCTGAGCATGGAAGGGTCTCTGCGTTCTTGGCATATTCCGCTGATCTTGCTTATGAGTAGAGAAAAGGTCAAGGATTTCGCTTATTTGTTTTCCATAGGCACTCTGAATTTTCAAAGATTTGGAGACTTTCAAGGGACTTTTAAGAGACACTTAATTTGTTACAGATGCATTAACATATTGAATTTATGTGAAAGAAGGAAGGCCAGGCAAAGGATATTGGGTTCATTATTTATTAGTAGAGCTAGTCAAAACTTCCCTGTTTTAACGAAGTGGTGGTTTGGCCCCAATTCAAGAAGCCATCTCTTAATATTGCTGTCCCCAGCAATTCATGTACCCTGAAAAGGCAGTGTGCCTTTATATACTCAACCAGGTTGGATTTCAGAAGGTATGGGTCCATCTTTGCTTGCTCCAGACTGGACATGGCACTACTAGGTAATTATCTCAAAAGATGTGTGACTCCTGCTTTTCACCTCATGAAACTCATTAGTGGGACCTTCAAGTTGTGCGGGGGTCTGAGCCCCTCTCGCTGTCAAGCCTCATTTCCTATCCTAGACCCCACGCTTTCTCTTCCTGGCACAGGGGCCTTTTTCCAGTGCCTCTGACTCACGGCACTCAGCCCCCCCTCCTCTGTGGAAACCGTTCCTCATGGTCTCAAGGATGATCCAGCCCAGCCCTTGCTGCCTCGGGAACGCCCTTCTTTCCTCGCTGTGTGGCACCCAGTTAACACAAGCTGCCCCATTGCCATGTTCTGCATGCCACTTTCAGTTTGACATTTGCTTATGTTTCATTTGACTGTCTTTCCACTCTCCTGTTGTGAAAGCTCTGAGGGCAGAAAGCGGGTCGAGTTTGTTTATTCATGTGACTCTGAGCTGAAGCGTTTGCCTTGTGGTAAATGGTCAGTAAGTATCTATGGAACAAATGAATGACAGGGAGGGCGAGTGAGTGAAAGACTATCATCAGTAAGGTTCACTTTGTACACCAGACCTTCATGGATCGGGTCAAGGTTTTGAATCCTCAAGTTTCTAGTTATCTCTGCATCTCTTCTCTTGGATGGTTAGATTTATACAGGGCCCAAAAGGCTGCCCATCTTTCTCTTGCTCTTTCATTGGCATAGTCTCAGTCATGGAGTCATGGTTACGTCTGTGTCATCAGGTCACAGAAAAATACGATAACATGCCTGAAATCAATTTGAAGAATTGAAGAAGAACACAGAGCGCTGAAAGGCAAAGGCGCCATGAGAAGAATATGGGGGCGAGCACATAGACCTGGTTAGTGACTCACTTGAATCTCCAGATGGAGTTGGTGCTTGGGAAAACCTTGGGGTCTTTTCCATTGTCTACCTTCATGCCCTTTACTTCCTGAGAGAGAAGAAATCACATGTCCTGCTTGGTCAGAATCAAGACATAGTTGTCAAAGTCACAGGCCTGAACTTTACAAGTGGCTAAACAGAAATGGTTCTTTTCTTCGATGACATGCATCAAAGTCAAAATTAAACATCACCTCGCCATGTCTCAGTTGCCCAGCCTTCCTCTTTAGCAACTTGGTTGGGCAGAAGGTCCCTTTTCATGCATGTTTTAAAGCTGTACTTGCGACTCTGAAGACTCCTAGGCTCATGCGCTGGCTGGGCCCAAAGGAAATTGCCAAGCGGGCTCATGGGCAATTTGCAACAACTGCTTTCTGGAGTTTCCATTCGCATTAGCTCCAGTGGAACCCCAAGTCTCTCTTTCAATTTGACCTTTCCTCTAGAAACAGAAGTGATTGACTTGTATTAAAACTAGTTTTCTTGAGTTTTCCATTTATATCAGCTATCATTTGAAATGTTTTAATAGACATCTTTTGAAATGTGCTTTTGTGTGATTTAACACAAGAATCCAACTTCATTGTCTTTTCATATTTGTCTGCGTCGATTGTTTTTTATTGCTGAATTAAACAAGGTCAGCTTAACCTTAAATTTTTTTTTGAGAAAGTTTCATCTTTTTGCTGGTAACCAGGGAGAAAGTGTAATTTTATCAAATTATTTCTTCTCTCTCTTTTGCTAGTTAAAATTAGAGACAAAAATTCAAAAATGTCACATTTTCCAGTGTGTCCCTGTGGTAAGTAGAACCTTTAAAAAAAACCACACTGAGTATGATAGTGCTTTTAAAAGCATTTAAGCATAGGTAATAATAGGTCTCAAAGACTAGAACTATTGATTTATAAAATTAGGTGTGAATAAAATTGAAAGATAAATAGCATATCATTAAAAAGTGAAATAATATTATTTTGATTCATACTTGACAATTTTTCACAAGAATGTTAAGCTTTAACATAAATATATGGCCTGCCCAGCTGTTCAAATACTGTGATTAATTAAATGGATTCTGTCTAAAAACTAACACTGGCTCCTGTTCTCAAGTTGCAGATATGTCCAATGTAAAGTAAAATGTAAGAGTATTCCTCCAGTATCTACTGCCTTTGAGGTAAAGAATTACTTTGTTGAAAGTTCTAAAGTATTACTTAGATATTATAAAGTACTACTTTGATATATGTATGTATGTTTTTTGCATTTATATGCATGTTTCTACGTGTGTGGCTGTGTTTTTAATCTGTGTACATCACTTACAAAGAACTTTTCAATTTCTCAATCCAGTACAAAGCCAAGAACCTACTAGAAATCAACAAAAAAGACTTCCTAGGAGCCTATAGTGAGGTGTTCAAAGTCTAGTCCATAGAGCCCATGTATTTAACTATAGAAAGAAAAAAAATCACAGATTACTATTAGAATATTTTATCCAGAAGGTTAAAAGCAAAGAGGAATGTAGGTTATTATATTTTTTATTGCTGGGGGAAAATACCTGGAACAAAACACCCTAAGGAAGGAAGGAAGGACGCGTATTGTCTCACGGTGCAAGGATGATTCCTTAAGCTGTGTTTTATCCAGTCTGAATCCCCAGCACATGGAATGGTGCCAACGACATTCAGGGTATATCCTTTCACTTCAGTTAAGTTTTTCTAGATATGTCCTCACTGACATGTTCACAGGTTTATCTCCCAGGTGATTCTAAATCCAGTCAAGCTGATGATGAAGCTGAAGCATCATAAGAGATTACTAAGCAAATCTGCAGTGGCCGATTTGGACTGGTGAGTGGAAGGTCTTAATCCAACATAGATTGATAGTTGAAGAAAGTCGATGAGTAGGCAAGAGGCATTATCATTCATGTCCTCTAGGAAAACCAATGTGAAATGTGCAAAATATATTACAGACATTGAAAATCAGTTACCAGACTGTCACATTAGCCCAGATCCTGTTTTGTCAGCCCAAGTGAGCAATAAGAGGAATCTAAATAAGGATATAATGAAAATGAAATAGAAAGGATTTAGGAGGCAAGCATAAGGGGGAGGAGAAAAAGAATAAGGAGGAGGAGGAAGAGGAAGAGGAGGAGGAGGAACTACAGGCAGGATTCAGAAGCATAAGAAGAGGAATGAGTCCAGTGGAACTGAAGGAAGATGGTGAAATTAAGTCTTTAGTTCACCAGTCTAGAGTGAAACATATGTAGAATGTACAAGAAGAAATGTCTGGTAGGAGCTGGAAATGCAGAGGTGGATAGACAGTTTCCAGAATGAAGCATGACAGCATTACTCACAAAGGGTAATGTCTTTATAAAGAGCGAAGATGTCTTTTGTGCATTTTTCATATATTTAATGTTCATGATTCTCCCTCAAAGTGAGCTCAATTATTTTTAATTTTAAAAGTGTGTGTGTGTGTGTGTGTGTGTGTGTGTGTGTGTGTGTGTGTGTGTATGTGTCTGTATCAAAGGGCACTGAGTATGTCTGTGGAGGCCCAGGGATGACTTCGGGAATCACCCTGGATTGTGCTTTGCTCTGCAGTTTTCCAGGCTCTACTTTCCAGGGCCCGAAGTACAGGTCACTACCATCTCCATCTGGCATTTTTATGTAGGATCTGGGATCCAAACTCACAACCTTCTGCTTGTGAGGCAGAGACTTAACCCTGAGTCACCTGTCAAGCCTTCAATTAATTTTTTAAAAAATATTCTTCAATTAGTTAATAATATACAAATAATATATGGTCATTATAAAAATTCAGATCCCAGATAAGCATGAAAACTTAAAAGACAAAAAGGATATCTTAAGCAGCTAACTTTGTTTTTAGAATATGTATATAGCAAATTAGAAGGAATTTAAAGATATATCAAGTGGTTTTATAAAAAAAGGAAGAAACAACAAAACACAATGTAAAGGGAAGAAATTTAAAACTACTATCAATAAGAAAACACAATAAACCTTACAATGATCTTGGCCTATTAAAGGATAAAGTCTTTCTCGACATGCTGATTCTCCCTCTAAAATACCCAGTAGTAACAATTAAATGATATTTCATGCAATTTTTTAGAAAGGCGCACTAATCTAGAGCCTATAGTACCTAAAATCAAAGCTTTTGCACATTGGATTAAATTGTAACATAATCAATAAAGTCAGCAAGACCACATGAATTATTCCATAATGGTTCCATGCTGTCGGGTTTCATATTATGCCCATAACAAGCTAGATGGCAGATCTTCTTTCCCAGGTAAACAGGGATGGGGTCCAAATGGAAATTTCTACCAGCAGGGACTGAACCTTGAAGGCTTTAATTAAAGGTAACTTAGAATCAAATTCTGAAACAAGGTCTGAGTGGGTTCAGGAAGTAAAGGAAGCATCTAACCCAAGGGAAATAGATGAAAAAAAAAAGGTTTAAATCAATGGACCAAATTAGAGAACTTTTGGCAAGATGAAGTAATAGGGCTTGAGGATGGATAGTGGCTAGAAAGATTCCAGAAATAATGGGGTGTAGAAGATCCATAATTTTTCTAGGGTAACAGGAACCAAGCATAAAAGAAAAAACGAAACACAGGGCTCAGTTATTCTTATAAATACAAGCAAAAAAATCCTAAGAGTTTATAGTAGGTAGAAAAAATTATGGGGGAGCAGGAAAGAGGATGAATATATATACACATCCACACATGTATGTGTATATGTTATATTATGAATGTATATATTAAACATATACACATTTATGTGGATATAAATTAGAATAAAATTAACCACTGTCCAATGTTTATCTCCACCAATGATGGGACAAAGAAAAAGAGCTTAGTTTTCTTTAACAGCTTTGTTGGGGTTGGGTATATGGTCAGAGGTATCTCACCTACTAGCCTAACATGTACGAGATTGATCCCAGCGTTGCAACAAAGACAGAACAGCTTTACTGAGGTACACTTGACATATAAAGTAAGAAAATGTTCAGTGTGTACAATTTGATACATCTAGTGGGAAGAGGCAGTCTTCCCTCTGAGATTCATGAGCTGCATTTACCCACTGTTACTGCTTGTATTTAATATCATATTGGAAGTGATAGCAAGTCCAATAAGCAAGAGACACAAAAGGTACTCAGATAGGAAAAGAAGCATAAGACTACAACTCACAGATAATATTCTTATTATGAAATACGAAAAGGTACCTAGAACTATTAAGCAATTTTAGCAAGGTGACCACCTACAAGGTCAATCAACTGCTAAATTAATCGATTTTCCAATCTTTAGCAAAGAGCAAGAAGAAAAATGAACGTTTTAAAATGTAATATTTATCATAGCCTTAAAATTTAAAGTATTTAGGTATAAACTTAATGAAATATACAGAGGCCTGCAATCTATATATCAACCTATATATCATGCTGATATAAAACTTAATATAAATGTAAATATAAAACTATTAAACTGTTGGAACCAAACAGGAGAAGAATCTTTGTGACCTGAAGCCAGGCAAAGAGTTCTTATTTACTATACCAAAAAAAAGCACAGTTCAAAGTGTTTGTGTGTGTGTGTGTGAGTGAGAAATAAACTGGCTTTCATCAAAACTTAAATTTTGTTTCTTATGGGACATTGTAAAGAGGAATATAAGACAATCCTGGACTGGGAGAGAATCTGTACAGATCCCATACTTGAAAAGAAGCAAGAGTCTAAAATATGGGAAGAGCTTGTAAAATTCAAAACAAATATTCAATGAAATCACAGGCAAATGACTTGAACCACATGTCACAGCAAGGGTCCTCAGGTAGAGAAGAACATGTGTCAGGAGGGAATACACACCCCAAGCACCAGACTTGCTACCTCATGTTTACTAGTATTACAGAAAAACAAACAAACACACAAACAAACAAACAAAAATCTGGGAGTTGCCAAAGACAGGACAGGACTAGAATTCTCATGTGCTCCTGGCAACAGTGCATCCTGGGACAGACACTTTGGTGTCTCCCATAAAGTCATATGTAGATTGTGCATATGCCCCACCATCCTCACTTTTAGCTGCTAAGCATCCCCAAATGAAGATTTGTTTCCACACAGACACTTCTAGAAGAATGCCTAAAATAGCATGATTCAAAAATCACCAAGAGCTAGAACCACACACAAATTATTTTGGCAGGTATGTAATAAGTGCAGAAACATACTCTCCATGACTGAAAGTCACAAATGATTAATGCATACAATAGGAATGCATCTCAAACTCATCATGCTAATTGAAAGAATTCAGTTTAAAACTGTCAAATACTGTACGAGTCTATGAGGCATTGATACAGGTAAAACTGTAAATTTAGTGAATGGACATGATTATTAGGGCTTGGTGTTGAAGACTCTGGCTGATGAGTATACAAAAAAACTTATTAAAGTTATGCTGAAGCCATTTGTGGTGGCAATGACAAAAATCTACATGTACTGAAACCCATAACTACAAATCTCCAAGTAATGCTATACTTTATAAAAGTTTGAGTGAAAAATAAAATAAATTCAAAGAGGTAATAGCCATAATTTTATTGCCTACTATTTTGTAAATCAGAAATTCGAAAGAATCTAGCCAGTATGGTTCTTCTGTTCCATAGGGTGATAATTCAACTGGTCCAAAATTGGTTCACTAGCATGTCTGCATCTCGATGCCAGCTCTTGGCTAAAATACTGTGGTTCTTCTCCATATGATATGTATCCTTTTCTGTCAATCTATCCTGGCCTCCAGGATAATTTTCATGTAACCTCTTCATGAAATTGTTTGGTCATTTTAGATGGTAGTCAGGTCTGGGAGTCAAATCTGTTTAACCACTTAAGATCTGATCTCATTCCCAAGAAGTTCCACACTTCTCTGACAGACTGATGAGAACTAAAGCTGATGGGGAAGTAAAGGAGGATGCTTTCCTCAATGGTATATCCACTGATCTAGGATGCTTGCTAGAGTATGAATCAAGTCAGGCATACATTATCAAACCCTACTAGATAAAACACAGTGGGTCATATAAGCAAAAAGATTTGAAAGTAGGAGGAAGTCTGACAGGGCTGATGAAAGGGAAAAGGAACAGGACTAAGGGTTGAAAAGACTAAATTCACTGTATTCAATGTATGCAACAGTAATTAAAAAATTACCTAATTATAAAAAGACTTGACCTCATGAATTCTGGGATTTTACTCCCAGTTTTCTTTCTACGAATTTGCTAAAATGCATGAGATGATCAACTCACAGAGGCAGAGTTTTCAGTTCATGCTCATGCAATCCCTGCTTTGGGCCAGTGACAAGGCAGCACATCATAGTGGGAGGTGCTCCAACTAAATTGTTTACCTTGTGCCTGGGGTATGAAAAGCTGAAGGAGGGGTTCCTTTCAAGGACACTTCCCCCCAGTGATTGGAAGTTCCCCACCACCTCTTAAAGGCTCCATTACTTCCCAGTAGCAGGATGGGCTAGAGTCACTATGCTGATAATGAATGAATAGAAATTCTGAGAGGGGGTAGTTCAGACAGGAAGGCACAGCAAGGTTACATGGCTCATGTAGGTTACTTGTGAGTATGATTTTGAAGGCAAGTGCAATATGGAGCCATTGAAGATTTCAAACAGAGGAGATGTGATGAGTTTTCTTTTCAAATGGTGATGCTACTGATGGATTATAATATTCATTAATAGCATCCTGAACAGATAAGCAAAGGCACCTCAACCACAGAATGAATAAGAATACATTCTACTATAAATGTGAAAGAACTGAAGTCATGACTCTCCACGCACTTGCCCTTGAGGAGGGCAAGTGATCATAATAATTGCAAGATATATTCTGTTTCATTGAAGTGAAAACAAAAACAAAGTTTGAATGCCCTCAGGAGATTCAATCATTCTCCCAACTCCAAGTCCATTTTTTAAACTATAACAATGTTGATTGCCTTTTACACTGGAAATAGTAGAATAAGACTATTTCATGAGAAATGTTGTATAGGGCTGCACACGGATTAAAGAGGAATGACAGAAGAAAATGGAATTCCCAGGAGGGTAGTATTGTGCAAATGACCATGTGTAAACTGACTGTGTACAAAAATAGGATTAAATATAGAAAAGTATGGATTTGCTCAGGAGGATGCCTGCATGTGTGTAACATAAACCCCTTTTAAGAAATAATACTTGCCATGATTCACGGAGCATCTGTGATATGCTGAACCTATAAACTATGGTGAGAAAAGAAATATCAGCAAAGATGATTTAGAGGGAAAAAGCTGGAGATGTATAGAAAGCAGACATGCTATAGAAAGTTGAGTTATTTGCCTTGATGGCTCTCTGTTTCTGACCACAAGTACCACTCTCAGCTTTTTATTCTAAAAGACATAGTACCTCTGAGACTATTGAGTTTATAATCCACAGACAGCTGGGAAACTAAACTTGGATCAATGAAAGTAAGGGAATGGATTTCAACTCAGTTCCATTATATCATATTTATTGAAAACAAACTTCAACTTTCTAAAGGCCAAAGTGTAAAAAAATACGTCAAAGCCAAAACATTTGAGCTTTGCTATAAGAATGGATTAAAACCACCCAAAAACTTGCTTTCCCTTTGATTTTTTACTGATTGAACCAGGATGTTTGTGTTCATCAATACAATGTAAATTGCTGGTCCCATTTTACAAAAAGATAAGAGTATGCTTTTTTGTATGTGGCAATGGTAAAAGACTCCTATCTGAAAATACTACTAGCAAGTATTTTAATTCATTTTTTTAATTCAATTGTGCATGTGTGTGTGTGCGCGTGTGTGTATGTGTGTGTGTGTGTATGTAGAACCATGGGCAAATTCAGGAACCACCATGGACGCCTCCACCTCTCCTTGTTTACTCTGCCCCGGGATTCACAGGCTCCGCCCTACCAGGACCGGAAATGCAGGCTGCCCCCGCTTCCGCCTGGCGTATATACGTAGGGTCTAGGATCCGAACTGAGGACCTTCCACCTGCAAGGCAGAGGCTTAACCCTTGAGCTACCTCTCCGGCCCCTAGCAAGTACTTTAACAGAGAAACACATTGCTTCTGAAATGATGATTGTTTGATAAATGTGAAGGAAACTCATCCAGAGTTGACTGAAGGAGAAAAATCAACTGAAGCCCCCCCCCATCCTTAACAAAACATGAATATTATTTTTGGGTCTTTTGACTCACATTCTCCAGCTATGTCTTATAGCCATAACTGGTGTGGAGGTATAATAGATGTCAATTCTATGTTGAGTATTGTTCAGTGATTGCAAAACTTCCCTTGATAACCTAGCATGTCTTCATACCTGTAGAAACTGCAGCTACTTTAGGCTTAGTGTAAGTTTAGGTTTCAAAACATCATTTTTGTACCTATGAATAAAGGCCTGAAATGAAAGTCACCTACAATGAGTTCCTACATGATTGTACTAACTATGGATCTGGGTTGGTGTGAGGAGTTTGTAAATTACAATGGGCATGAAAGGCAGATGTGCGCGCTTACCCTTGAGGTTCTTGGAGTCTAACAAGGGAGGCAAAGAACAGATAAGACCGGGTCAGAGAGATAGCTCAGCAGGTAAGGTGCTGCTCACAGACCTGGAGACCTGAATTGACCTGTAGAAGCCCATATGGTGGAAGCAGAGAAGAGGCTTCCGAAACCTGTCCTTTGACTTCCACCTGTGTGCCATAGCATATTCTGTCTCTCTCATAAATAAATTTTAAAAAGAAAAGCAAAACCAGAGAGCTAAGGAGAGTCCAGCAGTCACTGGCATAGAACTGATCATTTCCTGGGAATAATAAAAACCAGTCATGATTATAATAGAGTTTCTGTTATATAATGAAGAATTTGACTAGAGTTGAAGCCCTTGGAAGTTTCCTTGTGGTGGATGAGTCTTTATATCTATGGTGTTCCCTTAGCCCCATGCCTGCGTTTATGTTTGGAGATGGCTTAGGACAAAGGCTTGACTGCTTTGGAACCATATTATTAAGATGGTGTATGAGATTACATTATTGGGGTTTAGTCCATATGATGCTAGTCTGATCTGAGGAGGGCGATCAGCTGATTCATGCGGTCAATGATTCAAACATTCAAGCCTATGTAATGAAACCCCAATAAAAATTATGGACTCCCATGCCTCCCCTCCAATGAATTTCACAGTTGGTGATACACATGATAAATGAGGAGGATAAAACATCCTTGGGATATGGATGACCTGCATCTGAGACCTTCCCAGAGCTAATCCTGTATCTGTTGGTCATCATCCTTGTATCTTTTATCTTGAGTCATAATTTTAAGTGTAGCATTTTCCTAGCCTCTACCAGTTGTTCAATTGAATTATTGAATCCGAAGTAGTGGGAATCTCAAACTTGGTAGCTAGTTAATCAGAAGTGTGGGTGGTCTGTAATTCTAGAATTTGTGGCTGGTGTCCAAAGACAAAGCAACTCTGTAGAAATCTGTGCCCTTAACCTGTGAAATTTGACCTTAGTAGTTAGTGTTGAAATTACACTGCAAGGCCGATAATAGGAAATCCAGTTGGATTGATAATATTGAGCCAGATTGCAGATTTGGAAGTCAAACATTAGATTCAGAGAGGGAACACAATATCATTAAATAGAATTGCAATAGCTTTCCTATATTAACTGCTTGAAGAGTGCCAGGAAGCCCTGTATAGGTACCAATCCCTTAGGTACTCTATCATGTGAGGTAGGTCATATGATATAGGAAGCATTATTTTATGAATGAAAACTAAAAATGACTAATGAAGTTTGAACTTGTCCCTTGCCTAGTATTTGCCATCTTTGTGCCACTGACCTTGCTAAAGCATAACTTTCTTCAGTTTTCTTGGTTTTAGTCCATTTCTAAGATTTTGTGACAGTTAACATGCTTTCTGAAAAGTCCTAGGCTGTCAAAGTCGACTCTGTAAACAAATTTGATATAGACATTCATTTGTATTTTGAACAAGCACATGTTAAGTGTCTGTCACATATTAAATGTCCTGCCACATGCCAATCTGCTAGACTGGGCTTTGTAGATACAGGAAGTGACAAGATGGGTAACAGTTTACTCACAGAGCTAATAGTCTTTCCCCAGTGCTGAAGCATTGACAGGTTCCTTTTATATTGCACATGAAATTGAATTGAAATAAGCAAACCAGAGGGAAGAGGCTAGACCAAAAAATGTGGCAGATCATCTGCAAGGGCTCGAGGAACTTAGGAATTAGCCTTGCCTTACCGTTAGGGGCAATAGGATTCAATTGCAATGAGATGTTATGGGGAGATTGTTGGTTTGTGGGAGTCAAGTGATTTGGCAGTTGGTAGTGGGTTTGTAGAAGATGCTGCAACAGTAACATGATGTGTTTACTGCTTGTTCTTTATGCTGCTGTAAGACACCACTGAGGCTCAAACAACTCAAGGGAAGAAAGGAACATTTATTCAGCTTGCAGTTCTAGAGGGGAAATACAGTCCTTTATGGCAGAGAAGGCGCTGCTGACTGACAGAAGCTGGAGGCGGCCTAAGACACATCCATCCAAGAGGCTGGGAGCTGCTGCAATTCAAAAAACAATCTTCTCCAGGACACAGGGTTGTGTCTAATCAACATCAAGCCCTACCCCCGTCACATGCCTTCTTCCATCAAGTCTCTACCTCCCAAAGGTGCCATGACCCTCCCAAACAACTAAAGATTCAAAATGTGGGGCACAACTCACATTTCAAACCATGACATGAGGGTTTTAAATACGAGTAACAGGGAAGGAAAAATATCCCTTCTCCCTACCTACTCTCATATGCAAGTCCTATGTACCAGTTTTATAACTTAGAACAAGAGACCGTAATGGTGTTTAGAATTCAAGCTGGGCAAAAGGTGAGAAAGGCTGGACAAGACAAGGTGAATTTGGAACACCTCCAGAGCTGGATGGGCATATGCAGATTTTACCCTGGATTTCTCAGAGACTATGACGAGTCCTTCAAGAGGATGCTGATGTTCTGCTGAATATGAGAACTTCTGGTTTACCTGGTTGCCAAATGAGGATGGCCCCTGAATATGCAAGGAGACCTGCATCGACAAACACTATTTTGTTTTGCTGATAAGACATTATTCTTCTAAATGAGTCAGTGTAGTTTTTAATACCATAGACTTTCAGAGGCTTGTTTTTTCTCTTATCTACGGATTTATATTTATTTTCAGCCATTATTTTGCCACCTGGAACCTTGGGAGAGGTCAGATTTTGCTTTGACTTTTTTTTTTTTTTAGAGAGTGTGGCTAGGGACGACTGCCTGGTTTAGTAGAAATCCACTGGGTGCTTCTGATGAAATCTCAAGGATTGGATGGAAGGTAGACATTAGCCATTCAAATCATTTCGGCTAACCAAATCAACAATAAATCACAAAATCCAGATTCTTGTTTAAAGGGGAGGAGACCAGCCAGTGGATGTGCAAATTAGCCAGGCCACGACTTGCTGGCTCTCGCTCACTTTGTAAACAAAAGCAGGCCTGAATTCAATCAAACATTACTTGTTAAAGTAAACTAGCAAAAAGCTGGTGAAAATTAAAGTAGAAAAGAAGATGGTTTCAATAATTTCATTCTACAGCTTTTAGCTTAAAAAAAACCCCAACTACCCACCATTCCATTCTCTGGGGCATGTCCTTCCTTTCAAAACACCTTATGAACATTAAATGGAATGGTAGTGGGAGTTATGCATGCATTTAAAAAGACTACCTATAGTATTGGGTAAACATGAAAACCAAATTCTGAGCACGCTGTACTTTTGACGATATTTTCGTGGACTCTTAGAGACTCTTTCAAGGAGAGAAATGAGTTGAGAGAATAGATCAGCTAGTTGAAGGTCTAATTGATTGACAAATACCATGCGTCTGGTATGCTGTACTTGTTTGAAGTGACACTGAGAGATTAGCTGTTTCTAGACACTTCTTGGTTTGGTCTTTAATCTGTGCAGAGCCATGCAGCCTCCCCTTGAAGCCGAACAAAGCCTGAGGGCTTTTGCTCTATGGGACTAGAAAGAAGCAGACCACCGGGGTGTGTGTGTGTGTGTGTGTGTGTGTGTGTGTGTGTGTTTCCTATAGCAAAGTAATCAGCGCAGGTGACTGGTCTGCGGTTTTAGATTCTCTCAGGGGGAGCCAATGGTGCACCACCCAAGTACTTGGAGGAGAGACGTTTTCACTGTCAGGTTTTAAAACTTGAAAGTGTCCGGACTGTGTGTACAGAATTGAACTTGGGGGTGGTGGTGAGGGCAAGGATCTGGGCAAGGATCCAGGGGTGATTTCTGAGAGTTTGGGGAGTAGGTGTAGCTGTCCAGCCGTCCACCTGGCAAGCCTGAGTCATTGCCTGAAACTTCTTCCACCTGCGAGTTTTGCTCTCTGTTCCAGCAACTGCGAGAAAGTTGATTTGTTTCAGTCCTAGTTTGTCTATGATGAAGACCAACCCACCAGGGAAGGACTCTAGGGAGCCCCAGATCTGTGATTTATGTGTTCCCTACGCATTTCTCCATTTTCTCTGTGTTGTTGACCATGAGGTAAACATTGAATATATTTAGCCTAAAAGGTAACATAGAGTATCTTTTAGCTGTTAAGGTCTTGTAGGCACTAACCAAATACCAATGCTGAACACGAAAGAGAAGACAAAGCAGTAACAGCGCCCCCTTTTTCTAGAATGAGCTCCAAGGGGCAAGCCTTTGCTTGGCCTCTCTGAACCACCCGCCATCATCAGAATATGGTACAGAAGAACTTCTTGACCTGCACTCATGTTCAATTGTATTACCTAGTTGCAGAGCACTCAGCCTAAGTTGATTACTTCTCTGTCCATTCTTCAGAGCTGGAAGAGGAGTCATATGATATTTAATGATAACTTGGATAGAAAATAATCACCAATTTTTTTTAAATAGTACAATAAGCTGGAATAAAAAGATGCCTTGTAATTCCATTTTATGCTATGATCCCATGATACATGATTTCTTTTGGTGGACATCAGAGGGATAGAAACCATTGGACCTATTCTTTTAGCTATCAATACGGGAGGGGCTAGATCTATGTCATCTTTGCTCTTGAAATTGGTGGTTATGCTTTGAGAAATGCCAAATAGTTATCTTGCATCCTGGTACCCATATCATTGGTCCAAGAATATGGTTTACTAAAGTGAGGATGCTGGGGAAAGGTATTCTGCCTCTGGTTCTCATGGGGAAGAGACAAGAGTGCTTTGCTGGTCCCTTTTCTCGCCCACTCCCTCATCTTCTCCCCCTGCCCCCCTTGCCTTCCTTGCTGGAAACCTCCTCTCTTGGGGAGGTCAGGCCCCATGTGCTTTCCCATGTTAAGCCCAGCTCTTACTCTTTTGTGTTTATTCCATTGCTGGAAGATTCGGAACATCACTGTTTCTAGCACACAGTGTTTGTCTGAAAATACACCTGGAGAGCTGCCCAATTTGGAAATGACTTAAATTACAAAAAAAGCACAGCTGTCTCTAACAGCTCGAGGAGTTCATGCAACGAGCCTACAATTTATTGAGTAGGATTAGATGCTTATTGCCTATGACACTTTAAATACCATTACATTGAAGTTTATACAAGAAAGTCCAAGTTTAAAACTGGAATCTTAGCAGTAACAGCTGGGCCATTTGTTTATGTGATGGGCAGGAAAGAATGACTTCTGTAATCTTTGTATTTGGCTTCAGGATTCTGCTTTTTTTTTTTTTTTTGAAAAAAAAGATGGGGTGCAGGGAGAAAGAAGACTCATTTCAGATGGTCAGTTGAGCTGAGCATCGCCAGCTAATTTGTCCCTCATGTTAAGGCCTCTGCCAAACTGCCTCTGGTCCTCTTGTGCTCTCACACCTGACAAACCTGTGCTTGAAATACTGTAGCCCACCTCAATGACAGCAAGGGCTATGTCGCAAGCTAGCTTTAGCTCGCAGCTCTCTCCCCCAGGCGGCTCACATTCCGCATTTTGTTTCTAGCATGAAAGACTTTGTTTTAAATCATAATAGCAACCAGGCTGTAATCACATTAGAGCGCACATGGAGAACTTGCACAGAGTCATGTGTTTTGGATTTGACATTCTGATTTATGGTTGTGTGCTCCAGTTACACAGCTGCAATCTCATTTTCCGACAAAGATGTTTTCTATTTTTCTATTACTCTGCTTCACCCTGTCTTTATGTTGGGGAAAATGAAAGCCACCAGGTGAAGTCATAACATCAGTACAAATGTTTTCATGTTTGGGTTGGAGAGCGTAATAAATGGAGTATACCAGCATTTCAAACACAGCTAGTTATTTTATAATAAAAGTATAAAGGGAGTTGCTTACTCAACGTACTCACGAATGAAAGTGGTGCATGGAAATTTGTTTGTCAGATCTAGAATCATCTTGCAAACTTTCTGTGCCCATCACTAGATCTCAATTTCCCAGGGAGGAGGTAAATTCCACAGTGTTCCATTTTAGATATGTAAGTCAATTCAGTTTCCTCTATGGGATGTTTAACATTTCACAAAATGTTAAGGAGTTCAGGGTTGGGACTTAGGTAGTCTTTGTCAACCTGGTCAATATGCAAGCAAAGATGAAGCAGAGATGCAAGGTGACTTGTCCAAGGTCACATAGCTGGCCAGAAGCAGTGCTCAGACCCAAATTTCTTTGGTTTTCATCCAAAACATTTTCTACCATCTAAATGCAAACTGAGCAGCACTTTGCATGGTAAAATGACTTCAGCCATGAAGACTATTCCAAATAATATTTTGCTAAAAGATAAAAATTTCTTTTCCAGGCTGGAAAGATGGTTCAGGGGTTAAGAGTCTGTCTCACAAACAGAAGGGCCTGAGTTCAGATCCCAGGCCCCATGTAAAAGTGCCAGGCAGAAACAGTGGCAGCATGTACTTCTGGCTCTGGTGGGCAGAGTCTGGGAAATGCCAGAGTCAAGCAAGAAGGAGGTAGAAGCAATCCAGGATGATTCCCAAAGTCTCCCTTGGTCCTCCATAGAGACATTCAGTGCCCTCTGATTCACACACACACACACACAAATAAAATATTTTTAAAAATTATTTTCCTATGTTGCTTCTCCAACTCTAACATTTTTCGTTGTTAAGTGTGATGAAATCCCAGACCAATACCTGGCTCACTTTATATATATGAAACAATCTTTTTTGCTCTCATAGTTTAAGGATGTTACAGGCAATAAATGTAAGAGTCTTGAATTCTTATGTTTTAAGAGTTACACATTTCTGTGTTTTACAACATTTGAAGGATTACAAATATCACTATCCTTTTGGCAGTTCAGGAAGTTCTTGATGAAATGAAAAGTACTCATGTAAGAAAAATTTGAAATATATAGTAAGACGGTGTGCCTGGGTCTAAGCAGAAATTTCTATAAAGACTAAGAAGATTATTAGAGTTCTATTATTTGTCTGTTTTCCTGCTATATAGATCGAGTCTTTAAGTAGAAGAAAGAGATGCTGAATATGCTGTTTCTTAGCAGGAGTTTCTAAATGGCCAGTAATGCCACATTGGTTCTTACCATTCAGAGAGTAGAGAGAGTACAGGAGTCCAGCAGTTCTGTATATTACGAAAGGTAACACATGTGAATAGACTCGTTATAAAGTTTTAGATTAGATTTAATATGTGTCTGTTGCATGGACTCAAGTATCACATCAAACCTCTGCTGATGACAGCCCTATCTAGACTTCAATCAGATAAGCATTTTTTAATCCTATTTTAAGGTTCTCTGACATATGTAAGTGAAGTCTCTCAACAGACAGAGGAGAGAAGTGGAAGGACAGTCACTTTTTTGATGTAGACATAATTTCCAAGACAGTAACTCAGGAGCCACTTTGTAAGAATTGTGTCCATCTGTATTATATTGGGCAGACCAAGGCGGAGGGAACTGGCCACACCATCTCTACGTAATGGCTGAGATAGAGACAATCCTTACTTGCCAGACCAGCATGTCTGGCCAAGTGTACACAAGGATGCCAACTCCCTCAACCAGACCTCTGTCTTTTATTCTAGGGCCTAATCCCACCCACCATAGGCTGGGCCTTCCCCATCAGCTAGACAATCTTCTGCAGATTTGTTCTGGGCCTAACTCAACCACTAATTCTCTACAAATGTTCCCAGAGCTCAAACCCCCAACTATCAAGTTGACACCTGTGCCTAACTATGTCAGTGATGCTGATGGTAATGATGATAATAGGGAGGATGATGATGATTATGAATCCTAGTGGTTCGAATACAGAATACATTCAGCAAATGCAGTGAAGAGAACACATCTTTGACAAGGTACACTAGAATAAGTAGAGATTTAAAATCTCATTCCGTCCTGTTTTCCCTATTAGAATACTGATATAAAGAAGAACTTCAAAGTGTTCTCAATTTTCTCTATTTAGTATTAAAGAGAAGTGCTGCTGTTTTAGTTTTGTCCTGGGCTCTTGTAGTCCTTATTATTTCATGTAAGCTTAAGACCACGAGCCATATGGGTTTAAGAGAGAACTCTCAAAGTAAGCAGCTTTCCTTAGTCCATGTCCACAGTACCGTTTCTGTGTCCATTGAGCTTTCAGGGGAGATTTCTGCTGACCTGTGAAGGTGTGGGGTGCTGGGGATGTCCTGAATCATGCCATTAGTATTAATGTCAGAGGAAACCTTGCATTTTACAGGTAATCTACCACTTAAATTCATTGGTAAAAACTTGTATACAGTGTGTTTTGATAACCTCTTACAAAAAATATTACTTTTGTTTGAAACAGTTTTGCTTGAGGTTTTGTCCTAAAATGGACACTATCCGAGAGTCTAAAATTTTGGGTTGTCAAAGGACCCATAATTTTTTTAGTGAGTGTGTGTGTGTGTGTGTGTGTGTGTGTGTGTGTGTGTGTATCAGAGGGCACTGTGTGTCCTTATGGAGGACCAAGGGTGACTTTGGGAATCATCCTGGATTGCTTCTACCTCCTTCTTGCGTCTCTCTGGGATTTCCCAGGCTCTGCCCACCAGAGCTGGAAGTGCAGGCTGCCGCTGTTTCTGCCTGGAGTTTTTACATGGGGCCTGGGATCTGAACTCAGGACCTTCTGCCTGCAAGACGGAGTTTTAACCCTTGAGCCATTTCTCCAGCCAGAACCCATAATTTTAATTAAAAAAAAAAAACACCTTTTTCTTTGTAGTAAAATATCCAGGAAGATATAAGTAAATTCTTTAAATTTTGGAGTGAAGTATGTTTCTTACAATAGGCCAAAAGCCTAAAATGCAGATGCTGGCTAACATTCCTCCCTTGAAGACAACTATCTCCTCATATTAAGGGATTAGAGAGGGTAAAGGCACTAATCCCATTCTTGAAGGATACACCCTTGTGATCCTGCAAAGACCCCACTTCTTCCAATCACTTAATAAATTAGTATATTAGGATTTCAAGGAATTTAGAAGGGAACATAACATTCAACCTGTTGAACTATTTACATTATAAATAGACCTGCATGATTTGCAAGACAGATCTTTCAGAATACTCCAGAACAGAATGTGCCTTCCTTTGACCTGATTTAGCACTGTTCTTTTCAGGGTCATCATTGGTGCTTCATGTCTGAAAATACTGTACTTCATGTCTGACTCTACATGTTTTTGTGGGTCAGCTGATAGAGGATGTAAAATGATGGGAACATCCGTGCACACTTGGCCCAAATGCACATACGTGGATCAGAGGGGCCTTAGCAAGAAGCTACTGAAGATCCTGCACTTAGGCAGGATCCAAGGATCCAAGAGATTCTAGGGACTTTTAATTTTCTGTTTGTTTTCCAGCAGAAGGCCTTCCAAATTACATAAGCCTCAGGCCTAATGGAAACAAGGATTACTTTGGCCTCTGTTTCTTTCCGAAGATAGGAGCAAGGGGTAAACACTTCTTGCTTGAACCTCCAGTCATGGGAACGTCTCTCATTGCAGGGAGCCTCAGGCTGCCCTCTTTCTCACCACGTGCAGAGAAACCATCAAGACAGCGCATGTGAGAGACAAAGCCGTTCGTGTGCGGCCATCCTGGGTTAATAAGAAGAGCAGTGGGGCTGCCTGTGCACAGTCAGGGATTCTGTACATTATCATCAGCCTTGGGATAGGAGGTCAGTCACATACGTGAGCATGAGAATGCTGAGAAAAGAACCTGTGCAAACAGGAGGGTGATGAGGACAGTCAGACCAGGCTGAGATTTCCCTTTGCAGAAAGCTAGTTAAGGGTCCACATCAGTCTTGTGAAAAGGTTTGTGATCAGCTTTGGCAATTCTGCGTATCTTCTACACACTGAAGCTTTAAGCTCACTGTGCCGCACCATCCACTTCTGTCTTGGAAGCTGATACAGGCAATGGAGACGGAAAACTCGTTATTAAATTCTAGGTTTTTTTTTAAATGCATGGACTTGTACCTCTTTAACTCTTAATTCCCTAAACAATTCCTTTTATACTTTCATAATTAAGCTAATTACTTAATGTCTGTATAGTAAACTGACCATATATATAATATACTATGTTACTGCTCAAAATGTATAGTGGAATGTCTTTTATGTGAAACAATTATGTCATTTATGTGGAACATATCCACAATGTAAGAAACGTATCAATACAGATCAATTTAAAATACATTCTGATGATAGAAAATAAAGGAGTGTTCCACTCTTGACCATCCCTTTCTTCCTTTATCTACTGAGCTAATTTTGGCTTCTTTAATAAGAGTGACCTACACCTTCAGTTCAATGTTATTTATGAAGAATCTTTTCCTATCAGTACTTGGCAATGTAGCGTACAGCTACATGCTATCCACAGTGTGAACATACACATACTCATTTATTCTCCCTTCACTAATGTAAACTTTATGATTGCATTCAATGCTGTGATGCTGTTTTTTTGCTGTGTAGTTCCTCAATGAATTTCTCCTGCAAAGTTTACCAAACAGTAGGACTGAATCCACTTACTTTATATTTTAATGGAAGCTCTCAGACTGTGCTCTGAAACAGTCGTTCTGTTTTTTTACTTTTGTCATCTATTGCGGTGCTTGTTCTTTGCCTATTTTGTAATATATAGTGTTACTTATTCTTTCTAGTAAATATTTGAGTGACTTCATGTCAGACTTTTATATTTAGCTATTATAATTTGTATGTTAAGGTCAAGATTCTAGAGCCCAAAGTCAGTAGAGCAAGGTAAGCAGTCATTTTGGATCATGGTCATGGCCATGTTTATTTCGATCTGATACCACACCAGAGGTGGGCTCCAACCTCAGTGCTCTGAGAGAAAAGAAGAGGGATTTCTAACAACTACCATAATGCACTTACTAGATCTAAGTTAAGTGAATTTACTTTTACATGTGCATGACCAGTACCATTCCTTTGCTGGATTAAAAAAGATAAATCATGTGTTGTTTATACCCCAGAGAATTTCACAATTAATGAACATTGAGATGCTAAAGCATGAGGGCAATCCAAGATTTATTCCCAAATGAAGCAAGTGACATACAAGGAGGAAATTCTAAATGGGAACTCAGAACAGACTTCAGAGTAGGTGTCTGGGACGACCTTGAAAACATACAGACGATGTATGATTGGGTATGAAGAAACTCATTCAAAACAAGAGCTGGGAGTTAACATAGGAAAAGAGCCTGGGGAGTTAACTGGATCTAGGATGGACATTGCTCCACAGGACCATGCTTGTCAAAATGCAGGTCAGTTTTGTTCATTTAAAATTCATGTTCCCATCTTAACCCAGTGAACTACATCAGACTGTCTGGACTGAGGCATGCTAGACACCTACCTCCATTTCTAGCAGCATTCCCCAGTGTTTGCATGTTTTTAAATTTATTGCTGGCTAAATTTGAAAAGTCACCCTTTTAGATAATGATGAGATGTTCAACAACTTTGAGTTTTTCTTCTTGGAGAAGACTGAGCAAATCAACCATTTAGGGAACAATCTGCAGGTGGTTGGAAGGGGGGGAAAGGGGAAGTGACTGAGAAAAACTGCTGGCTAGATGCCCTTGGGACATACTGTCCTGGGGATTGCTGTAATATCAGGATGTGTGTTGGTTGAGCAGCCTGGTCAAAAGCAGAGATGCATTTAGAACCATTTAAAACCAATATTAGCCTTAGTGCTCCTTTGAAAGAGGCATAATTAGGAATGTAAAAGTCAAGTTACCTCTGATTAGTGAGGAACAGAGTGAAGGGTGAATCCATTAGAAGCTACTTGTAAGAACCTTGCTTTGAAGGCTTTGAAGGGGCAGGACAGAGAGAAAGGCAGCAAAACTCGTTTTGACTTCAAAGACCTATTATAGCATATGTCTACTAGAGCAATATACTTAATGTTTTCAGTGGCACTAAAAGGCACTTTAAATATGAATATGAGTAATTTGGCCATTTGCAGATAAATTTTAGCATAAGATATACTACACAGTATGAATGAATAATAGTTTTAAAGTATTTGAATTTATCTTTATGTATTTATGTTTTAATTACATAAAATCATATGGTTGTATGTACTTTTAAATGTATTAAAGACCCTGACATTCACTAGTATGAAATGGTTGGGATACAGAACTTTATTCCCTATTTGGAAATGAGATAAAAGTAAATGATTTCCTTCAGTTATACTAGAAACCAGGTTTTCCAAGCCCTAATCCATGTTTCATCTCTCAAAACTCCTTCAAGAAAATTCAAATAGGGTGGAGATGCATTCTGGGTAAACGGCCCTGCAGACATACCTTTTGGAGAGACTCTGTAGTCTGAGAGATGGAGAACCACACTCAGAGGACTTAGAAAATTTTGTCCGAAGATGTGGCAGCAAGTTGCTGGGCAAGCTTAAAGTTCTCCCTGCCTTAGAAACTTAAGTTGGGTGGCACTAGAAGCAGAATATGCCCTCCCTATTCTTCAACAGGGAAATAGTCTTGGGTAGAAGATGCTCAAAGTAATGACAGTAATATGTGAATGAAGGCAGGGGAAGACTTTGGAGAGTGTTGGACAAGATTCTTATATTAGGCCAAGGCCAAGATGGAAGGATAGGAACCAGGAATTTAACATATACAGTATACCTGCCAAGTACTAAAGCACTGTGGGATTTATACATGTGAGATCCAGAAGAACAGACAGGTTCCAATAGATACAAATCTTATAAATTTCATCTCACCAGATTTGCTGCAAAAGTTTTCATTAGCCAGTTGCTTAAAACCACATCCCAAACTAACACTGTAGGCATGGCAGGGACAGGATGCCACCAGACGTGGCTTTTATTTGTGACTAGGGCAATACACTCAGGTCACACAGGTGTCATTTTCAGTTTCTAGCCTTGGAGACCTACTGTTTTCCTCTTACCATCAGCACTTTGATACTTTCCAATGAGCTTGGTTCTTTTATGCTCTTCTCTGAATATACATAGACATCTCTTCGGGATATGAGCTCATAGATGAAATCTGACCTGCTTTGATGAAACTCGACGGAGTTGTCCAAGAAAATTCTGCTCTAGGAGATGGTGTGGTGATTCGGCATGTTGACACTCTTTCTTCTGAGCCAAGCCTGTGTCAGTTTCCCTAGTGTTGGTGTCAGGAACCACTGCTGGAAGGATGGGCTTTCTGCTGGGCTTTAACACGGAGGTTTCAATGCATGTGGAATCACGAAGGTCTGGAAACTCTGTCTCTGTAAAGATTGGACATCTCAGTCACTTGAACACAGAGCATTTTGATTGGGTTCTGTTCTCTTTGTTCCCCAAAGTATTACCACTTCAGCTGTCAGTAAATAAGAACCATGTTTCTCCACCAAGCTGGCTGAGGCACGGTAACAGACTTCATACTTATGACTCCCACTGAAGCCAAGTTTAGAAGACACTTGCCAATTCTAGGGCTGGAGAGATGGCCCAGGGGTTAAGACTCTGCCTCACAAGCAGCAGTTCTTGAGTTCAGGTCCCACTTAAAAACATCAGGCAGAAAAGGTGATGGCCTGCACTTCACGTCCTGGTAGGCAGAGCTCTGGGAAATCCCAGAGGGAAGCAAGAAGGAAGTAGAAGCAACCCAGAATGATTCCTGAAGTCACCACTGCTCTCCACAGGGACACATAGTGCTTTCTCTCTCTCTCTATCTCTCTCTCTCTCTCACACACACACACACACACACACACACGCACACACACGCGCGCACGCACACACACACACACACTAAATAAATAAATAAGAGTATAATAAATAAAGTTAGAGCCCATTTTTCTTTCCTTTCCTATCTTTAAACCTCATTTTTCATAAAGTGTCTAAAGGTAGTAAGTGGTTTTATGTAAAGGGCCGTTCATAAAAAAATCATTTATTATTTGAGTAGATTTTTGCTATTTTAGTATGTATGGTGCTAAATTAAGAAAATTAAAACTAGAGCACACGATTTCATAGATCAACAATCACTTGCTTTTTAGAGGAGTTTTTTTTAGGAAATAAATGTTGAAAATCAATAATAATCTCTAAAGAACTTCTAAGGTTTTCACTGAATGTGCATACATATTCAACTTAGTGGATTTGTTTTTGATACAATTGAAGCAGAAGACTAAGACAGAGAGGGAGGCCCAGAAGGCCTTGTGCAAAGCCTCACAAAATTAGAATGCGATAAAAGAAGCTGGCATAGGAGAATTCTGGCAACCACCACCCCCATCAAGTTGACTGAAACTGACATGCAAGCCTGGTACAGGAGCAGAAGCACTCCTGAGTGTCCAAGGCACCCCATGTTCTATTATAATACCTAAAGTCAAAATCAGTAGGTGGAAATTTAAGGTACTAGCAGGACCTGTGATACATGGAGTAGCCCTTAGAATTACATACATGTAACAGTATCTAAGGACACGTGCACACTGCAAATGAGTGAAAAAACCATACTATGCAAATGATCCAAAAAGTCCCTAATGCTAATGGACATAAAAACCCAATCTCTTTGTACAACCTCCCTCTCAAATTACTCAGCTTTCTCTCTGCTCTAGCCTGCTTCTTCTCGCTTAGAAGTATAGTCTCTTAAAAAACTACCTCTCCTTCTGCTGCCACTGTGTGTTCCTGCTCAGTTCCTTGCTTGGGGACACATTGGCCTGGTACTAAACCCTAATGTCAGCTGATATCACACAGAGGCCATTTTCAAGCTGAAGAAATGGCGTGCATGTACACATACACACACACACATACACACACACACACACACACACACACACACACGCACACAATAAATGAATTATTTTTAAAAAGATTTCTTTTAGTAGATTTCAAGTATACAATATATTACTAATTATATTAACCATAATATATATTTCGTGCTTCTTTGCCCTAGACCTCTCCATCTGTCATAGTTTATACCCTGTTACTCTGAATATTGCTGATAAAATCATGAAAAAGCAGCTAAAGGAACAAAGACTCTATTCTCTGTCACGACAGTCCAGTTACAGTTCCTTGTCCAGCTTGGCAGGAGAGACTACTACAATACCAAGGACCAAGGAAACTTGCTATACCATAATGGCTGAGAGAGGGACAATCCTTACTTGCTAGACCAGCATGTCAAAGATGTCAACTTCTTCAACCAGCTCTCTGTAGTTTAGGCACCTGTCCAGGGCCTAGTCTCACCCACTCTGGGCTGGGCCTTCCCCATCAACTAGACAATCTCCCCCAAGCTTGCTTAGCTACTAATTCTTTGTAAATGTGTCCAAAGCTCAAACCCTCAACTGTCAAGTTAACAACTGTATCTAACCTTGACACTTTACTACTCGTCAGCTTGATAAAAAACATATCATTTGAAAACTGTAACCTTCGATCTTTGTCTCCACAAATGTTAAATTTATTTTATAATATAAATATATTTAATTTTATTAATTCAAAACTCTAAAAGGTCCCATAGATAAGGTTTAAAATGTTCTGTCACTGAAACTTCAGTTCCAATATTTTTAAATTTCAAATCTTTTAACCCGTAAGAGTTTATCATATCAAAGTAAGTTAAATACTTCAACACAGATAAACATCAAAACAGAAGCATTATGACACAATAAGAAAATATCAAATTGTTGACCAAAGTCCAACAAATCAAATACTGCATCCTGTACTTCAATGTTCATCTTCTGTTGCTCATCAAGGTGACTTAAAGAGCCTGAGCAATCCCAGTCCCCCTTTGCAGCTCAGTTTCACAAGCAGGTTTCTTTGAACCACATTCTTTGAACCACACTGAATCTCCACTCACCACCATCTTCAGCACACATTTTATGGTTCTGGCATCTGCAGCAACACTCTGGGTTCGATTCTACAGCTGAAAGTCTCACCTTCCTTTGCAGACACTTCAAACCTGCCACTTAGTGACAAGCTTTAGCCAAACTCAAGGAACCCCTCAATCTTGCATCAAAACCAGTATAATCTGGGTAATGCTGACAAATTCTGCAGTGAGGTTAAAACATAGCTTGGCCTCACTGGAACCACAGCTGTATCAACTTTTTCATGTTCACTCAGGGAAAGTCCTTTTTTAGGCAGTCAGAACTTCAGAAGGGCAAGAAATAGCTGCATCTTGGGCTTTCGGCCCCTGAAAGAATCCAGGTTTTCAAACCACAGAATCTCAACATGGCAGTAAGCATTTCTTCCACCACCCCAGTGTAAAGCACTAGGTTTTCCTTCAGCGTTGCTCATTTCTCTGACAGTGGCAGCTGCTCTGCTGTCCACCCTTCGCTTGTCCAAAGCTTCAAGGCTGCCAACACAGCTGTCTTCCACCAAGCAAACCAGTCCATCATCTTCAATTCAATTCTGTCAAAGTCTTTGTTCCCTTCATCATGATCTAGGCACAAATAATTCACAACTTTCTCAGTTTCACTGTCTTCCAAATGGCCCGCGAATTGAATGGTTTTTATAATACACAATCTCAATGATATCAGAAATTGCCATAATCCTCTAAAAAAAACTGTTCAAAATCCACATAACCAGATTCATCACCAACATCCCACTTCTATGGTACCAAATTCTGTCGCAGTTACTCTGAATGTTGCAGATAAAATCGTGACAAAGCAGCTTAGGGGGACAAGAGTTTTATTCTCTCTTATAACAGTCCAGGTACAGTTCCTTGCTCAGCTTGGAAGGAGAGCTCACTGCACTACCAAGGACCGTGGATCTGGCTATACCATATCCACATAATGGCTGAGAGAAGGACAATCCTTACTTGTAAAACCAGCATGTCTGGCCAAATATATAGAAGGATACCAACTTCTTCAATCAGCTCTCTGTGTTTTATGCATCTACCCAGGGCCTAGTCCCACACACCCTAGGAAGACCTTCCCCATCAATAGACAATCTCCTGCAGGTTTGCTCTGGGCTTAACTATTAATAAGAATTATAAATGTGCCCAGAGCTCAACTGTCAGTTTGATACCCGTATCTAACTATATCCCCTGTCTCTGTATTTATGTATCTATATATGTATATGTGTATGTATCTGTGGATATGTATGCCTGTGTATATATGTGTGTGTATTTATGTATCAGTGTTCATGTTTGTGTATGCATTCATGTGTGTGTATGCATGTCTATGTTTTGTGTATATATGTGTTTCTGCATATGCGTGGATCTATGAGTTAATGTATACAAGTATATGTGTATCTATGCATATTTGTTTTTGTATGCTTGTTTATATATGTTTGTGTTTGTATGTGTGTATGTATTGTCTATGTCTGTGTATGTATGTGTGTGTGTGCATCTATCACCTTTACACAACTATCTTACATGCTATTGATAGCTCTTGATTGTATTTGCATGAAATTATTTCTGGTTTTTGATGCAGATACACTTTTCATTCTTAAGTAATCAGTTTTTAAAGTTTTTTTTTCCTGTGATTTTTCTCTACTGCTTTTAGGTTTAGAAATTCTAAAATCTTGTTTGCTTTGTTCTTTTTAAAAAAAGTGTAGGGCTGGAGAGAGGGCTCAGAGGTTGAGATTCTGCATCACAAGCAGAAGGTCTTGAGTTCAGATCCCAGGTCCTACGTACAAATGCCAGGTGGAAACAGCCGCAGCCTGTACTTCTCTGACCCTGGTGAGCAGAGCCTAAGAAATCTCAGAGTGAAGCAAAAAGGAGATAAAAATCAATCCAGGATGATTCCCAAAATATCCTCAGTTTTCCACAGGAACATAGAGCCCTCTCTCTCTCTCTCTCTCTCTCTCTCTCTCTCTCTCTCATACACACACACACACACACACACACACACACACACACACACACGCACACACACAGTGAATAAATAAAGTTTTAAAAGAGTGTAAGAAATTAAATTTTTATTAAGAACAGAATGGGGACATTTCCTTCCATCATTGTGGTTTCATTTCTTCTGTTCTTTCTCTTCCTTCTTCCAAAGAATCTGCATTAGTCAAGTGGGGTCACTTATTTTTGTCAATTACAAAGGTTTTACTCTTGGGTCATATTAAGGCTTACATAATCTGTAGTAAACGATTTAGCCGTGGAAGTAAAAAAAAAAAAAAAAAACTCACGAAGGACATAGAACGTATCTATTCTTTTTTACTTTGCAAATCAATCAAGGGGGATCGAGTGACAAAGATTAAAACTTTGAAATAGCAGTTTAGGGCTTAGTTGGTGACTCAGCAGTTAAAGTGCTTTCCTTGCAAGCAAATGGACCAAAGTTCAAATCCCCAGCTCCTTTGTAAAATGCCCATGGGCAAAGCAGCTCACCTGTAATTTGAATCCCAAAAGGCAGAACATGGCAATCTTTAGAGAAAACTGGCTAACAAGATTAATCCTGTAAGTAAACTCTGGGTTTGATTGGAGACCCAGGCTGAAAAGAATAAGGTGGAAGAACAGTCAATGTCAACTTTGAGCTTTCACAATTACATGCACATTTGTGAATATGTATACTCATGTCCACATATATGCAAAAAACCCGCATGCAAACCCACATGCAGGCACACTTTATACATATACAATAAAAAACAGTCGTAATTTATAAAAATCACGATTTGCTCTTCACTCAGCTTCCTTGTGACTGGATCTCTTTGTCCTTTGCTACATTGCTGTTTGTCAAACCCTTCAGAATCTCACTCACTGGTTATTTTCCTGGGAAGACCAATTCTACCTTTTCAGTGTCTTCTCAGCGGATCACCCTTAAATGAGCTGGAATGGGCAGGGGGTGCTTACACAATCATATCTCACAGGAAGTTTCCTATAAGAGACATTGTCCAAGCATTGTTTCCAAATTATTTTAAATACCAGTTTAAAAGGCTTTTAAGGCTTTTATTTTGAACGGAAGTATTAAGTAGAACTGCCTGGAGGCAGTTAGTGTGAGAAAAGCAATACTGAGCCTCTCAAATTAGGTAGAAATTTTTATGACTCAAATTCTTTACTTATTATACCCAGATGACAAAGGTAGGCTGCTGTCTCGGTACCGTGGTGAAAGCAAACCATCCAGGGCTTTTAGCTATGGTGGGACCTCAGTGAGAAGTTTGTCAATATCATCTTTGCTTTAACACCTTATCTATTGTTCCCTTGGGAGAATCCTTTATTCTTGAGGCCTGAAGATCTGTAAATTGTTCTACTGGTATGTGCATGGATCAGTAATTAGCTGAAAGTGTTGCTTTGTCAAAGTCTGTGGAATGGTCAAACATTGCTTTGACCATTGCTTATTCATTCAACAAATCATTTGTTCATTACCCACTCAGTCCAGTGTGTTATAACACGGCTAAACAGGCTTCTTTTAAAAGGTCAAGTGTGAAAACTGAAGAACATACTTCCAAATCTAGTTTTTAAGTCATGTCTTAATGGAAAATCCTTTCAGTTTCAGAAGACCTGTGGTTAAAAGTTACATGTACTTGCATAATTTGGCATGGATATCAGTTTAACGTGTACAATATTTCATAGTTTTAAAGCAATAGCTTGGACTGGGGATGCAGCTCAGATGGTAGAATGTTTTCTCAGCACATACAAGTGTTCATGTCTAGCACTGAATGCACAAATTGGATGTGGTGGCACTCAAGAGGTGAAGGCAGGAGGATCAGAGGTTCAAAGTCATCCTCCAGTTACTTATCACGTTCCAGGCCATCCTGTGCTACATGAGGCCCTGCCTCAGAAAAAACAAAGCAAGGCATCTCATTGGATTGATGGAACTTTTTATGACCCTCAGGGAAGACACTATATTCTCCTTTTGAAAGTCTGTGAGTTAACAACCCAAGTTCAATAGCCAGTAAGAGAAGGCCAAAATCAAAAGTAGGAACTTGAGTTATGTATCAACTGCCTTTCCATCATGCCATATGAGAGCTGTTCTTCATCCTTGGAGGTCATATATAGGATCCCCAATGTTTGTCTGAAACCCTATATAATTTATACACACAAATGTTTTGCCTATGCCTATCTATATCTCTGATAAAATTAACTTATAAGTTAGTTGCATTATGCAGTTGAAAATAGCAATTAATGATAGAATGGAACAATTCAACGCACTGTAGTCCTATCGTCTGTTCTGTATTTAATATGTCGTGGAGTTCTGAAATAAGTTTCAGTCCCATGAGGGAAAGAATACTTTTAAAGATCTCTGGGAAAAAGGGATAGTCTTGAGCTGTAAGGAAGCAAGTCTAGTTTTTATGTGTCCTGTGTTACATGACTGAGGTCAGATTTAGGCTCTGTGACAGGGTAATCTTTTCCTGGTAGGAGAATAAGGTCTAATTAATGTTAACCCATTTCACAACAGTAACTGCTTCTGACCCCTAGAGGGCAGGGGGGTGGGTGTGCTTCTTGCCCTGTTTGCAGCCTCTCTACTTAGATTCTCCAACAAAAATGCCATTCTGTACAGTGTGATATGTGATGCATGTTCTGTGACATAACATTAGGCTCCTATGAACACCAGCACTGAGGCACAATGACATACAATGTTGACAACAAGGATGGCCAGGGTGAGTAGCATATGCTGTGTGGAAACACTGATTATCCGATGATCTGTATCCTGGGAGAGCAGAGCAAGGTGACTCCAGTTTACAGCTAGTCACTCAACATGGCAAACAATATGAAACTTATATATTCTTTTTTTTTTGTTCTCAATTTATTTATTTTTCTTTTTTTTTATTAAAAATTTAATTATACATTTTAAAATTTTTTACCAGTTCCCTCCCTCCCCCCTCCTCCCCCCGAACCCCCTCCTCCCCCTCCCCTTCCCCCAGTGCCTCCGCCCCAATTCCCAGAGAGTCCTTTATTGTGTACGCCTAACTCTCCACTGGGTCCTCCTCTCCGATGACATATAAGGACCCAGTGGCATTTCCATAAGCCCTTTCTCTTGTTCCCCTTAGAAACTTATATATTCTTTTTGGAATTTTCCATTAATATTTTCAGACTATGATTGACTATGGGTAACTAAAACTACAGAAACAGAAACCACAGGCAAAGGAGAGGTACTGTAATGCCGAAAGAGAAAAATGATGAAGAGTTGGCTGCATACATACATAGGAATGCCATCCTAAAGATCTGGGCAGTGATTACAAGCTGGTAATCACGGTCAAGTTTGACTTTCTTCAAACGAATGTAAATGAAGGAATTGTTAGAATTTTATCTCCATAAAGATGAAGGATAGCAGCTGTAGTTCAAGCACTGTATGACTAGAAAGAAATGTCATGATGTTTTAAGTTGAAACATGGTATGTTTACTGCTATATATTTGAGAAAATACCTCAAGTTGGGTCATTAAAAAAAAAACTAAGAATTGGAGATCTGATTCCTTTCTCATTGTTTCTTTTCTGTTTCATTGGTACTAGCCATGACCACAGTCATGGAGTAGCCATGACCACAGTCACCTAGCTGCACTGCCCCTTGGAGGAGAACATGGGCAGACAATGACGGCCTGCGTTGCATGCTGCCCGAATCTCCATTGTGTGTAGAATGAGCAAGATCCTGAATTTTGGTGGTTTGGCCAAAAGTCTTGAGAAAAAAAGAATCTGAGTCATGGTACCCTTCCTGCATGGAAAACAGATGAGGACAGGACTGTCACCGTTGCTGCTTGGGGTGCAGCACAGTGCAGCTGCAAAGCTGCAAAGTATCTCTCCTGCAGTCCTGATGCCAAAGAACAGAACACAATTAATTCAGTTCGCAAACGCTATCAAGTGCCTGCTGTGGGTCAGGCAGTGTGCTGGAACCTCGGCTGGGGGAGAAAACCAGTGAATTAAAACTTCTGTCACCATAGAACTATGACCAGAAGGAACACTTGATATTCAACCTGTGGCTAATTACATGAGTGATGCTATAAGGAAACACAAAGACCATGAGGTGTGAGAGCATTTGATTTAGCCCAGGATTAGAGGAAGACTCCAGGTAGATCTTCCAAATAAAATATTTTTAGCATCAAAAGCAGAGAAGCATTTAGGAATCCAAGGTATGATGGCTAATTATGTATCAACTTAACTGGGTAATGAAATTCCTAGATATTTGTTCAGACATTCTTGTACACATATCTTTGAGAGTTATTTGTTTGTTTGTTTGTTTGTTTGTTTATTTTGTAAGCAAGGAAGGTACAGATAGTAAAAGCAATGCTTGAATCCATAGGCTGAGCAAAGATTTTCCTCTGTAATATGGTCATCTCTTATCTAATCAGGTAAAGACTGAAGAGAACAAAATGTTGACTCCTGAGCCGTGGGATATGCTCTAGCCTGAGCCCTGGGATATCCTCTGGCCTGGCTGGACAGCTGAGACTTCAGGTTTTCCCAACTTAACCTTCTTTTCCATGTCCTGGGCCTGTTTTCTTTGGATTGGAATTTATGCCATCTTCTCACTCTTCTTGGACTCCACCTGGTCAACTGCATGTGTAAAACAATGTAGAAGAGAGGGGAGGAGAGGGCTGTTTGGGTCTTAAGGCTTCAGAGAATTTTGGTTCATGATTGTGGTGGCAAGAATGTGACAGAGGCTGTTCGTGTCCTGGAGGCCCAGGAAGCAGAGGATGTGGCAGGAAGTAGGGAAGGATTTTGAATCATCTTAGATTGCTCCACCTTCTTATTCCTTTGCTTAGGGGCCTCCCCCTAGTGACCTGGTTATGTCCATCTCCCGAAATAGCATCACCAGCTATGGAACACGTGTTCAAAATATGAGTCTAGAGGATATTTCAGATCCAAATCATAGCAACACTCACAGATCAGCTCATGGATTTTGAGATTTCTGGAGAGACAAATATAGATTCATGAATAGGTGTGTGTGTGTGTGTGTGTGTGTGTGTGTGTGTGTGTGTGTGTGTATGTGTCTGATTGTCTTTGTTCACAGATAACTGAAATGTCTCCCCAGCGACAATCGGAACAGTTGGTATTCATATTCTCTACTTAAGAAAAACATAGCTTCTTGGGAAAAAATGACTGATTCTAGAACCAGAGAAGATCACTCTGAAGATTTTGTGCACCAAAACACTTAAAAATCTACCAAGAATGATGTGGACATGCCCTGCAAATGCACAAGCTATTCTGAACATTCATAACAAATTTGATACCAAAAAGATATGATTAGGATGAATGAATAAAAGTAAATGAATGAAGAATAAAATTTCCATATTTCAGTGTTTCAATTATCAATGTAAAAAGCATGAAAAGTTACAAAATTCATCTTGGGTAATAACAGCAACAACAGGGAAAGACAAGAATACTAGTGAACGATCCATGGATGAACTTTAATAAGTCATTTAGTAATTACTGCAATTTATCTTGTCAATATGAATTAAATATATGAACTATATTTTAAAGTGGAAAAAAATCAGAAAGAGATTGCCTTATGAAGACAATTAAAGGACTTGAAAAGAAGTCTCAGGGGTTAAAGCTTTTGCCTTGCAAGCAAAAGAACCTGACTTTAGATCCCAGATCCCACATAAAACCACCAAGAGGAAATGGCAGTGGCTCATACTTCTGGCCTGGAAGGCAGACCCTGGGAAATCCCAAAGCAAAGCAATAAGGAGTAAGAGCAATCGAGGATGATTCCCCATGTCACCTTTGGACCTCCACAGATACACTTAAATGCCCTTCTCTATGCATGTGCACGCTCACACACATGCATATATGTTCTGACATAAACGTGTGCAAAAAAAATTAAAATTGTCATTAACTACCCAGTACTGTTGTGTCACCTATTTTTAGGTTATTCATTTCTGGGACATCCTATCTAAAAATAATTGGTACAAATAACAGAGAAACATTAGGCAACACTCTTTAAAATAATTGTCATATATTCTTTAACTGCATTAAGTTCATGGAAAAAAAAAACAATTATTCTTTCATAACAAAGGAGACCAAAACACATGACTGGAAAATGCACTGTGGTACTAGATTTCATTCTGGACCTGAAAAGGATATTAGAGAGATCAGTATTTTGAGAGATGGAGACAATCTATATTGTTATTTTCTCCATTATAGTACTAAAAATGGTTACCTCTAAATTGTAATTTTTCACTTACCTGGTGATTGCTTCAAATGCTTTTGTTTTTTAGTACATTCCCCCTCTCACATTATAATAATACGGATTTATAAAGAACATCAAGGTACTTGGCAGTAAGCTAATTATTTATTTAAAACTTTTAAAACAATTACTCAACTTTACAATGAAGATTACATATCAACAATCACTTGATAGAAGAATCTCAGCTACAGTTGTGTTAGGAAGTAAAGAGTCCCAAAGATAAGTGTGAGCTGTCAGGACAGTCTGCAAACACCAACAAATATGAAATCATGTTTTAGGAATAGAGAGGCTATGGAGAAAAGAAAAGGATTGGGGAAAGTGGGATTTTCTACGTGATGTTCAGAAACTAATCCTGACTCAGATCAAGGAGTTTGACTAAAGCTGTTCACTACTAATTACAGCCGTACAAACTCACCCATGAAGGACTGTAAGGCAAGAGTGCAAAGTTAGGTGGGGGCCCTTTATCCAATACGCTTTCATTAAGAACAAGTCAGACTGAAGGGATCATCCCAGCCATGGAGCTACGTTCCAGCACAACCTAGAGCTATGCTACAGGTGGTTATCTCTACAATTATTTAATGGTGTTTGTGCCAAGTGATTGTGCTCAGTGACACACAAAGAAGTGCTTTGAGGGTACACGGCACAGGTTAGGAAAGGCTTCTCAAAAGGAAGCTCTGACAAGAGCAGTGTGATGGTTCATCTTGCCATCTTAACTACAACTGGAACCAACTAAGTGACATACTTTGTAGCAGGTCTGGAAGATATTCCCAGGGAAGATTAACTGAGGCAGGGACTGGCGGAGATGAAATCATCTGGGATTGTTCAACCTCCTTATTCTTTTACTCTGGGGTTTCCCAGGCTCTGCCTTCCAGAGCTGCACTTACAGGCTGTCGCCATTTCCCCCCTGCATTTTTACATAGGTTCTAGGATTTGAACTCAGATTTGTTTACTTGTGAGGGAACGGTTCCTAAGCCATCTCTCAATCCAATCCAAAGGTTTCTAAACGTGCCCTGGGAGAGACTTTTTTTTCAATCTAGAGCCATAGGGCTCAAGTTGCTGAAAATGAAACCCAACCCTTCATCATAGGACTGACTGACTTGTAACACAAGGTTAAAACTTAGACTCGAAGGTGCCAGGAGTTAAAGGGTGGAAGCTTGTAACGTGGGCTAGAGATATGTGGAAGGACTCTGAATGACTTTTTAAGGGTGTCAGAAGGAGCATTCAACTAGATCATGTGAATTTTGATATTGATATGGGTCCAATGAGTAGTATTCTGGGTTTAAGGCTGCAGCTCATGCAGTTAAAAGTTGTGCCAACAGTTTATTTGTTTGATTGGCTGAAGTATGCATTAAAAATGGCCCTCTGTGAATGAACTGGAATAATTTACAACATTACTCATAACGGTCTAACTTGTTTAGACTTTTGGTACCAGCTCATTAGTTATGGTGTTCACCGAAGTGAAATAATAAGAAACCTACTAAGTTCTAACTAGATCCGTATAAGCAGAAAGATCCCAAGATAAGTGAAAAGCTAGCTTGAATCAGAGCAATAGAGAATTTTAGACCTTCAATTAATTTTTCAGATCTGAGCCAAAACTCCTCAAATAAAGGGAGGTCATGCCCCCTGGAGGGAAGACTTTCCTGCTGACTCCTTTGCAAATGGACTACACTGGGCCACTTCCACTGTGGAAAAGGGCAGTTCTTTGTCCTTGTTGGAGTGCATATTCAGGTATTGGTTTGCACTTGTTTTTTTTAATTTTTTTATTATTATTTATTCAATTTGCTTGTGTGCGTGTGTGTGTGTGTGTGTGTGTGTGTGTGTGTGTGTGTGTGTGTGTGTATTCGGGAACCACCATGGACCACCTCCACCTCTTCCTTGTTTACTCTGCCCTGGGATTCACAGGCTCTGCTCTACCAGGACCAGAAACGCAGGCCGCCCCCGCTTCTGCCTGGCGTCTATACGTGGGGTCTCTAGGATCCGAACTTAGGACCTTCCGCCTGCAAGGCAGAGGCTTAACCCCTGAGCCACCTCTCCAGCCCCTTGGTTTGCACTTGTATGCAATGCTTCTGCCCAAACCACCATCCACAGACTTATAGAATGCCTTATCCATCATCATGGTATGCCTTTGCTTCTGACCAACTTATTTCACCTTTGCTTATGACCAGAGACTTATTTCGCAGTCAAAAAAGTGTGACAGTGGATTTAGGATTGTGGAATTCACTGGTCTTACCATGTGCCTGGCCCCCATAAAGTAACTTGCTTAATAAAATGGTGGAATGGTCTTCTGAGGACACGATTACAGTAACAACTAATAGCAACAGCCAGGAGGGCTGGGCAGGTTCTTCAGAAGACTTTATATGCCCAGAATCAAGGTCCGGGAATCAAGGTACCACAGGAGTGGTATCATCAACATCACCTCTAGTGACCCACTTGCAAAGTTTTTGCTTCACATTCCCAGGAGATACAACTTTTCACTGAATTGGAAGCTAAGTCTTCCCCCTGTCTACTTCAAGCCCATGATGGTTAGTTTCAAATGTCAACCTGACATCTAAGAAGTGGTCCTATGAGCCCAGCTCTGAGGAATTTCCTAGTTAAGGCTGGCCTCTGGGCAGACCTGTGAGAGATTTCATAATTGATGTGAGATGACCGAGCTCGTAATGAGCAGGAGCATTCCTGGACAGGTGAATAAAGACAGACAGAAGCTAGCAGCTTGTAGGCATGAATTCACCTGTTGCTTCCTGATTGTGGCTGTGAATCTGATGTTGTCTCAAGCCCCTGTCAATAGGTTGATTCAGGCAAGAGGAAAAATGGTCCAGATCCTTCAGGATTGAAAGTGTGGGTTATTCTTCTAGATTAAAAAAAAAAGGATATGTTAGGTAGTTCTTGAGGATGAAGTAGGAGAGTGCTAAAGCTATTAATTAATGTAGGAGGAGGGATTGGTCTTGAGACCCATGAGCTAAACCTTGAAAGCATGAGTGACTGTGAAACTATTTGTCAATGATATTTGGAAATTCTGCAGCAAGTCACAAAAGCAGAAGGGAAGCCACCAGTAAATATATCATTGGAGGAGGAGTGGATAGAGAGAGAATCTATGGAAAAAGAGGAAAATGGACCATGATCTTAAAGGGGCAAACGGCTTTAAATTCAAACAGAGAATACTGATAACCACCCCTTAAACATCAGGTAATCCTAATATCTGTGCTCAGATGAACCATGGGTAGCCAGGGCAGGAGGAGGGCAACTCTAGTTTGATATCCCAAGGAGATTCTTTAGTGACTAGAACCCAAAACAATGACTCCTGCCCCAATATCGTAATAAGAAAAGTGAGGAGGAGCCTGGTGTTAGAAATCCCATGGGAGCCACTGTGACAGCAGGAACAGCAACAAGAACAGCAAATGCAATTATTTTGCTTCTTTAACGTGCATATGAAGCATTCACCATACTGGATGGTATTTACTCTGCAGTAAGTACATTTTCAATCTTGGCTTACAGTTGGAAAATAGACCCAAAGATATAAGTTACCAGCCGTCAAGCAGGGAGGAAGTGGAAGAGACAAGCAAGATGCCACAGGCTTACATTTGACCAACTCTAAAATCCTGTTCTCTACCACTAATCTCTCCAAATCATTTCTGGCATAGAGGTTATATCGATTCTAGAAAGATTCTGGAACTGGCACTGGGACTTTTGTTCATACTGGTTCTTGAGATCCATGTCAGATCCTGAGAAACTGCTTGGGAGAAACGTTGGACATAAGAATAGTGGTTGAAGTCTCCATGCACGTGTTAGCATTCATGGAACATTGGCTTAATCCCAGCACTGAGGCGGTAGAAGCAGGAAGATTAGGAGTTTGAAGTGATCTTCTGCTACATAGAGTTTGAGGCCAACATATCTGCGTATACACACATGCGCAAATCCATGCATTGACCAATGCCTTTGGCAGAAATAATTTTCTGCCACTTTACATGCCTGCAGAGAAGCAGTGTGTCTAGGATTGTACCCAGGTCTGATAGAGTGCCAAGGGACATGCACATTTTTACCTACCCACCACATGGCCCCCTGTGAAGTTGGAGGGGGTCTACTGAGAGGTCGTTCAGGCTTATCATTCTGGAGCCATCAAAACCCAGGGAGGGTTGTGACTGGAAGCTAGCAAATGTAGAGCTCAAATTTTACTTCCCCGGCTACACCTCCTTCTTTGACTTCAGAAACCCAGTGTAGGATATATCACAAGAATTTCAAGAATTACAAATTCGTAGCCTCAGTTATTTCATTCTTAAAAACCATGCACCAAAGTAGAGGGCAGTAATTATGGGGAGGAGAGGATCAGTTTTACCATGTCTAACTCAATAAAACATCCAGTCTTAAAAAAAAAATCTTGAATTTCAAACCGATTCTACTTACTGGAGATTCAGGTCCACATGTCTCTGCAACACACAACTTCCTGCCACTAAGGAAAATGGGCTTTAGAAGACTTACAAGGCTTCATAGACTTCAAATAAGTCTTATGAAACAACATGTTCACGTGTCAAGTGTAAATTAGTCAGAAACATAAGGATTACATTTCCCTTAAAATACACAGGGGTTTGAAAATGAAGGGAAAAAGGCTGAGGGCAAAACGTGTTTTGGATTTTGGCAAACCCAAAACATTTGAAAAAAAATGGTTTGATGTTTGATCAGCCCTACACCCAGCAGCTTGCTCATCTCTCACTGTGATGAAGCCCAAAAGACCATTTTTGTGTGAAAATACAGAATCCCACTGTGGACTCTTCTTTAAAACAGAACTCAACCGACTTCCATTTCACTAATTCACCCACCCTCGTACTCCTGTGGTGGTTGGTGGTCTCCCCCACAAGTGTTCTCAGCACAGACATAATAAGAGAATACTGAAGAAGACGTCTGGGATTACTAAGACTTCATTAGTCTTATAAAATGCACTTCGGGGCATAACCGCCACACAATAAAACATTAGCATAAGTCATTAAAATGGAACCATGCCGTGTCAAGATAAATATGAGGAGCGTGTTTTATGTGGAATTGTCCTCATTTCTTTGATTTGGTTTGTTCACTTGTTCATTTGCCACACTGAACAATCAGACATCCTGTGTACAAATCAAAGCAGTGAGACTCTTCCATTCACAGATTGCTCATTGGGATCCCTGACTTCTATTGAAACTTCTCATTCATAAAGATGGGAACAAAATCTGGTGGATGGTTGAGGGACCTTAACGGTCTTAGAAGGTTAAAAAATACCACAAAGTCAATACATTTTTTTCCCTCTGAAATGTTCTCCAAAGGACATAGATGAGGTCAGAACTCAGTGTGGTGCTGTTAAGCCTTCCAGCTTACATCTCTGTAGGCCCAGTGGCTCCTCATTAAAAACCATTCCCTCTGAATTAGCTGGCTTGGCCTTTGATTTCAACTGAAATTACTTTACCCTTATAATACTCTGCTAGTTGGACTCATGTGACAAGCAATCCACTTTTTAAGAGACTTTCTCATAATGTATACCAAGAAATATTTCCAAGACATTAATTTCTTGAGGAATTGCCAAGCCATTTTCAAAGTGGCTGCATCATTTTGCCTTCCCACTGGCAAAGTGCAGAGGTTCAAAATTCTCCACTTCATTGCTGTTGTGGACCTTTCTTATGATGACTGCCTTGGTATATGTGAAGTGGTGTCTCATCATGGTTTTGATTCGGTTTTGCTTGAAAGAGGATGACATTGAGTATTTTTTCATGTGCTCACTGCTCTCTGTATATGTTCTCCAAGAAAATGTCAATTCCTTAGCCTGTATTTAATTGCTTTTGTTGTTAAGTTTTGTTCCTACTCTGAATACTACATCTGTATCACATAGAGTTTTTGCATTTTTTTAATTCTGTATTTTCAACTTGTTGATAGCATCCTTTGAAGACACAAAGCTTTGTTGAGGCAAAATTTATTTTTATCTTTTATCGTAAATATCTGAGTAATCATTGTATTATGCAAGCTTATGAAAATTTACATTTGCGTTTTTCTCCTGAATTTTTACTTCATTTTTCCATTTTCATGTATATGTGTGTATAGGCACACACATGTATGTATGCATATATATTTCCTTGCATGTGAGCATTTGTGTGTATGTGCATACCCGTGTATTTGAGTGTGCACGTGTGTGCATATGCATGTGAAGACCCAAGGTAACATCACGAATTCTCCTCATCACTCTTACACTCATGTTTTAGAGACCGAGTCTCTAATGCGTCTCAGAGTTCACACATAGGGCTAGTCTGACTAGCCCACTTGTTCCGGAGAGCCACAGACTTCGTATTCTGAGGCCAAAATTGTAAGCAGGTGTCACATCTATCTGGCATTTTAAGTAGGATCTGGGGGATCCAAACCACCAAGTCACTTTCCCAGACTTCAACCTAAAATTTGTGTACCTTTGGCTCTTATTTTTGTGTCATTGATACATCTTGGTTTAAGTTTGTGTATGTTGTGTGAGGTAAAGATCTGAAGTTATCTCTTATATGGATACTGATCTATCCAGTGAAACACATTTGAAAAACTATGCTTCTCACCATGCAATTTTTTTGACATCCTGGTTGAAAAGCAACTGATCAGGAACTGCATGGATTTATTCCTACATTTTTATGCAGGACAATTCAATAATCTACAGCACTCAATCCAAAGTGAATTCTAGCTATCCTTTGCATATCTAAGGGTTTAGCCAAAACATGAGGCTACTTCTCAGGAGTATGCCTTTCATTAATGTCTTAGACATGAAATAACCTCCAACATACTTGGAATGGTTCTTGTTTCCTGTTGAGAATCAACCACATAATGCAACAATCATGAAGATAGATAGTGTTGTGGCTTGAATCTGTAATGCCCCCATAGGCTCATGCATGACCACTTAGTCCCTAGTTTGTAGCACTGTTTCTGGGGGTCAAAGGAACCTTTGGGAGCTGAGGAGTGGATGGTGGAAGTAAGACACTATAACAGTTACTCTTAACTGTTGCTTTGAGAGAGAATTCAAAGTCAAGCAACTTAAGGGAGAAAGGGAGATTTATTCAGTTTACGGTTCTAGAGGAGAGAAACAGTCTTTCATGGCAGAGGCGACGTGGCTGGTGGCTGAAGCTAGTGGCAGGCTAAGTCACTGCAAACATCCTGGAAGCTCAGAGCTGCTCAGTCCAGTAGGCCAGTGGGTGACACTGAAGACTGGAGGATTCCCAGAGAGTCAAGAAGTGGAGAGTCTCTCTTCCCCAAATCTTCTATTCTATGGTTTCTTTTTTCTGGTTGGCTATTGGGAATTTCCAATCAGATCTAGGGCTGATCTTTGTATTGTAAATGTATTGATCTGGATAATCTCTTCGGGTAGTAGGATAGCTGATCTTAGTTAATGCCAGGTGTGGTCAAGTTGACACCCAGGATTAACTATCGCAGACACTGAGATGGGCTTTTAAAGCTGACAGTCTGCTCTTGATTCCAGCGTGAGCTCTCTCTGCACCCACCATATATGACCCCATGACTGTGGACAGAGCTGCTTTTGCTGCCATGCCTATCCCTTGAGACAAACTGACATCCTTCTCAAACTATGAGACAAAACTAACCTTTTCCTCTCTTGTGTGAGGTATTTTGGTCAGAGAGATGCAGAAGTGTCATTTACAGAGGCAGTCATCTGCGCAGTGTAGTCTGAACAGAGATTTAACTTCTTGGGGCCCGAGCATCACTTTCTGTAGTAGATATCGCAGGGCAGTGCTTCCCTGTAGAAATTCTTTTCCAGAATTGTTCAGTAGATATAGGTTGTCATGCGCTTTACATCCCATTAAAAATTCAGCTGTGACAGTACTGTTTACAATAGCAAAGTCATGGAATCAACACAAATGCCCAACAGTTGACGAGTGGATAAGGAAAACATTTATACAATGGAATACTACTCAGCCATCAAAAAAGATGAATTAATTAAATTTGCCAGGGAAATGGATGGAATTAGAAAAAATTATATTGAGTGAAGTATCCCAGACACAGAAAATTAAACTCCGTATGTACTCCCTAAAGGTAGATCCAGTACCAAACCCACTTAATGACATATTCAAAGATAAATCTCTGTAAAACCTACAGTAATCGTAAAAATTATAAACAGGAGAGAAGGAGAAGGAGTACCTCCCCCCCAGAAATAAGGAGAGAGGGGATCATGCTTCAGTAGAGAAAATAGGTCACCAACAGGTGTTGCAAGTAAGTAGCGAGACATCTGTTAAGCTCACTTTCATTTTCTTTCCTGGTCACTTGCAACTGAGGGGGTTTGATCTCACCAATCAGGGAGGGTATAATGACTGACAGATAGATGGTAACCATCCTGCAAATGGGAGACTGACACACACACCCTCACTGTGGACTTTTACTCCTATTCTACCTTTGAATCTCCTCTTATAGTAAGATTTCATTTAAACAGCCTTTTATCTTTGATTAGGAGGTGACCTTGAATACCAATCAGGATGAAGCCAAGAGCAGTGCAGGAACAGCAAAACTGAAAACAACAACAAACCATAATTCAGAACACCAGAGACCCTAAATTAGGAACCAGAGCAGCCAAATCTCTCCCCGTCCTAAAGCTCATGGAAACTTGTGGAAGAGGGGATCGCAAGATCGTAAGGCCTACAGATGGTGCGGACCAACGATATGCAAGATATTTCACACAAGTTAGGGCTACAGTAGCCATAATCAGACTTGGCATGACCTGCTCAATGACTGACATGTCAGTGACCCCCCTCCCCAAAGTCTAGCATGGATCACAAACACTAGGATCCTCAGAGGCAAGGGATTAACAGTCATAATAGTTCCCATACTAAAGGGGAGCCCAAGAAAGGGCTCTGGACAATGCCACTGAGTCCTTACACCTCACTAGAGTGGAGGACTCAGAGGGAGGTTTGGCATTCACACAAAAGGATGCTCCAGGGGATGGGAGGGGCAACGGGGGAGGCACTGGGAGAAGGGAGGGGGGAAGGGGGATGAAAGGAAGGGGAAAAGGGAGGAGGATGTAAGGGGGACTGGGGAAGTGGGGAGGGAGGGAGGGAGGGGACCGGGGTACCTATTAAGCTTGTATGATTGGCGAAAAATAAATAAATATAATAATAAAAAATTTTCAGCTCTGAGTCAGGAAAACAGGAACAACCCTCATGATTCTCCTGTGAGAAAGCTCGATTATCAATGTAGAAAAGTTATAGGTGTTAGTAGAAGATGCCCCTGGATGAAACACTGAAAGAAAGAGCAGGAAGGGCTGCGGCTCAGAAAGCTGGGATAGACATTTATGGGACTGGTTTGGGACAATGTCAGGAAGTAGCAGCTGCGACGTATCCTGGGCCCTCGGCATGGGTGACTATTGGTTGTTCCTCCATGAAGTGCTGATGTAAGTAAGTACTGCTCCGAAGGGATTTTGGAGATGGGACTAATGGACCAGATGAGTTGATGGCACCACAGGAACAGTATCCAGCTGGGCCTAACCACATCACCTGGGCTCTGGAGAAGCTGAGCATTTTCTCTGGCTCGTCACACAAGCCAGGTGGATTGTTGCGCAGCACAGCTGGCCTAGAAGAGAGGAAGCTTCCAGGCTGTGGACTTGCTATGGGGACCACATGTTGAGACTGTGTAGGTAGCTTCTCATTACTTAGAGTGGTCCTCATCCACAAGCTGGCTGGAGAGGGGGGGTCTTCAGCCTTGGTCCTATAGGATACAGATTTCTTCACAATCACGGAGTTGAGAGAACTCTAAACTCAGATGAGAACTGCAGCCTTAGCTGACCCTTACATTTCAGTCCCATGTCCTGACCTGCAGAAACTATGACATAAGAAATCCATGCTGTTTTAGGCTGAAGATGGTAATTTGTTACCTAGCAATAGAAAACCAATGAACCATGCTACCACTGCTAGTTTGTGATCCTTGGTGTGACTAATGGTGACTCATTCTTGTGAGTAGATCAACGTCAGTAAATGTGCAAGCATAGTCTACTTCAAATATACACTAGGAGCGGTGTTCTTAGGAGTAACGTGTTGAGAAGCAAAGTAAGTCCTTAAGCCAGGAATTTTGACACATGATTCTGTGTCACACTGTCTATCTTGCTAAGGGATCCTCAGGTCAGGTTTTCTATCATCATCCACTATTTTGTGCTGGCTTTTTTTTTTTTTTTTAGTTCCTTAGATTGTATAGTTCTAAGAACTGTATACTCTACAGTTCTTTGTAAATACGATCAAAATGTTTTTAAAAAGCAAAATATGGGGGCTGGAGAGGTGAGTCAGGGGTTAAACCTCTGCCTTGCAGGCAGAAGGTCCTAAGTTCAGATCCTAGAACCCACGTACAAATACCGGAAGTGGAGGCAGCCTGCCTTTCTGGTCCTGGTAGGGCGGAGCCTGTGAATCCTGAGGCAGAGTAAACAAAGGAAGAGGTGGAGGCGGTGCATGGTGGTTCCCGAATTCACCTGTGGTTCTACACACACACACACACACACACACACACACACACGCACAATTGAATAAATAAATAAATAAATAAATAAATAAATAAATAAATAAATAAATAAAAAGCAAAATATCCCTCTCACACATAATATAATACAAACCATTAAAACTGAATGACTACCAACATTTTGATTTCTACATTTCCCTTGGTAGATAATTTGGCTAACATGTGGAACATTGACAGTATCAGAAATTTCCAAAAATTCTTGGTAATTCTGTTTTCTTTGTTATAAATTATATACTTTTTTATACATTTTTATTATTATTTCCGCTCATACAAACTTAATAGGTACACCAGTTCTCTCCCTCCCTCCTCCTCCCCCCAAACCCCCTGCTCCCCTTCCCTTCCCCCTCCCTCTTCATCCCCCAGTGCCTCCTGCCCCAATTCCCAGAGAGTCCTTTATTGTCCATGCCTGACTCTCCTCTAGGCCCTCCTTTCCGATGACATACAAGAACCCAGTGGCCTTTCCCTGAACCCTTTCCCGTGTTCCCCTTAAGCATAGGAACACTATTGTGGCTGTCAATCCCGTGCCTCCAAGGATCTTGGTGCCTTTAGCAGATGCTAGACTTTGCGAGGTCAATAGTGTATTTGACATTGCGCCGGGCATGCAAAGTCCAATTATGATTGCTTCGTCCCTAACTTGTGTGGAGTATCTTGCAAATCATTGCTCCTCCCATCCTTTTGCTCTTACAATCTTACCGCCCCCTCTTCCGCAAATGTCCCTGAGCTTCAGGATGGGGAGAGATTAGTCTGGCCTAGTTCTAGGTGGTTGATATAGAGTCTCTGAAGTTCTGGATTGTGGTTTGTTGATTTTCTTTTGCAGTTTTGCTGCTCCTGCAATGCCCTTCACTCCATCTTGCTGGGCACTGTATGTCACCCCCTGGCCAGAGACAGAAAGCTGTTAAACTGGAGTCTTATTATAAGAGTACATTCAAGGGTAGATGTAATAAAAGTAGAAAACCTCAGTGAGGGAGGGGTCAATCACCCATTTGCAAAATGGTTACTTTTTATCTGCCAGACTATATGCCCTCCCCTTCTGGTGAGACCATACCCCCTCAGTTGAAAATGATCAGGAACGAACATCTGTGAACTTAACCAGGTGTCACATTACTTACTTGCATTCCTTGGAGGCCTATTTTCTCTGCTGTAACATGGTCCCCTCTCTCCTTGTATCTGGTGTGGCCCTCCAACCCCATCCCTCCTGTTCATAATCCTTGCAATTACTGTAGGTATTACATAGATTTACCTTTGAGTGTCTCTAGGTGGGCTGGGTGGGTTTGGTACTAGGAGCCACCTATTAGGGAGTACATACGGTGCTTAATTTTCTGGGTCTGGGATACTTCACTTAATATAATTGTTTCTAATGACATCCATTTCCCGGCAAATTCCAGTAATTCATCATTTTTGATGGCTGAGTAGTACTCCATTGTATAGATGTACCACTGTTTCCTTATCCACTCGTCAACTGTTGGACATTTGGGTTGATCCATGACTTTGCTATTGTAAACAGTGCTGCTATGAACATGGTCGCACTTGTGCTATCGAGGTGAACCTCTGCTGCATGGGGGGTTATTCCCAAAAGTGGAATAGCAGGGTCATATGGCATTTCAATCTTTAATTTCTTTAAGAATCTCCAGACGGCTCGCCAGAGTGGCTGTATGAGCCTGCATTCCCACCAGCAATGTAGGAGAGTTCCCCTCTCTCCACATCCTCTCCAGCATTTGTTGTTGGTCGTATTATGGATTTTTGCTATCCTGACCGGGGTAAGATGGTATCTCAGGGAAGTTTTGATTTGCATTTCACTGATGGCTAAAGAAGTGGAGCATTTTTTAAGATATTTGTTAGACATTTTAATGTCATCCGTGGTAAAGTTTCTTTTAAGTTCCAGGGCCCATTTTTTAATTGGGCCAGTGGTTTCCTTGGTGTTTAATTTTCTAAGTTCTTTGTGCACTCTGGACAGTAGAGCTCTATCAGATATGTGGTTAGTGAAGATTTTCTCCCATTCTGTGGGTTGCCTTTGAGCTCATGTGACAATCTCTTTATCTGAACAGAAGCTCTTTTATTTCACAAGATCCCAACTGTTGAGAGTTGGTAGCAGTGACTGTGCCATTGGATGTCTGTTTAGGAAGTGCTGGCCTAGCCCAATCAGCTCGAGGGAGTTCCCTATCCTTTCAACTATGGTTTTTATAGTATCTGGCCTGATATCAAGGTCCTTGATCCATTTGGAATTAAGTCTTGTACATGGTGACATGTATGGGTCCAGCTTTAATCTTCTGCATGTGGAGATCCAGTTTTGCCAGCACCATTTGTTGAAGATGCTGTTCTTTTTCCATTGGATTCTTTGGGCCCCTTTGTCAAAGACCAAATGGCTGTAATTTTGTGGGCTTATATCTGGGTCTTCAATCCTTATCCATTGATCTGTGTGTCTATTTTGGAGCCAGTACCAGGCTATCTTTATAACTATGGATTTGTAGTATAGACTAAGGTTTGGCATGGTGATACCTCCAGCAGTGTTTTTGTTACTCAGGATTGTCTTTTGTGCCTCCATATGAATTTTGAGATTGTTTGGTCAACCTTTTTAAAGAATTGCTTTGGGATTTTAGTTGTTATAACATTGAATTTGTATATTGCCTTTGGTAGGATGGTCATTTTTACGATGTTGATTCTGCCAATCCAGGAACATGGGAGGTCTTTCCACCTTCTGATTTCTTCTGCAATTTCTTTCTTTAGGGTTTTAAAGTTTTCATTGTAAAGGTCTTTTACTCCTTGGTTAGGTTTATACCAAGGTATTTCATTTTTTTAGGGACTATAGTAAATGGGATTGTTTCTCTCAAGGGCATATAGGAAGGCCTCTGGTTTTGCATATTTATTTTGTATCCTGCCACCCTGCTGAACTTCTCAATTAGTTCCAGGAGCTTCCTGGTAGAGTTTTTGGGATCACTCAGGTATAAGATCATGTCATCTGCAAATAGGGATAGCTTGAGTTCTTCCTTGCCGATTTGAATCTCTCTTATGTCCCTTTCTTGTCTTATGGCTTCAGCTAAGACTTCAAGTACAATATTGAATAGAAGTGGTGAGAGTGGACCGCCTTGTCTAGTTCCTGATCGAAGTGGGAATGCTTCCAATTGTTCCCCATTGAGCATAATCCTTGCTATGGGCTTGTTGTATACAGCTTTTATATTATTATATTGATAAAGGTTCCTTCCATTCCTACTGTCTTTAGCGTTTTGATCATAAAAGGCTGTTGGATCTTGTCAAAAGCTTTTAGTGCATCTATCGAGAGTATCATGTGGTCTTGGACTTTGGACTGGTTTACATGATGAATTACAATAAATTATATACTTTTTAATTTGGTCACAAAATAGTAAATTTCTTACTTCTAGATCTTAGAGATTAGAATCTGTTGGGAGTTTAGAAACATGCTGTAGTATTGTGGTAAGGTTTAAATAAGTTTATGAATGGATAGACCTAGGTTTGTAGTTTTGAAAGTGAAAGGTAGTCCTTATTATTCTTCCTTTTTAACACATAATAATAGGAACACTAAATTGACTATGTCCACTGAAATCTAACTTTAAACTTTAATTTTAATGTGTGACTTTATTTGATGGGACTTTGAGATCATTTACTGACTAAGAAAGAAAGCCAAAGGACTTGGTCTGATAAATTAACAACCTGAGAAGTACCACTTTTAAATTTGTGGGTTAGACTTACTCATTTCTTAAAGAATTTATTGAAAAGTTTGGGCCAATGATATGGGTTAAGGCACCTGAGCTTGATTCCCAGAGTCCAAATGATAGAAAAAGAATAGATTTCTAGGAGCAGTCCTCTTACTTCCACAGCGTACCATGGCACAAATGTACTCTCTCTCTCTCTCTTTGTCTCTCTTTCCCTCCCTCTCTCATATACAAATAAAATATGTTAAAAATAGAATATATTGAGAAACATCACTAAGAGAGATAGGGGATATGTTGAGATTCTCAGTATAAAAAAATCTTGCTTTCTTCTGTAGCTTCAATTAAGATTATTTTCCTCTCAATTTGCGGAAGAGGGGGTGGTAAGATTGTAAGATCCTAAAGAAGGGGAGGAGCAACGATATGCAAGATACTCCACACAAGTTAGGGCCGAAGCAATAATAATAGGACTTTGCATGACCTGTGCAATGACCAACATATCATTGACCCTTCAAAGTCTAGCATGGACTAAAGGCACTAGGATCCTTAGAAGCTAAGGATTAATAGCCACAATAGTGTTCCTATACTTAAGGGGAACACAAGAAAGAGTTCTAGGAAATGCCACTGAGTCCTTACACCTCATCAGAGAGGAGAACCCAGAGGAAAATTTGACATACACATTAAAGGATGCTCCAGGGATGGGGGGAGGGGGCACTGGGAAATAGGAAAGGAGGGGGGGAAAGGAAGGGGAAAAGGGAGGAGGGAGCAAGGGGGTCCAGGAAGGGGTGGAGGGAGGGAGGGGACCGGGGTACATATTAAGCTTGTATGAGCAGAAATAAATAAATAATAAATAAATAAATAAATAAACACACACACAAAAAGATTATTTTCCTCTGTACTCTAAATCTGATTGGCTTTTGTCACTCAATCCCTTCCTTCTCCTTTGACTCCTTTCTCTTCCTAAGCCTCCTCTTCCTCCTCTTATTCCTAGTTTTCTTCCTACTCCTTAGCATCTTCCTTCTCAATCTCTTTATTCTCTTCTTTCTTTTCTTCTTTCTCTTCCCTTTCTTCTTCCCATTTTTTTCTTTGCTTTTGAGACAGCATCTCATAGAGCCCATGCTGCCCTCACACTTACTATGAAATTGAGCATATCCTTGAACTCCTGATATTCCTGCATGGGGTTACATGCATGCATCGCCACAGATAATGTATATGTTGCTGGGGATTTCACCCAAGGCGCCTGCTTGTTGAATAAGCATTCTGCTGACTGAGCTGTATCCCAGCTTTTATTATTTTTTAATAAAGATGAAAGTTTGTTATGAGCATAAATGATATATTTGTCTATATAATTTAAGCTTTGTTTTAAATTTTTTTATTTTATTATTTATTTAATTGTGAGTGTGTGTGCGTGGGTATGTATGTATGTGTGTGTGTATGTATGTATGTGTGTGTATGTATGTATGTGTGTGTATGTATGTATGTATGTGTGTGCCTGTGTGTGTGTGTAGAACCACAGATGAATTCGGGAACCACCATGGACGCCTTCACCTCCTCCTTGTTTACTCTGCCCCGGGATTCACAGGCTCCGCCCTACCAGGACCAGAAACACAGGCCGCCCCGCTTCTGCCCGGTGTCTATACATGGGGTCTAGGATCCGAACTCAGGACCTTCCGCCTGCAAGGCAGAGGCTTAACCCCTGAGCCACCTGTCCAGCCCCTAAGCTGTGTTTTAAGAGATAACATGGCCATCATATTTCATTTATAACTTAAGAGTTTTGAAAAGATGTCTTTAAAAGTAAAGTCTAGAGGTTGGAGGAATGGCTCAGAAGTTATGACTCTGCTTCGAAAATAGAGGAACTGAATTCAGATCCTGGATTTCACAGGGACAAAAAAAAAAAACAGGCAGAAATGAATGACAACAGTCTGCACTTCTAGCCAGGATGATTTCCAAAGTCACCCTTGGTCCTCTACAGGTACACACAGTGCCCTCTGACACACACACATTGATGTGCAGGGACACACACACACACATACACACACACACACACACACACACACACACACACAAATAAATTTTAAGAATTAAGTCTGGTGTTTGGATCTTGTTATATTCTAACTCCAAGGAATCCAAATTTCTAACTGTGAGGAATTTTGACATCTTAGGCGTTCTGGGTTCCAGGAGTAACTTATTTTTCCTCTATCTCCTGTGTGGCCTCAGTGTGGGTCACGTAGTGTACACTTGACCAGGTGTTGACAAGATCCACACATGTGGCTCCTTCTTCCAACCTTTTTCATGAGCAAAAATATTTCCATTCCCATTAATTCAATCTTGAACTTATTTTGGAAGCAGCTGGAGAAAGGCCACATTTATCGCTGTTATGCAACCAGCTAAGAATTAAGAAAATCACGCGGTTAGAGGATTGCCGAAGAGACTCAGCTCATTAGAGATGGGCAAGCCTTGAGAGGGTTGGTTGGGTTCTAAGAGGGCCACTGAGGCCTGGCTTCTCCCAAAAGGGATTCAAATTAATAATCTGTATTGTCCATGGTAGCACAGGGCGACCCGGGAGGCCTTTGGCATGGAATTTTCTTTCCTAGTGAGGACTCTGTCATGGGAGAGTTCAGACTAATAGCATTATGCTGTGACCCTGAGAGTCTCCTTCCTCACTCCCATCCCATTCCCCCCCCCATCCCCTTTCTCTCTCAACAACAGAAGAAAATTCAACAGAAGAAGAAAAACCCCATGGGGCCAAATTCTTATTGCTACCTGTATGATCCTGTGCTGAACTGGTGGTATGTGGGTAAAAATAATAACGATAACAAGAACGATCATCGTCATAACGTGCTAATGGTGAGCATTTCTCTGGAGAAGGACATCTGGGTGTCTTTTCCAGCAAGGAATTAGGCATGGTCTCTGGCAAGAGGATTTGGTAAGCTTATGACCTGGGGGTAATTTCAAAGGGCATCTGGGCACAGCGAGAAGCCTTGAAAATCTTGAAAGTATTGCATGGCCTCCGATGTTTCACTGGCTTGCTTTTTCTCTCCCTGGAGCCCAGCGAGTAGTTTCTGGAAAGTAGGATCCATTGAGGACGTTCAATCACCGAAGAACTGTCATAGGACTAAAATTCTCTTTCCGCTTTATTTACTTACATGTGTCACTCACTCAACATGAGGCCAGAAAGGGGGGCAGCCAGGGTGTGACAAATCCACCAGGTAAGCCAATGACGCTTGCCTGCCGCCTTCCACATCTCTCTGTGGCTGTCGCTGTCGCCCTGAACTGCAGACATTGTCTTATTCTCCTTGGTGTGAGTCCCAGAAATCAAGGAGGTTTTCTTTTGGATGTAATTGTTTTTACGAGTTTGCCGGTGGCTTTCTGTCCAATTTATTTGCTGGAGTCTTTGGATGTGTGGCCACTTGGGGCCACGAAACTTCGTGTCTGATTATTTTGAAATTTGGTAGTCCTTGGAACAAAGGATATTAAAAGGGCAACAATGAGAACACTGTCCCTCCCGTTCTTCCCACAATGAAATACCCCTCAGTAATGACATGTGCAGGAAATGAACAGTATTATCAACAGAACATGCTTTCCAAAAATTTATAATCCTTTAAACGGGTAAATCCTTTCTCCGGGATTAGTAATGTGGTTTGTGTCCCGGGAGCTAAATCCTATTCTCTGATCCAATTCTCAAATCCTTTCTAACAGTGCCTATATTGATTTCAGACCCAGTTTTGTTTAAGAATCCGAGGGTAGAATTTAGTCTTGTGTGTTGAGGTCTTTAATAAAGATTTGTCTGTATGTATAAATAAAACATGAAGTTTATCTAGAACTTAGCCTCTAGTAACAAAACTTGGGTTCCGGTGCCTCTTGGATTCTGACAAATATAATTTAACTTCTGGCCCATATTTTGTATCCCTCAATCCCTACATGATCTCCTACCTCTCTGGGAAATTATTGAGGACACTAAAGTTTCTCTAATTCCAGATATTTTTTCCTGAATGTGAACACAGCTGAGCTCCTCTCTATAATCTTGGTGGCCTAAGATTTACCCACTTGAATTCAGAGTTTATATACATCTGTGTCATAGTTATGAATATGCACAGAGGTCTGACACTCTCTGATGTAAGGATTGTGTTCACGTCTATGGAAGATGATACTTCCAAGTAAAGTAAAGATACTTCCATATAAAGATACTTCCAAGTAAAGATACTTCAATAATGAAGAGAATTGCTCCAAAAATGACCTGTGCCATCAGTGGAGGGTCCAGTGAGAACAGCACCGTGCTAAAGTGTGTTCTGGCATCTATGAACCATTTGAGAGCTGATTACACGTGTTACATACATAGCAGCTCTCTATGAAGCAGAACCTGGGTTTGGTCATTTTCTGTTTAAAGAAGGATACTGAATTCACTGTATCTTTCCTACCAAGTTTTCTCTACATATGAAGTTAATACACACAAAGGTGGTCTGAAATGCAATGTTGGAACATTGATCCAAGAAACCAGAGAACCAAGTGGGGGGCAGGCAGGTGGAGGATCTTCCCAGTATGGCTGCATCATGATGCCTGTATACAGATTTCAAAAGAAGTCTATATAATTACAGTATAGCTAACCACACTGTACATGCAATTTTATACAGTGTGTAGGCATTATTGAATGAGCCAAGTACTGAATAAAAACAGGAATTGCATTTAAATCTCAGAACGATTTTTACTGGAGCAACTACTATTATTATCATTTTACACTGAAGAGAAATGAAGCTTAGTTATGAGGAATAACTTGTCCAAGCTCACACATGTAACTGACTCAGCATAGATTTAGACTCTTATGTGCAAAATGGTTCCTGATCCCAACTCTTGTGAGCTCTATGGTTCTTGTCAGGCCTCGATCCCCCAGCAATATACTTCAGACACTCACCATTTCTCTGTTCTGCCAACAATTTCAAACAGTCTCCTGAGGGACAATCCCAACAGGGACATTTTTGGTCTCAGTCTTCCTTGAATTCTGTATCATTGGCCTTGAAATGTATTGAAGATAATACATGTGCATGACACTGTATTTGTAAAAATATTTGCAATATGACATTACCTATAGAAACAGCCATTGGGCTCCCCTGAAATTGTCTCTTTGATGATCACCAGAGCCACTTGTCCTTTTCCAGAAGTGCATGAACATGTCACCTGCCCCTTTCCCTTTTCTTCTTCTTTTCCTTCCACACATTCCGTGATTCTTCTTGATAACTCGTTCTTCTCCCATTTAATCTGTCCACATTGATCCATCATTCACTCCTTGCAAATAAGGTTAATAAAAAGCCAAAATTGCTCTACTTATTTTTCAGGTGTTGCAAATTCTGAAGAGGTCCTTTCCCTTTGAAATGAATTGGTTGAAATAACAGAGTATAGTCCTCTTCAACCACTGGACTTGAAGAACTAGTTGATGGTTGATGATGATGATGATGATAACGATTCTCTGAAACGACCTTACAAAGAGGAATTAGTGGACTGCTGAGTCCAATGCTTAGACAAACGTGTGACATTTCAGTTTAACACATTCTTCAGAATGTGTGCCAGGCAACAAACACATCAAGTGCTTTACAGATATTAACTCTCTGCATCTGGAAGACATCTCTGTGAGGTCGGTATGATGATTAATCCCTTTTACAGATGAGGAAACTGATGGATGGTGAATAGCCAGCAGTGAGCTCAGCTGGGTTCCGAGTCCCGTCAATGTACATCCAGGTGTGGTGCTGCCTGGACACTCAATAAATGGAAGAAGAATAAAAAAGAAACACTGGATTCAAAGTTCTAATTTAAAATGTTTGGCTCACTTAATCAACTGCCAGTGTTTTGCATGTCCGCATTGCTTCCTCAATCATTTCAGAATGTCTACTATGATCTGTATGGAACCCTCTTCTGTCAGAAGAGAAATGATTACCATTATATCAGAGAATGGCCACCAGTGAACCAACACCAGTGAACATCTGCGATGCCCAGTGGCAACGCCGAAACCTTTTCTGGTGTCAAAAAGCCCTACTAAGAGTTCAATCCTTCTCAACCCTTGCTGGCCACCATACCTAAATCTCCTTTCACACCGATTTTGAAGCTTGGAGTCTGTAAAACTAGGGCTGCATAGCCAGTCGTGGTCATGCACTGTTGGGGTCCTTTGATGGACACACTGTTTTGCTTGTGACACAGACATTATAACCATAAGACGTCACTAAAGACGTCACAGTTTATCACCACCAAGAGCTAGAAAGTCAGTGGAAGAGAAAAGTTGCATTAACCTGCTGATGGGGGACTGTGTTAAATTACCCTGACCTCTTCTCTGTGATCTTTGAATTGGGTAAGAAAGGGTAACTATCAAATTAAGAGTGACTGCTTGATTTTCTGAACCATTCATGGAAAAGGACCTGGATCCCCTTTCCATTCTAGACTTTTTGCTTCTATTGTGGTCCATGGAGTTCATGAATTTGTTCACTCAGCAAATACCTACAGTGGCCACTATGGTCTTAGACTCTGAAGATGTAAGGGTGAATGAGACAGGCAGCTTTCATGGGGCTTACACTTAGCGAGGGCAGACAGACTATAAACAAATAAACAAGAAGACAACAGATTGTGCTGGGTGATAACAAACCAGGGTGATTGATGACAGCTTCTGCCAGGGAAGGGGAAGAGTTTAGTTGGAGAAGCTGGGTTCAGGCTTGCAGAAGAAGTTCACCACGGGCTGGAATGACAAAGAAAGGGCCGGTCAGGTAGTGATTGAGTGATTCAGGGACTGGGATTCCAGGAAGAGAAATTGCTAGTCAAAGGTCCTATGCCAGGAAGGAGCTTAGCATTTTGGAAGCCACACGTGGGGGTTCCTTGCTGCTGGAGTGACCCAGCAAAGAGCACAGGGAAACAAGAATTGGGTAGGCTGTTTGTCATGAGCCACTCACTAAGATCTATGCAGGAGGAAGAGAGTGAATTCAAAAGAGTCTTAAAGTTCAGACAGACCCCTGAAGCTCCTGCAGCTTGTCCACACTTTAAACATGAGGAAGTACAGTCTGGGGAGGTGAGTTTTATCACTTGCTTTTAGTCAGTCAACCAGGGCAGCAGTATGACTGGAAACAGGGTTTTAACATACAGTTCTTGCCAATTTCCACTCTATTCTTCCCAAAGGCTAAAAATAGCATGTCCTTCTGAATGTCTTTCAATGTTTCGCGACTAGCCATTGGAACATCACAACACGCTGCTTTTTGACTCTGATTCTACAACTAGAAAACCATGAGGCAAAGTCAGTCTTGTTGAGTTTTGTTTTCCATGGAAGCTGTTGGTTGGAATACATGCCTCGGATGAAATGTTCATTTGTTTTTTAAGGAAAACAGTTTTCATGAAGTCCCTCTGTTTGGGTACTGTGTTTGCCATGAGACTCTTCCAGAGACAGAGTCCTATTCGTGGGTTTAACTCAGAAGGCTCAAATAAGGCCTGGAAATAAAAATTTGCTGAGTATACCAGTATCCAGTGGGGGTTAGCCTGAGAGTATATGTGGGTGTGATAGGAATGTGGGTGAAGTTTGGCAGCTTGTTAAAGCTGTCTGGCCTCATGGCAGAGCAACCGATCATGTAGACTGTGGTGCTGAACTGCGTGGATTTGGATCCCATTCTGTCTTCTGGCCAGCGGTGTGAATTTGGGCAAACAACTACACTTGTTCCTTAGTTTCTTTACTAGTACCATGGTGTGATAACAATATCGACCCCCTAAGGAATTTGTCTGTAAGAGCATTTGTTAATGTGATAAGCACTGAAGAAATGTTTTAAATACCTTATTGAAAAGTGCAGACTTATCTTTGTTATTTGTCTAAAAAGAGGGGACGAGGATAGAAATCACCTTTAGACTCAATTAGTTTGACAATTTAGTGTTGTAAACCAAATGCAACTACTGTATTTTCAGATTAGGTCACATCTCCATTACGGGACACATGTTGCAACTTCTAAGCCTAGGATGAATTAACACTCTATTGTACATGCAAACATTTAGAGATGAAAACTTCATAGTAAGTTATACACACATGGTACACTTGGGTTTGAGGTACACGCATCTTGGTTTTTAAAAAATTAAATTTTTTTTTTTTAGTGTGTGTGTATCAGGGGGCACTATGTGTGCCTGTGGAGGCCTAAGGTGACTTTGGAAATCATGCTGGGTTATTTCTGCCTCATTTTTGCTTTACTCTGGGGAGCCAGAAGTCCAGGCCGCCGCCATTTCTACCTGATGATTTTTACTTGGGATCAAGGATCCGAACTCGGGCGACAGAGTCTTAACTCCTGAGCCATCTGTCTAGCCTACATATTGGTTTTTAAAGCAGCAATGACCTTGCCCAAAGGAGCATTCCCATCCTTCTTAGAATTGAAAAGGAGACTTTACCGAAGAAGACTCGCGGAAGGAGATTCATTTTGGAAGGGCTGAGATCTCTGGGTATAAAAGACTGGAGACTGGCTGGATGAAGCACAAACTCACAGCAAGAGATGTGCTGGTAACGCTGAGGCTCAGGGTCAGGGCTCTGGCTCTCATTCAGGATTCACAGCTCAAAAATCTGCCATTGGCCAGATGCAGCAGCCCGCTGTGCCTTTATTCTCTGGCCTGTGGCTCCCTCAGATTTCATGTGCCTGTCCTTTAGGCCAGCCTTGTGCATCAGTTGATTACCTACCAGTTGACTCTGAGAAACTTTCTGTCATCTTCCTCTCCATCCCCATCCCTACTGGTTTCACTGAAGAAAGTGAGGGTCCCCAATGGAACTCCTTCTGTGGCTGAGTGTGTATAGTCCTCAGATCTGAAAGAAGAGGATGGAACTTGGAAGAGGTGGACAGTGAACTGGGAGGAAAGAGGGTGGACAGTGAACTGGGAGGAAAGAGAGAGGGAAGCTCGCAGATGGAGTTCTTTCCAGAATGTGTGCACTATAAAGTGCTTACAAAGTTTGAATGAGAAACTGGGTGAAGGAGCAGGCACAGAAGAAAGACACAGAGGTAAAGTGGAATGAGATGCCCACAGCCCCATGACTCTGAGAACATGTTAAAACTCAAACTTGGTAAGATGAGCTATGAAAATTCTTCTTTGCCTGCTAAACAGTGTTAGTCTACCAGAAGTCAATTGTGTTGTAGAAAAGGCTTGGTGCATAAAGCAGTGAAGTCCCACAAAGAAGGGCCAACCTTGCCTCTCTAAAAGACAGTGTTTCCACTATTCCACGAGTGCTAGAAAACCAGCATTCAGTACCTTGGCCTTGCTTCCTATTGTATTTTCTGTTTTTCCTTCTTTCAGTCCTCCCTCACTTGGCTGCTTCCTGGGGGCCCGCGAGTGTGTAAGGGTTAACCCACGGTTCACTGCAAACACCTGTCTCTCAGTTTTACCTCTCCCCTTTTGATTCAGATGTTTTTGCTTCCTTCCCTTCTCACATTTGGCCCTTTGGTCTCTGTCCCCTGAACTGACTTTCGTCATCCAATTAGAAACACCTTCTTTTTGCTACCTTTCCTCTGGAACTGTAGGGAGTGAACCCCAAGCTCCCCCTCCCCCCCCCCCGTGCCCCCACGGGGAAGGGGGGGCAGCAGTTGCTTCAAAGGAGTGTGTTGGCGGCCCCACCCTACGGCTGGGCTTCCTTTCTGTTTGAACAGCTCCCATTGCTCACCGCTGATCAGTAACTCAATGATTCATTAAACACACAAACAATGAGTGAATCTGTTCCATTAGCGAGGCCACCTGTTGATCTCAGACATTCTCAGCCGAACCCCCGGCCGATGCGCGAACAACAGAAGGGCCGCATCGGTCGGGTGCCCGTCCGCAGTTGCCGACGTGTTGGAGCAGGAGAAGCAGGGTCCAGGGTTTGCCATAGCTTTCATGCTTCTGCTTTCATCTGCTGGCAGGGCAGGGAGACCAGAATGTGGAGCGCAGCCTGGCTCTCTGTAATCAGCTGCAGAATGCCAAGAGCCCCGCCGCCATCGTCCCCTCCTTAGTCTGATGGAATTAGAGACTTTGGAAAGTACAAATATTCCGTGCCCTGTCCTTTTTCTTGCAGCTGCAAGGGCAGTAGAATTAACGAATTACACACACACACACACACACACACACACACACACACACACACACACACACACACACAGAAAGAGAAGTTCAGTGTCGCCTTCTCTCTTGCTGTGTGGCTCCTAACCCTGAAGGATCTGCTTTTCCGGTGATGGTGAAACTTCCATAATTCGGGGGAGGAGGGGGGAGGGAGGGAACTGGTAAAAAATTTTAAAATGTATAATTAAATTTTTTAATAAAAAAAAAAAAAGAAAAAAAAAAAGACTGCTAAAAAGTCATCAAATGCTGATCCTGTTAGTTGTTGATGTTGGTACCAGCCAACAAGATTAATGTTTTACTTCTAAGACAGTATTTTTCTGTTCTCCCATATACAGCTCTTCTTCCTGAAAGAATAAAAAGGAGGGCTTTCTTTTAAGTGTTTTTGAAAGTTTTTGAAAGCTGTTCATTCCAGGAAAAATGAGACAAGAGTCTTTCTCAGTTGAATATATATTACATTGCCTCTTCAGGATGCATTTTGTACTCAATGATTGCTAGAAGTTGAACTGCAGACATAGTCATTGTTTAAATTCCCTAGATGAAAAATATTATGATATATTTCAGTTTTCATATTTATGATAGATGTATTCTAACCAAACAGAAGGTAGGAGTGAATGATCTTTCAAGGGAAATTCTAGTTCCTGTTAGTTTTTTGTGCACCATTCATACAAATTGTGTTTTAAATTCCTTGTAGAACTCAGAGATAACTGGTGCTACTGACTGACTGCCGCTCATTTCTGTGGCACTGGAAATGACAGAAGGCTGGGTGAGAACTTCGGTGTGTGCCTCTTTAGAGAGCACTGTAGTGTTTTGGAGGCTGTGCTTTGAGCTGTGTGTATTCGGAGCGAGCAAGGTAAACAGATGGCAGTAAGCAGGCCCCACTGGTTGGGCAAGTGTGAGCGCATTGCCATCATCCAGTACATGAAAGGCCGTGTGCATTTTCAAAGGCATCTCTGCAGTCCTGATCTTTTGACAACCATGACTAGGACTTGATTACCAAGTACAGGTGGGCCGGGCGGCTGCCCAGGGTGCCATCAAAAGAAATCTCAGATTCTCCTATATATGAAGAAGGAATAGCATGAGAAATAACTTTTTTAGTGATGGAGAAGGAAATGGCCACATAAAATGACCAATCAGGTGGAAGATCACCTTCCACTCTTTTTTTTTAATTTTTTTTAAATTTTTTATTATTTATTCAGTTGTGCGCGTGTATGTGTGTACGTGCATGTATGTGTGTGCGTGTATGTGTGTATGTGTGTGTAGAACCACGAACGAATTCGGGAACCACCATGGACGGCCTCCTCCTTGTTTACTCTGCCCCGGGATTCACAGGCTCCGCCCTACCAGGACCGGAAACGCAGGCCGCTCCTGCTTCCTCCCGGCGTCTATACGTGGGGTCTAGGATCTGAACTCAGGACCTTCTGCCTGCAAGGCAGAGCCTTAACCCCTGAGCCACTTCTCCAGCCCCTCACCTTCCACTCTTATGATTCACTAGCACTATCCAGCAGAACTTGGCCAGTAATGCCAATGTCAGTTACTTTAGTGTCTGGGGCGATGCTCACCAGCCGAGTGGCTACTGGGCATTGCAAATGTGGCTGAATTGACTGGGGAAATCAATTTTAACTTAGTGAAAATTACATGGTCTCTTGCACTCAGTGGTCTTCTCGTCAATATTCCTACTGGACTAGCTCTATATTTTTAATATAGAAATGCGTGTGTTTGTGTGTGTGTGTGTGTGTGTGTGTGTGTGTGTGTAGAGGATAGAGGTCAACATCAGGTATCTTCCTATACCATGCTTCAGGGTACTTTTTGGGTGAGAGTCTTTCACTAAACCTAGTTCACCATTCTGACTAGAATGGCTGCCAGCATGCTCTAGAGCTATCCTTGCCTCTGTCTCCCCAGTGCTAGGATTACAGATGTGAGCTGCTGCACCCCGTCTTTTACGTGGATGTTAGGGATCTGAATTTATAGGTCTTCATGCTTGCATGGCAAGTGCTTTGCCCACAGAGCCGTCTCCCTCCTCTCTATAAGTTCTAAATATATATTTGCAATATAAAAAGCATAAATATGACCACTGTCCATCTCCGTTAATGTTCTTAGGTGCTTCTGGCCCGAGGACTCCAACTCCTGGCAAATCCCTGACTCCTCCACTCTCTGTCCCATGGTGTCCCATTTGTGTCTCCATCTTTCTGTCTTCCCTCATCCATCCCATGCACTGTTCCTGTGACTGGAAACCTTTCTTCTCACCTGTCTACTCAGCTGACTTCAGTTTATCTTTCCGACTGTCCATAAGTCCTCCCTGGGAAGCCTGCCCTGCTGCCCCAAGTGGATGAGAGTTGACCGTGCTCTTCTTTTGTCTCCCATCATGCTGTGGCATGAATGCCAGAGAAGGGGTGTCTTAGGACAGACCCTCAAATCTGTGTGCAAATGTTCAGAAGGAAGTGTCCAAAGGAAATGAGGAAAATTATTTGCAGAGGTAAAGGACAGGGAGGGGAGACAGCCAAGGAAACAGGCTGTCACAGGGCATGTCACTCACAGGGGTTTTGTGCCCCATCTGCAGACAAAATGAACTATAAAATCCCAGGACAAAGGGCGCTCTCAGCAGGCATTGGTGAAGGACATCTGGGGAACCTAAACTGGTCTCATCTTGTCTGCTAAGCTCCTTTTCTCTCCCATCTATCTTCTCCTGTCTTTTCTTCTAACCATTCTTTTTCCCTCTTTCTTATATTTAAAAAAATTGAGATGACTCATTCAGTGCACGCTCATGCGTGTGTGTGTGTGTGTGTGTGTGTGTGTGTGTGTGTGTGTGACAGAGAGAGAGAGAGAGAGAGAGAGAGAGAAAGGACACTGTGTGTCCCTGTGGAAAACCAAGGATGACTTTGGGAATCATTCTGGATTGTTTCTACCTCCTTTCTGCTTCACTCGGGATTTTCCAGGCTCTGCCTAACAGGGCCAGAAGTGCAGGCTGCCACCTTTTATGCCTGGTGGTTTTATGTGGGACCTGGGATCTGAACTCAGGACCTTCTGCTTGCCAGGCAGATTCTTAACCCCTAAGTCATCTCTCCAGCCCCCTCTAACCATTCTTATGTAGAGCAGCAAGTAAAGCCCAGATGTATGGAGAGGCAGTAATGAGTGGAGATGAGTTGAGCAGATAGTGGCCTGAGGGGTCTGGGTAGAACCATCAGCCATAGACATTATCCAAGATGTCAGGTATTAGAATTGAATCTGTCAAGACCTACATTTTTCTGGGAAAGTGACTTGATTGTTTTCTCTTGGAAGATTCTTGCTCTGAAAAAGGTAGAGAGTATTTTTCTTTGCTTCTCCAACTGAAAAGGCCCCATGTTCAGATCCTCAGATCCCATGTGAAAATGGCTGGCAAAAAGTGGGGCAGATACGACAGTGGTCTGTAATTCTGGCACTAGAGAGGGCAAAATCTGGAATCCCCAGAGCAACACAGTGGGGCGGGAGGGCAATCCAGGCACACACACACACACACACACACACACACACACACACACACACACACACTCACATAAGTAGGCCAATCAGATAGGTGATCACTGTAAATAAGTAATTGTTGGTTGAACTGATGTTTGTTGGGGAAAGGGCCAGAACAGAGTAAGTTTATTGTGACTCCTTAATTTACTCCTCTTCAGAGTTTGACGACAATGTTCTCAGATCCCTTATGGTTCAGGTTAAGAAAATTACACAGAGGCCAGGCTTTTCAAGCAGAATAAGGCTTACTGGGGGGATTCAGTTGTTTGGGGGGAAGAATTTCCAAATGACTACCTACCTCATGCTTATCTTTAATCCTAGAATTTTTTACTATGCTGGTATATTGCTACTATGATACATAATGCCAGCTGGTAGTTTAAGACAAAAAGATGGTCTGGGTAGGCTTGAGCTACTCACTGAGTCTTGAAAACAAAGAGCTCTCTGGATGAAGGTAGAAGTCAGGTTCATGGGGTGAGGGAGATTTGACGTGGGGAATCGTGCTGCTCCCCGTGATGTTGTCAGAAGATTCAATGTGTTGTGGCTGGTTTGAAGGTGGAAGAGGCCACGAGTGAGGGAGCCAAGAGAGGTCCTGGTTGTCAGCCAATAAGGAAATCAGAACTTCAGTCCTAACACCAGAAGGAAATGAATTCTAGAAACAACTTGGATAAGCTAAGTTGATTCTTCCCAGAACCTCCAGGTATTAATAAGAACCTAACCTAGCTGACCCTTGATTTTAGCCTGGTGAGATCCTGAGCAGGAAATCCCTGTCCTACAGGGATATGAGGTGGATGTTGTTTTAAGAAACTAAGATTGTGACAATGTAAAAACAAATGCAAGTGTTTAACCACACGAGCCTGGAATCCAGAAAATAAGGTAGGTTCCTCCTAGCTTTCAGGTTACCCTTACCCATCAGGAAGCCAGAAATGACAGCTGTTTGTGGCCTGATGGAGCTGTAACACATTGGTGATGTCTATAGAAAGGTCAATCGCCATCAACCACTATCAGTAATGACAGACGATAAGGGGCTTTCTGCTTCCCTCCACCTTAAAAATAACCCAGGAATGAATTTCCTTGGCAAATGGAATGCACATATTTAACTGAGGCAGAAAAGTCTGTGTATTATTCAGGGTTCTCATTCATTCATATATATACATATATGAATACACACACACACACACACATATATATATCTATTTGATTGGCTTACCAGATAAGGTCTAGGGAGTCCAACAATGGCTGCCTACAGCTGCTCAGTTCCGGAGCTGAGTATCTCAATAGTCTGTCTGGTGCTGAAGGTCAGAGGATTCCTGGAGAGTGTCTGGACTTCAGTCATGTTGGAGAGTCCAGGAACCTGGGTTCTGATATCAGCAAAGGATGGCAGCATCAGGACAGATGAACTTGCCAGCCTAGAGAGAGAGAGAGAGAGAGAGAGAGAGAGAGAGACAAAGACACAGAGAGACACAGAGAGACACAGAGAGAAAGTTTTTTGTTTCTATTTTCTTTTATCTGGTCTGCTTACTGGAAGGTACCACCTCTATTTAGAGTTGGTCATTTTATTTCAAATATCTTAATCCAGATAATCTCTTCAGGTGGTCTGATGGCTAATCTGTTAGCTGATCCCAGGTCCAGTCAAGTTGACAACCAAGATTAACTATCACAGTCTGGGATGTATAATGGGATGTATAATTCCGAGAGTACCGGTGCCTGTCCTAAAGGAGAACTCGGAAGAGTGGATGGGGATATGCTCACAGACGATAATGTGTCCAATGTGGCTCTGCACATTTTCATGCTGTCTTTATGTCAGCCTTCCCATGGGAGCTATTTTCACATTACCTATCAGAAAAGATAAGCATCCATTTGGCTAAGTAGCCCACCTATTTCGTTGATGATGAAATATAGCAAAACCAAGATCAGAACCTAGATTTCCTTCTCCCCAAGCCAATGTTTCCCACACCATCAGCTGATTTTAGGCACTCACTGACATTTCTATCCTTGGCTCCTGCTGCCATGGGTCAGTCCGGTAGACTCCACTGAGGAGGAATAGGTATTGCAGCAGTTTCATCTTAGCTGTTGAAAAATGCTCTCTTCATTGTTCTTGTAAAAGAGTGGCTGTTAAATTCTTCTTGAGACCCTGTCTGGCTTCATTTTCTCTCATCCAAGCCTTTCCCTGACCCCGGAGCCTACAGATCTCTGTCTTTGCACACAGACTTTTTCAGTGTTTGCAATATGAGATAGGATTTCTGGGTTTATTTGGGACAAGGGTCTATTCTCTTTCACTGCAAAATCCCTGCTGTCCTTTCCTTGTGAGTACAAAGGAAGGCCCCTCTCTCTGCTTGGGATCTCCCTATCTCTCATCAGGTGTTGGGCCTGCTCAGGATTTGCCCCAGAGCATGGCCAAGCACATGGGACTAAAGATGGCACTGAGAGCTAGGGTCCTGGGCGTAACCTGATCACATTACAGAGAGCCCTAGTTGGCTTTCAGGTATCTACCTGCCTCCTGTGCCTGAGTGGCATTGAACTTGACCATTAGCACCTGAAGGTTGCCTTGACCTTGTGACACAATTGGATGCCCGTTTCGCGCCTTGGGGTCCTTTGTCTATATAAGTCCTTTGTTACCCCCCAATAAATGAGATCTGCTAAAGACAGACTCCCCGTTCCATGACCGAGTCTCTGGGGAGTGGAGGTGGGAACGGCCTCTTCGTCATCACAGCCAGCTGCTGTATAATTGAGTGTGTGAATGAGTGTATGAGTGGGCTGAAACACGCCACGTTGTGGATGAGTGAGCACTACACTCAGGTACTGTGGCTTGACACTAAAGACACAGGATCATCAGGAGAAGTATCTGCTACTAAAAGGAGCCAAGTAGCATTTTCTCCCCAGTGAGATATCTTCCCCATGTATCAGTCCACTTAACAACAAACAGGCCTGCAAGCTCAAGCATTGGAACAATTTTGTCTTTTCTGTCATTGACAGTGAAACCTGTTCCCATTTGAAAAAAAAAAAAAAAAAACTCAACTCTGAGAGGAGACAGGTGGGCACCATTGTTCCAAATACTGAGGGACAAGGAAGCTCAGAGAAAAAGCTCTGGAGTATGGTCTTCAGGAAAAAGAAAGGAGGTGCTTCTAGAATCTTCGAGAACTGCTAAGAGCCCTGGAGTCCAGTCTTTGTTGATCTGTTATTCACTAGGCTGGAACTGATTGGCTGCCTGGGTTTCCTTCTCCTCTCTGGCTGACAGGCTGTCCCCTTCTCTCAGGGACTTTGCCTTAGTGGTGATGAATTTTTCCCTAGCTCTCTGAAGGGCAAAACGCTTCAACTGTCTTTGCTGTGCCTTATAAAACCAGCTTTCATGAAACCTGTGCTCATCATTGGGCTCCCATAAACTCAAACAAAAGTAGAACCACTGTCCATGAGATGAGAAGTGGGCAATCCACCTATGTAGAAAGCTCAGAATCAGTCAGACTGTTGTGCTCACAGTGGGCACTTTGGAAACAGTACAAGGCAGGAGATATGTATAAGAAGCATGATGTAAGCATGCACATGTAGCCCTTTTTAATCAAAATTTCCTAAGTCTGGGTTTCCATAATGTCTAATTGTACTAGAATACACATCGATATTTGTCTAGCTTTCCCTACTCCTTGTAAGAGAAAACTCATTTGTCATTTCCTGTCATCACACAAGCCACAGATTCCACATGAAGATGGGGTTCCGGTGGAAACGAGACAGTGAGCCGGGACACCCCTTCATTCCTGGGTTCTGGCAGGAAAGCTTCTGCCATCTGGGTGTGTAGCACCACTCTTCTCAAGGTACCTCAGGTGTTTGCAAGATTATGCAAAAGATCGAGGTGCACAGAGCTCTTGAACTAGAGGATGAACCTAGAAATGAGCACTCTGCGGGACACTGGACATACGTTGGTGGATTAGATCAGCCAGTGCGGACTTTGATCTCAGTGAGTTTGGTTTCAGTGGGCGAGCTCACAGCTATCACATGCAGTGAGAGAAGTGTTGATTTGAGCCATAGGTGCCTAGAGAAGGAGCATATGACCTGACATGGCAGGGAGAACTTACAGAAGAAAGGGTGACCAGGTGTGAGAATATTAATGACTTTGAGATAAGACTGTAGACACTGACTTAAGTAGCTGTATGTGACAGAGAAGACCCTTGTCAGGGCAGTCTCTTCACTGGCTCTATTTAGATGGATGGCAGCAAGATTGTGATCAACCTATGGGTTCTGCAGCTATACTTTGATGGCCTTAGACTCTCCATCACTAAATCAGTCAAAGACCTAGGATTCCTCTCTCTTTATTTCCTGTCTTTCTTAAATAACAACTGTGTGATTCAGTGCCTCTTGATTTAGAAATGTTGACTGGTAAAACACAGTCCCTAGAGAATATGTGGTAAAGGGAGTCAGGGATGGAGGTCAGCTTTTTCCTGTACTCTGTGTGGCACCTGCCTCACCTCATCTGAGCTTTCAGCCCCCAAGTCATCATGAAAAACGAGATGTTGGGATCATCTTGTCAAACTGTCAAATTTGGGATTGAATGAACCATCAACCAGGGATCGCCAAGAAGCCAGAAAATTCATATTTACTTCCAACTAGGGAGAATTTGAACCTGTCTCCACACTGGAAAGTCCAAGATACTAATTCATGGTGACATCTGCTTCTTCTTTGATATTTTAAAAATAGGCAAGAAATAGAATTTTGAATCCATGCTCCAAAGTGCTATTCTGAGATTCTGGAAAAGAATGCAGCTCTGACCTTATCTTGTTTATCCAGCTAGTCTCTGGTCATTTGTGTAACATGGAATTTCATCCACTGGATGTTCTAAGCCAATTTCCAGCACAAGGTTTCCATTTTGGTGTAATCATTCTTGAAAGAAAAAAATGTGGAAGTGTCTGTCTTACCATTTTCAAGGACAGCAGTGGTACCAATAGCTGGCTGTGGGCTCCTACTCTTTGTTACAGCCACCAGAAGCTGATTTTCTGAGAATTATAGAACTTTGGAACCAGATTGAAATTCAGCAATCTGTGCCAATAACCATAACAATGTTCAACTTTTGTTCCGTTAATCCACTCCTATGAATGTCAAGGAAATGCCATTTGAATATACATTTTAATGGATATTCATTCTGGTATTTTTTGGAAAGATAAAGCAGAGTTCATCAAAATGTTTAACATCATGGACTTTGGTTTGAAAATTAGCCCTCCTTAACTGGAAGAAATTCTATGCAGCTCTAAAATAAATATGAATGTGAGTACATAGAGAATATGCAAATGTACTGACATCTATTGAATTCTATCATGTGCTAGTGTCTTCTGCAATAATAATATGGGTTTGTTTGGCTTGTGGAAGTACAGAAGGTCATGAAATGAGTGGGAAGAGAGAAAGAGTAAAGGTCCTAAATGTCGCCTCTAAGGGCACACTCTTAAGGATCTGAAGTCTTATTAGGCTCCGCTTCCTAATGGTATCAACAACTCTCATCAGTATCAAACTAAAGTCCAAACTTTAGCATATGGGTCTGTGGGGGACAGTCTAAAGATCTAATCTATTCAAATGCATATTTGTATGATTTATAAATATATTCAAATAATAATTCATACTTGTGAGTAACTATCTGGAATATCTTTTAAAGAAATTATACATATTCTTTTATACACAAATGTAAAGTTGATATAAAATTTTTGGAATTTTTTAAAAATTGACAATATGTAGTGAATATCTCTGTAATAAATACATTTGATATTGCTTTACTGTTTTATTTTAAGGATTCATGCCATAGTACATATCAAAGTTATTTAATCTTTATCATATTGATAGAAATATAAAATTATAATAAAAAACAAATTGAAGTAAATGATAGTTCCTGTGTATAGTATGTTTAGCCAATGACTATAAATTCACAGAGAAAATATAAATTAAATAAATAGCAAGAATTTATTTATACATAATAATATGTAGGTATAGGAATTAAGACCTTAAAGGAGGAGATATAAAAGGCCACAGGCAGCAAGGTAGAAATGAGAATAATAAGGAGAAATGCTTAAGAGGTGAGATGAGTACAGGATGAGAGTACAGGAAGGACTGAGGGAGTAACAAACAGCATTAAGGTTGTAAGATACAACCAAATAGAAACTCCCTATATCATTAATATATCAAAAATATTTTTGTCTAATATTTTTGTGATAACATACATATCCAATAGAAGAGAACACAGAGGGGAAGATAGAGCAAGATGAAAAATGTCCTGTGGCTCTCCAACTAGAACCCATAGGAAATTAAATAAAATTACAAGTAGTAGACAGGCAATACCTCCTAATAAGTTGTTGATCTCAAAGGCCCTGCAAACAGAATAGTTTTTTGTCATTGTTCTTGGTTATCCTGCAGAATTTGACAGTAAGATCCTATTGCTGAAGATGCAATACACATTGGTCATAGGACATGGATTAAAGCAAAACCAACCAGTTGTTGGACTGGAGAGATGGCTCAAGGGTTAAGCCTTTTCCTTGCAAGCAGAAAGACTGAACCTGGATCCCAATCCCACATGCAAACACCAAGTGGAAATGGCAGTGTCCTATGCTTATGACCCTGGAAGATGGAACCTAGGAAACCCCAGACCAAACTGCCTTTTTAAAAAACGTTTGGCATTGTGCTTCAGATTGTAGGAGCCTCAACATTAAACTTAGAAGCTTCCTTTTGCAATGGAAGGCATTCATTGCAGAAAATTATAGCTGGCCAAAAGCAGAAAATAAGTGATGGCAGACCGCTGGGCCCTAAACAAGACATCTAAGTCACCCTCCTCTCCCTAAAGTTCAAGGAACATCATAAAAGAGTGAGCGATAAGATTGTAAGATCTGAAGGGGGTAAAAATGTGACTGTATAGTATTTTCTGGACATAAAGGGCTTGGTATCCATGAATTTACTATAGCTATGTATATTGCCATAAGACCTCCATGGTATTTATCTTATCAACATTTCACTATGGAAGGGGAAAGATCTCAAGAGGTTCCACACCTAGAGAAACTGATGAAGATTAATGTCAGTAGGGGAAAAGGGGTGCTTTTCTTCAATGATATACCCACCAATATATGATTTTTCTCCAACAGATACTTAGACACATGTAATCAAAGGCAATCCTGATGAAACTCAGTGGACCACTCATGCAAAAAGACATGAAAATAGGAGGAAGGCTGGTAGGGTTGTAATGAGCAAAGGAAGGGAATGGGATTAGGAACTGAGTTGTAAAAATGAACTCACTATATTCTTATACAAAACATTAAAAGAATAAAAAAGAAAAAAATATGTAGATATGTCATTAAAATTTAATAAAAATACATGAACAATTTAAATGCAAATAGCATATTAACATATTTAAATAAGTACTTTTTTACTTACACATTTATTATGTGAGAGTGTTAGCATGGTGTGTGTGTGTGTGTGTGTGTGTGTGTGTGTGTGTGTGTGTAACATACGCATGAGGTCAAAGATCTGCTTTGTGTGATTGGTTCTTTCCTTCCACTTTTACATGGGACCTCAGCCCATCAGTGTTTACAGCATCAGTTTACACACCGAGTCATCTCTTTGACCCCTTCTGCTCTCAACTGGTGACCTACAAGATGGTATAACTAACTTTCTGGGATGGTGAGAGAGAGAAAAACTTGAGCTGAGTCTTTATGGATTACAGAAAGCATGTAGAATGAGAGGGCCACAGGCAGTTACAGTAAAGACTGATGTTGCAAGATACTCCAAGTCATAAATTCATTCAGCACTGTGAGGAGCTACAGGAAGGTAGTTTTAAACCAACATGACTCAATAGATATGCACTTCAGCCAGTACCTCTGCAGAGTGGTTAAGTTCCTTAGAAATCCATTTGTCTGCTGTCTGCTTCCTTCCAGATTCTTAGCTGTATTCCAAGAGTCATCAAGCTCTGTGATAGTTTTTGGAAGTCTCAACCACTGGTAAGCTAACAGGGATACAGCATGTTTTCATGTGTACCAGTTAGTATGTTTCTCATCTATGAACTGATAGATACTAAAACTTCACTTCAGTGAATTGTGACCATTTCCTTAAGAAGGAAACTAGGTGAATTGTTTATATAAAAGATGTATGTAAGAAAAATAATCAAAGACAAAAAAAAGAGTTGGCTACATAGGGATATCTTATTCATGATCCTATTGTTAAGGACTGGTAGCTTCTCCTTGCATGTCCTCTTAAACTGGCCTTGAAAGGAGTTAGCCAAAATGTAGTACTAGAGCTTAAATACTGAGCACAGAATGTTATGATGAAGAGAGAGTATTCCATTTTCTTCTTTTATCATCAGCTAACAGGCAGCTGGAGATGAAAAGGAAACATTCTAAAATTAGATTATAATGAAACCTTTCATATCACTTCCACGGGGACTGGCTTCCTAGACTGTTTCGTGTCCATCACGTGCCTAGATCTGCATATCTTCCTTGGCCTTTGTTATAGCCAATAGCATCTGAAATTCCCCTTCTGTGGCATATTTTGCAAGAAGAAAATGATAATTATCTTTTGCATCTCCTTTCATCTGAAGATCTTAATCTTCCAAACATTAAGATTCACAAGCGCTCCATGCATGAGGCAAGTAAATATTTTTATGCTGTTTTGTGGATGGAGAAGATGATTAACAAGGAGATTAAGCAATTTGCCTGGAACAAGGTGAGTTCGCAGATATGGGAGTCAAATTTCTACCCTCTGAGACAAGCACAAGAATTGCTAAACCAAGATAAAACATCTTTACTCATTCTTTTAAGATGATTGTGCAAAATTGAATTACGGCTTTTCACTCCCAAGTTCCTCACGAATCTAGAGATCATCCAGCATTCAAAAAAAAGTGATAATAGATTTTGTTTTTATGCTTTCCTTTACCATTCAGGAGCCACTTGGGATATAGTATTCCATTCCCTAACCAATTTATAGCTCCATTGGAAGACACTCAAAGACAGCATGCAATTATTCTTACTTAGAGTCCTCTCTGCATTCTAAATAGATTCTCTAGATTCCCATCCTTACTTCATGCTGTGAAGAAGATCTTCAGATAACCTTGGGACAGACTCCATATTCTATCACCTCTCTGTTATGCTGGTCCTACCTAGCAGGTTTCCTATCCCATTAAATCTTTAGCTTGCTCATCTGTCAAATGGAGATGGGACCTGCTCACTGTCAAAGGAGGAAGCTGTTAGCAAAGCGTGCGTCAGGGTCTCACTGTAGATACAGTTGGCATTGCTAGTGAAAATAGATGGCAATCATACAGTCCTACATCTGTCAAGTAAGTATTCTTATCCAAAGCAGCAAAGAACAGTAGACTTCTTGTACCCTCAGAGGTTCATCTGTGGCTTCACAGACGCTTTCTTTCTCATTTCAGCTCTTTTTTTCCCTTTCTTGACTTCTCTCTAAAAAGTTGGCAATATCTGAAGCTCCATTCTCTCTTGATTGTGATGACATTCCAACTCTATTACTATTTTCCTCCTTGGGGTGGGAATGGAAGGGGGGGTTCTTAAGTTTGTTTGTTTTGCTGAAGGACCGGTAAATGATGTGTTTCAGAAGTGACATTTTGACTTATAGAGGCCAGGCAATCTGGACAGAGAAAGAACTTCTATAAATCCCACATGTTCCTCTGTATTTCAATGCTGTCATTTTAAATGCAGCATCTGTAGCGTAAACCTGCCAAAGAGGGTCATATTTTTATTTTTACCAATAATTCCAGGCGACCGGCTATTGCCCAGATCCAACAACTTGGATTCTTTGCTGACTTTTCTGTTCAATTGGGCCATTCTTTCTGAACATGAAAGATTTGCTGTAGAATAAAATATCTCTTTGGCACTGCCGCATAAAAATGTATACACACGCGACTTCCAGAAAACAGTCTCCTTGAAGAGGAGATGGAAATTTAATGGTTGCTTTAATTTTAAGACACTTACAATATTACACTAGCAAGAAAGAATTCACCACCAGCTGCATGTATGAGAGACCAAGGGACTGATTAAGTCTGTCACATGGACAGCATCTAAGTCTTGAAATGGTAGGTGTATACCACAGCTTTCAGTAAGTTTGCTCTACACCTCCACACCCGCCAACTTCAAAGACAGCGGTGGGCGGTGCAGACGATAGTGGGAGGTGGGAAGCATCAAAAGCTTCAAAGAAAGTTGAGGTTAGTTCTTTTATTTTTGTCTCTTTCTCTCTCTTAAATCATTTAAACTCACTGAATACTGAGATATTTTGAGGTATGTTGACAGTGACCTAATATTTCTTTCCAGTTTGGGGAGGGGGGCATCCCTACGTAAAGACAGATTAAGCAAATAGTACCAATTAATTGCATTTCTATTTTAAATAAAAAGGGACTTCAAATGCAAATGGGAGACATCCTGTCTACAAGGACAGTCCGCCAATTGCTTGATACATGTGGCTGCGAAGAGGATTGAGAATCATCCAAGAGACACAGATGGGATGATTTAGGCACAAACAACTTTTATTTTGTTACTTCTGTGCAAACTCTTGGACATACCTACCAATAGAAAAATTATATTTTGACATTGATATGAAAAACTTAAACATACATCAAAATGTTATATAGAAAGCTGTTTCTTGGCTACTATTTAAGGTTGTTAAACTTTATTGTGTTACTGATTCTTATTGTTTACAAATGTGTCATCATCTAGGAACTAAATGTTGATAGTTTATAGAACTTTCACTTAATCTTACTGCTAAGACAACATTTCTCACCTGTTATGAAGAAACAGTAATTCCTAGGATTCATCTTCTTCCCTCCCTCCCTCCCTCCCTCTCTCTTTTCTTCCCTCCTTTCCTTCTTTCTCTTTTGAATGCATACTGTGGGTCTATTAGGTGAGAAAGTCATCTTAAAGTATGGGGTTTTTATTTATTTATTTATTTATTTTATTTATTTCTTCCACTCATACAAAGTTGATAAGTACCCCATTTCCCTTGCTCCATCCACCTCTCCCTGGATCCCCTTGTTCCCTCCCCCCTATGCTTAAAGTGGTTTTAAACCCTTTTCCAGAGCCAAATACTCACTCCAGTGTATGCCTCTTTTGGCTAGGCTACTAGGAAGTTCAGAGTCAAGTTTGTGGTCACAATGTAAGAAGCTATAGAATTTCATGATACGCATATTTGATGCTAGATTCACTCCTGGTTTGAACTTACGTTCCTAATCCTTGCTTTCTTTGATAAAGTTCTTTTAACAAAGTTAATACTAATTTTAAAAATCTGAAATCATTTTAATTTCTATTTATTGTTATAATAATGTGTAAATCACTTAAAAATCTTTCTCCAACATATTAGGGAAGAGGTAAATGAAAGGAAAGGTGGGGGCTCTGAAATACTAATTTAGGGAAGAAATGTCCAGAGCTTTTGCTCTGCCTTTCTGCATGGCTAACATGGAATTAGAAATATTATTAGAAATAATTAACTCATCTAGGTCATAATGAGGGTAATTATTTTGGTGCATCTTTAGCCCTCCGGGATATACAATAATTACATCCGTGCTTTGTAAAGTAACATTTAAATATCATTCTTAGTTGAAACAAAATGCAAACCTTCAGCCTTATTTGATGTGTCTAAAAGAAAAGAAAGATATAGAGACACTAACATCCAGTTTCAGATATACAGAGGGCTTCTAAATAATGCCCTAAATGACTATTTTGGAACTCAGTTACATGCAGGTGGCAGGAGGATTTATGCTGTGAATGCCTAAAATACTTTCTCCACGGAGAGATTATTAAGTCCTAGCGAGTATGAGTGTTCAGTGCCAATACTAACCATTAGCTTCTGGCTCGCAGCCACAACTGTCTACTCGGCAGTGGACTCTGCCACCAAGGGGAAGGTCATTAAGGGTTGTTCTTTATTCTCCTTAGTACGTTCCAACATAATTAACAGAAGTTGTTCACCAGATGGTTCCCTTCCTGTCAGCAAGTGCCTCCAGCTTAATGGGCTATGCAGGATTCTTTACTAAGTGGGTGAGGCGGGAAGCAAATTTAAAATATATCATCTTTGATCCTCCCACTTCTAATTAGTTCTAAAGGTTTTAGATAATAATGTAAAGGGGGTGGGGGAATGAAATCATTCTGAAAATCAAAGTCTTGCAGAGGGCCGACAGGGGTTTTACTCATACCAAGGGGGTGTATCTTCCTCTCTGCTGAGTTTCCTCCACCCGGCCTGGAGAAAAGGGCAGAAGAGTCAGCCTGCCATTGAGACATGTTTATGCAACCTTACAGCTGGAATGGGTGTAAAACTTTTGACAGTCAAATTCTGTAAGTGCTTTCCTGAGCTCCTGCTGAGCTTTTTGAAATTGTCCTGGAGGCTGGCAGCAACATGGTGTCCTGGTCCCAGAGGTCAGGGAGTCATGGGGAGTCTGACCTGTAGCCAGGCAGTGCGCAGTAAGATTTGGTAAGGGCCATCCCAGTCACTACTGGCTCCCAGTCTTAAGGTCATTGCTCTCTCTTGGTCCTGCTCACGTACATCCTGTCTTGCACTTGGTGTTGGGTGCCAGTCTTTTCTGTCTCATTCTGTTGTCAGTATTTGCTTTAATATATGATCACATGAGCCATTTCTAACCAGGCAGATGGCCTGGTTAGGATCTTGGGGTACAGATTTTCTTGATTGAAGAAAGCACTAGCAGGCATATTTTCCATTTTTGTTCAATGTTTTAATATTAGAAACCAACCAGCTAAATTAGAAAAATAACATCACATAGTTATGCCAAGAGAGTTCTCTGTAAACTGGTTGTATTTAGGAAGTGATGAGATAAAGAAAATCACAAAAATTTATGTGCATTCTCTCGGTGATTATTATAACAACCTTGTAAATTATGAGATAGAAACTATCCTCTTTATATAAAAGAGGAAACTGGGACTTAGTAACTGATGTGAAGGTCTGGATAGAGTTGGTAGATTCTGAAATGAAGTCCATTTAAACCACATCTTGTTTCTTCTTCTTCTCTTTCCTTCCTTCCTTCCTTCCTTCCTTCCTTCCTTCCTTCCTTCCTTCCTTCCTTCCTTCCTTCCTTCCTTCCTTCCTTCCTTCCTTCCTTCTTTTGTTTCTTTCTGCATGTGTTTGCATGGTATGTGTATAGGTGTGTGTGTACATGTGTGTAGGTGCACATACATGTATGTGTGGGCTAATGTTGACATCGGGTGTTTTCTCCATCCACTTTTATTATTAAGTCAAAACTCTCTCACAGCTCAATGATCAATTAGGCTACCTAGTCAGCTTGCTCTGGGGATTCCTTTTCTTTGCCTCCCTGAATATTGGGATTAAAGACCATCATACCTAGTTCTGGGAATCTGAACTCTTGTCCTTTTGCTTGCAGGGCAAGCACCTAACCCATTGAGCCACCCCTTCTCCTCCAAGTGCCTTGTTTCCTTTTTTTAAACAGTCAAGAAAAAGAAACTCCAAAACAACAACAACAACAAAACAGCAATGCTATAGGTCAGGAATGCATATATTCATACAAATGTGGGGGGGTTTACTTGAAAAATAATTTTTGCTTCTTTTGAGCTTAGAATTTCACTTGTTTTTCCCACCTACATGGAGAAAAATTTGAAGTCATGTAAGCAAAAGTATTGCTAGTCAGATAAAATATCATCAGATGCCAAAATAGACTATTGGTGATGAGGGATCATTTTAAAGACCTCACTGAACACAGGATAAGCTTTGATAGAGATGGCAAGGCTGGAAGGATGCAGCCTATAAACTGGGCAGGCTATCTCTAGGCTTAATAATCATGAACTATAGCTATATGAAAATTTTATTCATGCACTCACTACAGCTTTTGAGACACCTTTGTATGTAAGTGACAAAAAGTCCAGTTCAGTCAGTTCAAGCAAAATTGGGGCTCTATTAGCTTCATAACTTAATAATATTCCATTGCCAATTTTGCCATCACCATATAGGTGTAGCTTGAATTAAGAATCAACTCTTGCCATTTTGGTTCTCCTATAGGCTCTCCTTTCTCAAGAGTGGCTCAAGTCTGGTTTTCAAAGGTGATCTTCAACTTTAGGTTTACTTCTTCATAGCTTCCTGTTCATCGGAAATAGGGTTTATTTCTTAGAGAGGTCAAATTCAGTTCAGGATTGAGTTCTGTTGTGTTGGACTGTATTGTGGTAAACTAAGTTATCTCTTAGTCATAATTCGGCATGCTTTGGTGGTAATCTATTTGCAGACACTGTACTCTCCTGTCCTTGGCCATGAGCTTGGCCATGTGACCAGATGATAGTAAATGTTAGATAAAAGAAACTTACATATAGAGTTCAGTTTGTCCTCTTCTTGTGTCCCTTCTTTTCACATAAGAAAGATGTGCCTTGTATAAAAGCATATAAAGAAGGTGAAAGATAGTGGAGCTACTCAAGATACTGGCAGTGGACTGGAGGTGGCATCACATCTACATGAGTCTTTACTAACCAAGTCTCAGCCAGCTGCAGAAATGTAAGCAAGAATTAAATGTTAGTTGTTTTAAGCTGCTGGGTTTTGGAATAACTTGTTACACAGCACATTGTTACAACAATGGCTAGCTGATACCATTAGTAATCCAAATACCTATAGAAAGCAGAAATACAAAACTCTTTAGCTAGAAAAGCTGCTGACAGGCAGCCACTCACAAGAGTACAGATGCCTCCCCTCCCCAACTAGTTTCTTGGAATTTCCCTCTTCACCCAGTTCCCTGGAATGCCCCTTGGTCAAAGTTTAACATTAGGCTTAAGATATATGTGTTTGTACAACTGACGGGGTATGATCTCACCAGAAGGAGAGGGCATATAGTCTGGCAGATGAAAAGAGATCATTTTGCAAATGGATGACTGATCCCTCCCTCACCGAGGTTTCCTGCTTTTATTACATCTATCCTTGAATGTGCTATTATAACAAGACTCCAGTTTAACAGTTTTTTGTCTCTGACCAGGGGGGTGACGTACAGTGCCCATCAGGATGGAGTGAAGGACATAGCAGGAGCAGCAAAACTGCAAAAGAAAATCAACAAACCACAATCCAGAACTTCAGAGACTCTATATCATCCACATAGAACTAAGCCAGCCTAATCTCCCCCCATCCTGAAGCTCAGGGACATCTGCGGAAGAGGGGGCGGTAAGATTGTAAGAGCAAAAGGATGGGGGGAGCAATGATTTGAAGAGTCTCCACACTAGATAGGGCTGAAGCAATCATAATAGGACTTTGCATGCCCTGCGCCATGTCCGTCACACTATTGACCTCACAAAGTCTAACATCAGCTTAAAGCACCAAGATTCTTGGAGGCAAAGGATTGATGGCCACAGTAGTGTTCCTATGCTTAAGAGGAACACGAGAAAGGGTTCAGGGAAATGCCACTGGGTCCTTTTACGTCATCAGAAAGGAGGACCAAGAGGAGAGTTAGGCATATGCAATAAAGGTCTCTCTGGGAATTGGGGGGGGGTACTGGGAGATGGGGAGGGAGGGAAGGGGAGCAGGGGGTTTGGGGGGAGGAGGAGGGGGGAGGGAACTGGTCTACCTATTAAGTTTGTATGAGCGGAAATAATAATAAAAATGTTATAAAAAAAAGATATATGTGTTGACAAGATACGATTGTAAAATGCTAATGGCTAACTGCTTTTTCCCTGCCTCTGTAATCAGTTTGCTTCAGCTTGTTTGAGTTTGGAGGTCTGCCCATGCGGGCTTGTACATCCCTTCTAGGGTTTTGCCTTTAAATACGCTGTAAAATTGCACTTCAGGAGCTTCACCTTCTAAGGACCTTGTTTTTATGTGAGCCCTGATACACCAGTTTCTTTTTCAATAAACCTCTTCCCTTGTTTAACTTCTAACTTCTGGTCAGTGGTGAATCTCTGAGCGACCCCAGACCTAGAACAGTTGAATGTAGCTTGCTTTGGAGATAAGGTCAAAAAGACAAAAAAGTTGAACAACAACAAAACACTGTTACCAGAAGGAAGTTCTGATGATGAGAAAAACCAGGTTCCTACGGCATCCACTATTGTCCAATAGAATCAAGATAGATTGTGTTTAGAGACCATAACTTCCATCCTGAGCCACTAAAATAACTGAAATCCCAAGGTGCATGTGGAAAATCACTGGTCCAAAGAGGGAAGATATTGATAAAAGAAGAATACCTGTTAGTGCAGTTACTCTGCATTGTTGCCAATAAATTCATAAACAAATGGCTTAAAGGAACAAGGAGTTTTATCTTGGCTTATGATTCTTTGTCACAGCTCCTTATCCAGCTCAACGAGGGAGCTCATACCAACATCCAGAGCTCCAGAACTGGCCACACCACATGCATATACTCACACAGGACTGCTAAGAGAGGGACAATCCTCATTTACCAGACAAGCATGTTTGGCCAAGGATAACAAAGGATGTCAGCTCCTTAATTAGCTCTCTCCATCTTATTCACCTGCCCAAGGACTCTGTCTTCTGCAGGCTGGATCTTCCCTGTCAATCAGATAGTCTCCTACAGGCTTGCCTAGGGCTCAGATCAACTAACATTCTTTGCAACTCTGCTTAGAGCCCCCAGACTTCAATTGTAAAACTGACATTCCCCTTCAGAGACTGTATTTTGTACTGAAGGCAAGGGCCCAGACAGAACATCACATTTTAAGAAGCACAATGCTAAATTTAGACTTGTCAACAGTTATCAAAAACTTTCAGAGAGAGAGAGAGAGAGAGAGAGAGAGAGAGAGAGAGAGAGAATGAATTGGTGTTTGTAAGGCATATGTGCAGAAAGCAGGATATGGGTCAGAATCAAGTACAGCCAAAGAAGAGGTGACAGTTATCCCAAATATAACAAGGGCTGATGATGTATACCAGAGAGATTGTACTTAAAGTCTGGGAAAGCAGACTATATTTCAAATTGTGTTCTGTTTATTTGTGGTATATTCTTGGTGGTAAAATTCCTTTTCAGTTATGTAATATTGTCAAGAAATAAATTATGTAGGTCTCTCTCAGTGTCTGTAACTTCATCTGTTAAAACAATGTAAATCGATTGTTGGAGAACTTCAGACACAATATATGTAGCCCTTTGTTGGTGCTTAGTAATGTTAATTATCTTAATGTCAGTGATAACAAATTAGTACTACTGTAGCAATGTGTGGAGTTTATAAGGAAGCTAATTTTAGTTAATGTTCAAATATATTATCCAAAAATAGAATGGGCTTATGAAAGTCAAAGTTCCCTGTTCTGGGGATGTTCCAGATGAGACTGGATACCAGAGATAAGTGACATTCTGGGACTAGAAAAGCATGGTGTTATGTAGATTTTGAGAGGTATAGGCTAAGATTCCAGATCCATTGAACACGAGTGCCTAAAGAGTAGACACTGAAAGGTATTACATAGACAAGGAGTGCAAACATCTGTGTTCTTGGGCGCTCTTGCTGCAACAACATCCATATTCTCTTTTCACAGAGTCCCAGTTTGGATGTTAACACTATCTGATCACCTTTACTATACCCCTGATTATAAGTCAGCAAATAGAAGTCACATATGTTATTTTTTAAAATAAGTTCTTCCCTCCAAGAATTGTTACCTTCTCTCTGCACCTTCAATCAGTTGCCAAGCCCTCTTGAGACTGTTTCCCAAATGCCAACCTACCCCTTCTTCCAAGTCTTACTGCTTAATGAAGGCTTTTGTTACCGCTTGCCTGAAGCATTGTAGGATCATTCCAGAAAGCCCAGTCTCATTCTATTACCCACAAGCCTCACTGCTTCTGGTGGTGACTTTCGATACAGGCCACCGATGTTGCTGAATCTGCTTATGCACCTGGAGAAATAAGATTAAGTTTTTGCTGTCTGGGTCTTAATGTATCACTGTAGAAGCAGATGAAAGGATTTTCAGTAAAGATAAAAAACTGTGCTTAGGGTGGTACTATTTGAAATATAGCATTATGGAGGCTATCCAGCATTTCTGTGAAGGCACTGAGGAGGGCTTTTCAATAGGTGTGGGTCACTATCTTGCTGGAAGAAAAGTATAAAATCCCTGAATGGCTCCTTTGTGGAAGAGACACAGCTACTGAAATCAGCCATGGACAAAGAAAGCAGAATTGCTTCTAACCTGGGCCTAAAGGACTGATAAGGACAAATTCTGTGAGTCAGGATGCACATTTGCAACAGTGGGAGATTTTCCCTGTAGTTGCTTTTCTCATGGGTGACTTGAGACAATGATTATTGGGTTACTTGTTCGAGGTTGGTGGACAATTGCCTTGAGCAATACCTGTGTGTGTGTGTGTGTGTGTGTGTGTGTGAGAGAGAGAGAGAGAGAGAGAGAGACAGCGACAGAGACAGAGACAGAGACAGAGACAAAGACAGAGACAGAGAGTTCTTGGATTGGCATTTGCTGTTCTCTAACCTGACCTTCAAGTCTTTGCTAATGTTCCTCTGAAACACCACACAGGCCATACTTCTCTCCTGCTTGTGTCTGTAAATCCTTTTCTTTAACTGCAGCTCAGAAGGACATATGAAGTACGATGTCATCTCAGGAGATCTCCCATCTAATCATGGGAGTGTCTCTCATCAATCAGTTCAAAGGCCACTTCCACCAAAAGACTGTTAATGCTTCTGGAGCTAATATTTTCCTCTTCTGTTACTTTTCACTAGTTATTAAAATCTATTTTGAAGTGTGTGTGTGTGTGTGTGTATGTTTGTGTGCTAACCCTGTAACTTGTCTGTCCTCACTGAAACTTTGCTCACAGAAATTTTCAATACATGTTTGATTACAAGATATCTGAAAAGACTATCTTAATTGGATTGCATTACCTTCTCACCATGTGGAACTGAAGTATCTCCTGAAACCATTACAAATGCCACACTATGCCATGACTGTGACCACGATGGGAAAGCACCCTTCTTTGTTGGAGATATCTTTTGCTGGATGTGGTTAACACATGTTACGTGGACCACATCTGCCTTTTTAATTTGAGGAATTCAGAAATCTTTGAGAAGCTATGAAATGCTCAGAAATACTGGGTAAAAGACTAATCCTAATTCTTAATTCTTAGTTATCCTAATATTTAAATTCTTTCCTTATCCTGATACTTAAGTTCATAAATTTGCCTCTGCTCTGTGGAGTATGCCGAACACAGGATCACCTATTTTGGTTAATAGACTCTGGAGAGCAGTCAAATCTTCGGTGAAGTTCTCGGCCTCACTTGAAGTGACGCTGAATGATCGGATGGGTTCCAGTCAGTGGGCTATCAGATTGCTTCCTGGGTTCCTATGCAGGTTTAAACCAATAACTGCCGAGGCCTATCTTTGAAGCATAAAACATTTGGACATTAAGCCTTCTTTCTGGCACCATGCCCAAGATCAGAAAGCTGCATTTTTAAGAACACCTCACCTGGGATTTCTCAACACATATGGCCCGAGTTCCCTGTTCTCACTCAACTTCAAGCATGCAGCTTTTCTGGAGAGAGGCTGATTTGGAATGCTAATGGAAAAGAAGTAGAAAAGCATTATTTCCACTTGAGTAGTCAGTGAAAAAAAAAAAAACGCATGGCTTTTCAATAGATAAAGCTCATGATACGGCTGTCAAGAAGCCCTTGGAACTCTCCTGGGTGCAACGGAGAAGGGTGTTGAAATGGCACAACTGTAGGGGAGACATTTCCGTGAAGATGTCAAAGTCAGGCACCAGGACCATGCCACAGGGATGCAGCTAGTTTTAAAATGCAGCCCCAAATGAAAAAAAAAATCCCAGGCAATAATAAAACCTCTCATTCGAAAGCCACAGAATGCAAGAGAAGAGATAATTAAGTGAATATTCAGCTCTTAAGGAATGGTGGATTAAATACGGTTGAATCATACTTGGCTCCTTTAAAGAGAGTGGTCAAGGTACGGTGTGTACTTTCTAGAGTGGGTACAGTGAAAAACGATGGGTGTGGGGGTGCTGTGGGGTAAGTACAAGGCAGAGATCACACCCATTTGGAGCTCATGATAGAATGACAGGTGTTCCTTCTTAAGACCTGAAGAGGGTCCTAAGAAGGAGCGTCCCAGAGGGGTCCTTGTGATTTGATATGGCCCTGTCATTTACAGAGGACGAGGTTGTGGCAGTCACTCTCTCCGCTGCTATGAGACGACACTCAGATTCTTGTAACTTAAGCTTATGGTTTATTTAGCTTATGGTTCCAAAGGGAAGATGCAGTCCCTCATGGCAGAAAGAACATGGTGGAAGGTAAAAGCTGGAGCAGCTTAGGTCATAGCAGACGTCATAGAGGTCAAGAGAGCAAGTGATTGACTGCTAGGGGATGCAGGATGGGGCTACTCAGCCTCAAGGCCGGAACCCTGTGATGTGCCTTCCAGCAAGGCTCCAACTCCTTAAGGTGACTACCTTCCTAACATCAGCATCGACTAAGGATTCCGACACATGAGTTTGTGGGGGACAACTCACATTCAAAGAGAGGTCAACCCCAGAGAGACAGAAGAGGTACCCAGGCATGGTGTTTATGAAACTGAGACATTAATCTTATTTTTTTTGCTATTCTCATCTGTATTTTTTTTCTGGCCTTCAAAGCTAGTAGTATTCTGAAACTAAGTTCTTATCTCCTCCCCAGTACAGGGGGCTCCCCTGAGTGGGTTTAGATTTCACCAAAGGAAAAGAGGGCACCAGACCCTAAAAACTATTGCAAACGAGGATGGTGACTCCAGCTAATAATGATGTACCACGAATTCATTTTAAAATTACTGAAATGAATTGTGTGGCCCTCACAACAATACATAGTACAGGTAAGGGAGCAGATACATTCATTAGCTGATTTGATCTTTCTGTAATGTGTGAACATATAGAAACACCACACTGTGCTCAATGAATAAATATAACTTTATACATTTTTTACACAGATTAAAAAGTAACCCAGAGAGATAGTGATCACTGGCCCCATTCTATGGAGAGTGGATTTTGTTAGAAGTAGTAGAGCTGGTCAGTTTGGCGGGCAGCCTGTGGATGTAGTTCACATTCCTTCACTCCTGTGGTAAAGTCACTTCAGTCCAGCCTTGGTGGGCTTGTGAAATAACTAAGAGTCAACATTTCCCTGCTCTTGTGCTCTGGCCCCTACTTTTCAAGACTCCAGGCTCTCAGGGCATTCTAAGTTCGGTACTGTCAGCACGCAGTATCTGTCATGCTTGAGTAAAAAGCTTCTCATTGAGCTCAGTTCTGGACACCTGCAGTCTTTCTTGGGTTGGCCTTGAGAGTCCACCAGGCTGGGCACAACTGGGCACAGGGCAGCTGAGAAAGTGCTTCCATATGTAGTGGAGACTGAGCACTCTAGGAAAGTGAACATCCTTATACAGCACTGGGCAGTGACAGTAGAGAAGGAGGCGTGACCTTTCTCCTTTCCCCCCAAGAACAAAATGCCATGCTGAAAACTATGGACATAAACCTCAAAGTACTTATGCTTCTAATCCCAGCATGACCCTGGATCAGCCCCACACGGAAGATTTCATAATAAGGATGGATCTCATCATAAACCCAGATACCTAGCAGCTTGGACCACGGCAATGGAATGGTGTGAGGATTTGGCTGAAGATCACTTATGACTATCAAGGAAATGCATTCATCCTGGCTGCTGGAGTCAGGAGTATCAGATCTTGTCCGGGGTAGAATAAAGAAGGAAAAGAAAAGTCTGGAATTGAAGATGTCAAGGCTCTTTTAGTGTTTATGCTAATATAGTTTTCTCCGAATCTCTTTGTGCACTAATATTTTTCAGCTATAAGCCCCCAACGTCATCTCTCTGATAAAGCAAGGATTCCCCTTGGCCTACTTGAGAGAGGACAACAAGCAGGGTGGGCTTGGACTTCAGTAGATCCAGAAGTTCAGTGATGTCATCAAGGGCTTCGCGCCTTTTCATCATCGCTGCTGTCCGCGGTGTCAGCTCATCCTAAGACAGCTCCTCTCGGGACTGTGGGATGGCTGCCAGTTGCTATGTCTTAGGAGCAAGACAGCACTTCCTCAGAAGTCTCCAGAAAAATCTCAGTTTGGTCACGTGCCCATTCACAAAGTAGTCACCTCAGTGGGGCAGGATAACCCTTTGCATTCATCTGTTCCACAAGCAGCTTTGCCTCCATCGCCCTTGATCTGAATGCTTGCGCGTTCGTGTGAACTGACGCATAACCCCCCAGGGTCATGATGTGAAGACCCTGATGGGAGATGGTCCCACTCAGGTGAAAACAGCCTGCGCATGTTAAGTGTTCCTCTTACAGAGGCAAAGTCCTTGTGAAAGAGGCATGTGGCCCTTGCATGAAAGGAGGATGTGGCAAGAAGGTACTGTTGACCCAACAGAGAGACCACACCAGACCCTGCTTCTGTGAACACCTTGGCTGTGGACTTCCTAACCTCTGAATTGGTGAGCAATTTTTGTTGTTTTAAGCCACACAGTTTGTGGCTTTTTTGCCTCAGCAGCCCAAACAGACTAAGATAACCATTCAAGGCAGAAGGAATAGATGTCACCTAACCGATCACAGCTTCTACCACACCGTCCTCAAACCTTTGACACACACAGCGAACTTCAGCAAGTGTTTGTCGACTGAAGCAAAGACTTCATTGTGAAGGGAGTTGTCCATGAACAGAACTGCACCCAGAAAGACACCAAGACATCAGTGGTTAGGAAAAACCACCAGGTCAGCCACCAGAGACACTGTATTTTTTTCTTCCTACTATTTTTGCCACTTGCTTTTTCTGTGCAAGCCTTGAGTGTTCTTCATGCCAAATGCATCCAGTCCCCTCCCTCCCCTATCTCCAAGGAACCGTTTGAAGATTAAATAAGATGTATGTCAAAATACAACTCTTGTTTCTCAGGAAGAAAGAAATGTGTTATCTGCTCTTGTTAAAAGCCTTTTGTAACAGGATGGGAATTTTCCAAGTACACGAAAAATCTTCTCTTGTTGAGATAAAAATCTACTCATGACAGGTGACCAGAAGTGCTGCCTTTTGCTTTGAGCCAAGACAATAAAGAAACATTAGGCAGCATGTGAGGAAACGCCCGTGTCTGTGAGTTGGTAATTGGCCTGTCTGTCCTAGACTTGGACTTCCCTTTTGATTTACTGAAGGCTCCCTTGGAACCTCATTCTCTGGCCTTTCTGTTCTCCAGGGACCTTAGCTTGCTGGAGAAGCAATATCTGAAAACACAACACTTTTATTAAGCTCATCAAGCAGCCCGACTCTGTCCTGGGGGCCAGAATATGTTGGTCTGGTACCATGGCTTGCTTCCAGTACTTCTCATAGCAGCTGTTTTCAAACACATTCTTGAGCTCATACTTATGGTATGATGCTAATCCATGTGTTCACTCAATTATCTGTTGATGTGTAATCTTGATCGCTATCAGACCCAACATATTTAGTGGGCTCAGATCCAGGAGGAGCACTGAGCGATGTCTTGTCGGGAAGGAATTACTCACACGTGCTGCCTCCGGGCTTGCGATCCTCGGCGACCTGAGGGAACTCACTCTGGCGTCCAATTCGCTCATTACCACACATACCACCTGCGACTCTTATTTTAAATACCCTCCGTTACATCAACGAAGACAGCGTTAGCACAAACCCCATTTGGACTGCAGCCTCCAGCTGGCCTGATAAGCTCTTGGCAAAGGATAACCAGGAGTGCTCTAAATACTTTGCAGGATCAGAGGAATCTAAGTTCGGCAGTAACTAGTTCAGAAGGGGGTCTATGTTGGCTTACTGCTTAGCTACCTTAGGCCACACTGCCCCCACCACTGTGTCAAGCATCTCAGCTGATCCTGTGTCTATCTTCTGTCTTACCATGGTCCTGGGTATACAGCCTGTCACCTGCAAATGATCATGTTAACAACAGCCAATACTGCATATCAACTAAGAGGGGGGAAAGAGGTGACAAGAAAATATATATTTATCTTGAAAATACACATAATGTAACCAGAGCAAAAATACGGGTGGATGCTACAATCCACATGTCTGGTTACAGAGCTGTAGTTAGCACTCTTGATAACCTCATTAGTTCTCATTTCATAGCCTCTTTGCTTTCACACATTTTTTTAATTTAGTGGGTTAAGCTATTCCATGATGTTGAAAAGTTCTGAGACCTCGATGATCTTCCTTCTTTCAAATTAAAATCATTTGTTGAATTTTCTCATCTTTGGAAACCTGGGCTACTTATTCCTTAAATTCTAGAATTCACTGGGGATGACATCTGGTCATAGAGTTTTCTGTTTGAAAAAAATTGTAACTTATAGATTCAGTTTCTTCATTGTACGCAGAACTATTTGTCCTTGCTGAATTCAGCTCAAAGTTATTTTGGTTACTTTTTTCTTAGGACAATATGTTTACTCAGAGTTTCCAGTTGGTTGCCATAAGGTGGTTTATAATAACATATCATCTTTCTGATGCTCTTGGTATCTATATGATAGGACAATACGGAGATCGCAAGTTTCAGATAGCTGTTAAGTTTTAGTGTTGGTTACATTAGCATTGTTAAAAATACTTATGATTTCCAACTAAAAATTTTCCTTTATCATTGTTTAAATATATTGGTTGATTTTCAAACATCTGTTACTAATTTAGAATGTGATTTCAATAGTTAAAGAATATGTTCTGTTGATTTCAATCTTTAAAATTATGATAGGACTTTGACCAGGGAAATTGCTCAGTGGGTCAAGGTAACTACTTGAAAACCTGGCACTTGGGCTGGAGATATGGCTCAGGGGTTAAATTTCTGCCTCAAAAGCAGAAAGTCCTGACTTTGGGTTCCAGATCCCATATAAAAATGCCAGGCAGAAATAGTAAGAAGCCTGTACTTCCTGCTCTGGAAGACAGAGACTGGGAAATCCCAGAGCGAAGTAAAAGGAGGTAAAAAGGATACAGGATGATTTCTTTTTTTTTATTAAAAATTTAATTATACATTTTAAAATTTTTTACCAGTTCCCTCCCTCCCCCCTCCTCCCCCCCAAACCCCCTCCTCTCCCTCCCCTTCCCCCAGTGCCTCCCCCCCAATTCCCAGAGAGTCCTTTATTGTGTACGCCTAACTCTCCACTGGGTCCTCCTCTCCGATGACATATAAGGACCCAGTGGCATTTCCATAAGCCCTACAGGATGATTTCTTAAGTCATCCTTGGTCCTCCACAGGAATATATAGTTCTCTCTCTTCTCACATGCACATACATGTGCAGAAATGAATTAATTTTAAAATACTATTTTAAAAAAACATGGCAGCTTGAGTTTAATACCTGTGGCCCACATAGTAGAAGGATAGAATAAAATTCTGAAAGTTTTTTTTCTGACCACCATACACACACAAAAGCATGCATATATGTGTTTTTTTTCTATCTCTCTCTATTCCTTTCTTCTTCTCTTTCAATAGTAAATAGCAAGCATGTAGAATTTTTTGGTCTAAAATGATCAATATTGATAAATGCTTAGGTACTCTTGAAAAAAGTGTAATCTATATTTGTGGGGCATAGTAATAATTTGTGTTAATTCAGTCAAATTTCATGAATCTCCTTCTTTAATAATTTTTATTCTCATTTCTCTTAATTGCTGAGGGAGTTGTATCAAAGTATACTACTAAGATTGTGAATGTGTCTATCTCTCTTTTACTATAGGACATTTCCTTTTCCGTATTTTTCTCCATATTTTTTATCTGATTTACATATTTTGACCAAATGGAAATTACATTTCATTAATAATGGATGTTTGAAAATCAACCAATACAGTTTGTGCTTTGATATAAAGAAATCTAAAACTGTTGTATCTGCTTTGTGCATTAATTCTTTTTTCTCAATTTTCATGTGTATGCATGTGCATTTGGATGTACTGCATGTGTTCGAGTGCATATATGTGTGTGAATGTGTGTAGAGACCTGAGGCTGATATTGGGAATCATCTTCAATCTCTCTTATATCTTATTCTTTTGAGGCTGCAACTTTAATTAAACTCAAAGCTCACTAATAGGGCTAATCTGAATAGTCAGTTTGCTGTTGGAATTCCAAGGCTCAGCCTGTTGAGACTGAAATTATAGTCAAACCACCTTCCTTTTCCGGCACTTTATGTGGGAACTGAGCACTCTAGTCCTGCTTGAGCACCTAGTGCTTTAACCACTAAACTGTTGGGCCCCGCCCAGGATTTGCATCAGGGCATGGCCTAGCACATGGGGCTAAAGATGGCGCTGAGGGCAAGGGTCTTGGGCATAATCTGATCACTTCACAGAGAGCCCTAATTGGCTTTCAGGTATCTACCTGCCTCCTATGTTGAGTGACATTGAACTTGACCATTAGCACCTGTAGGATGTGTTGATCTGTGACACAATTGGATGCCCGTTTCGCGCCTTGGTGGCCTTTATCTATAAAAGTTCCTTTTCTCCCCCCCAATAAACTGAGATCTGCTACTGACCATCTCCCTGTCCTGTGCCGAGTCTCTGGGGATAGAAGCGGAGGTGGGGACGGCTGGAACCTGCTTTCATCACAGCCAGCAGCTGTGTGTTTGAGTGAGTGAATGGATGCGTGAATGGGCACTGGTTCCCACACTAAACCATCTTCCCAACCCCCAAGGATCAATTCTGTTTTATGCATCATATTCCCTCTTCATCGATTTAATCTTATTTTCTTAAACAATTCTATTTTATTTTGTATCTACAGCAACCTTCTGTTAATGATAACACCATATTTATCCTTTTGCTCAGTTACATTCGAATTTTCTCTATACTTACATTTCGGATATATCTTTTAAAAGTAGCGTACATTGGGATTTTGTTGATTTAATATCATCTTAATCTCTTTCTAAAAGCATTTTATTTATCTGTTTGTGGAGAGAGGGGAAAGAGAGAGAGAGAGAAAAAAGAAAAGGTGCATGCACTACTTTTGGAAATCAGTTCTCTCCTTCAACCATGTGAGTTTATGAAGCTCAAATAGGACAACAAGTTTGTGAGCAGGTATCTTAACCATATCACTGGACTTCCAAGTGATATTTTATTTTAATATTATTATTTATATAGTTTTTTTATATCCACCAATATACTATTTTTTCTGTTTATTTCATTCATTAATTAGTGAAGGAATTTTTATTGTTTTATCTTTCTTTGTATTAGTTGGTTATGAAAGAAAAGAGACAATGTTTGATTATATTTACTAACATAATGTCCCCATTCTTTGGTCTGTTTCTTTCCCAATACTATGCTTTCTAAACTTTTACTTCAAAAACTCTTTTTTTTTTTTACTTCTGTAGCAAGTCGGCTGATGATAAATTTTCACATATTTTTGTGTTCTAGAACTTTATCTCACCTTTAATTTTGAGGGACATTGTCATTATACATAGAATTATTCAATAGTAGTTTTTATTTCAACATTTTCAAGGGGATCCAGGGAGGGGTGGAGGATGGGAGGGAATGGGGTACTTATCAACTTTGTATGAGTGGAAGAAATAAATAAAAACAAATAAATTAATTTAAAAATATAGCTTCTCTTCATCCCCTTCATCTTATCTTTGAACTTGTGGGGTTTAAGTTTTTAATTCAGTTGTAATGTGATCAATTTTATTTTTGTATGTCTCCTACTTAGGTTTCTTTAGGAAGTGTAGATCTGTGGTTTGTGTTCATTTTGAAAAATTTTCTACCACTTTCTAATTACATATCTAATTACCAGCTGCATGTGTGTTGGGCCTTTCTACCTCAATTTATTGTGCACCCTTCTATGCACTTGCAATCTGGGTATTTTAAGTTTTGTAGCTCCTACTCCATTATTCTGCTTCTCCCTTTTATCCTCCACTTGTTGTGCACTTCTTTTCACTTTTAAAAATATTTGTTAATTCCATTTTCTTTTCCCTTCAAGGAGTGTGCTTCTCTGATTCTTTGTTTTAAGTCTGCATCTCAGAATTCTAACATCTGGATTCCCTATGCATTTAGTTTTTTCTTCAATTTCTTTCTAATTTTTGATAACTTTTATTGACCATTGAATTCTGTGTGAAATATGGATCTGTCTGATATTCTCATTGTAGAGGAGCTTTTCAGCTTCAGCAGATCATTCCAATAGCAGCAAGTCACTGCAACTAATCAAAGAGAGAAGACTTAGGACCAGCTTCAGTCACTCCAATGTCTGATGGTCTACATTAATGGAATGATGGATATGCTTGCCTCAATGGGTTTCTAAAACTAGCAATTTGACATCCCTTTCATGATGATAAAGCAGCATGTCAGAATTGGGAACAGAAAGGAATTACTTCATCATCATAAAATCCATATACAAAGAAACCCTAACATCCTCACTGATAAAAGACTGAAATTTTTCCCTCTAAAATCAGGAATGAGACAAAGGTGCTTACTTTCTCCACATATATTCAACATGGTTTTGGAGCAAGAAGGCAGAAAAAGAAATAAAAATCAGCCAAATCGAAAAAGAAAAAAATCACTTTTGTTTGCAAATATTATTGTCTTCTGTGTAGAAAACTTTATAAAGATTTCCCTAAAAATGATAAACATAATAAATTTAGCAAAATAGCAGAACATAAGATAAATATCCAAAGTCAATTGCACTTGTAGATGTTAAAAATGAACAACCTGAGAAAGAAAATATAAAACAATCTCCTGTTACATGTTATTAAGAAGAATAAAGCATTTTGAATTAACTAAGGGATCAAAAGATATGTGTGATAAAAACTCTAAATTAAAAGAGAGAGGCAGCAAAGCATAGCCACGCTCATGGCCGGGCTAGTTGATACACTGACGAGGAGGTGACCCAATTAGGAGGTAGTCCTGAGAAATGAAACTTAGACTTGGCCACCTGATTGAGTTTCTCATTAGACTTACTTGGTGCTACACCATAATGAGTGGTCAGTGAATATAGATCAGGTTGAACTCCCCTAAGTAGTCAATGTGTATTTCTAGATTACATGAAAATACTCATTTATGCTGTCTTGAAACTGAAACTTTGACTTAAAGTGTCTGAATGCTATCATGTGACTGGGGAAAAGGTAGGGGTGTGTGTGTGTGTGTGTGTGTGTGTGTGTGTGTGTGTGTGTGTAATAGCTAATGAAGTGAAACACTGATTTTTTTGGCAGTCTGGAAAGTATAGTCACTCTGGTACCTAGAGAAGTAGACCATGCAATACATCCCAGTGTATGTCCTGCATTGGTTAACTTTGAGGATACAGCCTAAAAAATGTGTTATTAGGAATTTTTGTCATTATACAGGTCATTACAGAGTAAATAATAGATGGTACAGCTGTCCATTACTTGTCTAATGTTATGGTATATTGTTCTTTAGCTATAAATCTGTACAACATTGTCAAGGATATGAATATTGTAGGTTATTGAATACAATGGCTTTTGTCTGTCTAAACATAGAAAAGATACACTAAATATATTCTATAAAAGATAGAAAAATGGTTTTTCTGTGTATTTGTTAGTCTTTCTGTTGCTGTGAGACAACACTCAAACACAATTTAAGGGACAAAGGGAGATTTATTCAGCTTATAGTTTCAGAGGGGATATGATAGTTAATCCTGGGTTTCAGTTTGACACACCTGGTATCAACTGAAATCAGCTGAGACCACACTTGGAAAGATCAATTGAGACCACCTAAAGGGACTATACCTGCCCTAGATCCCATTGGAACCTCCATATATCTCATAAGAACCTCCCAATAATGGACCATATAAAAGAGAACCACCAAAGAGAAGAGATGCTTTTTGAAGCTGTGCTCTTCCTTCTGGCTGCCTCATTTGTTTGTCTCCTTGACTCTCTAGCCTTCTAACCCTCCAAGTCTTTGACTAGACTAAAGTCTCTAAGAATTTTCCACCTGACTGCTGGACTGAGCAGCTACTGGCAGCCATCATGGGACTACCTCGGCCATATCTGTAAGCCAACTCAATACAATCCCTATATATATATTCATTGTGTCCATTCTGCATCTATAGAGAACCTGACTAATACAGGGAGATTTGGTCCATTATGTCCAGAAAGGAATGGTTGGCTGGCAGAAGCTGGAGGAGGCATAAGTCACTGCAGACATCATGAAGGCTCAGAGCTGCAAAACTGCAAACTTCCAGAATAGGCAGACTAACTGAAACCGGGTGGGCTAACCAACCTCAAGCTCTACCTCTTGTGACTGCCTTCTTCCAACAAGGATCCACCTTCTAAAGATGATGTGACCCTACCAAACAATAAAAGATGCAAACACATAAACCTGTGAGGGACAACTCACATTCCAAACTATGACAGCCTGTCTAGGACACTTACTGTGATTGGAGCTTGCACTACAGGAGTGTGCTCTGGGCGAGTCAGGGAGTGAGTGGAAAAGAAATGGGAAGCCTTCAGAGTTTAGTTATAGACTTATAAATGCCAGTTCCACTTGGGCTACACAAAATTTATTGAGAAAAATCATCTTCAATAACAAGTTTTTTTTAACTTTTTTTTATTATTTATTCAATTGTGCGCGTGTGTGTGCGTATGTGTGTGTGTGTGCGTGTGTGTGTGTGTGTGTGCGTGTGCGTGTATGTGTGTGTGTGCATGCGTGTATGTGTGTGCGTGTAGAACCACTGACGAATTTGTGAACCACCATGGACCGCCTCCTCCTTGTTTACTCTGCCCCAGGATTCACAGGCTCCGCCCTACCAGGACCAGAAACACAGGCCGCCCCCCTGCTTCCGCCTGGCGTCTATATATGGGGTCTAGGATCCAAATTCAGGACCTTCCGCCTGCAAGGCAGAGGCTTAACCCCTGAGCCACCTCTCCAGCCCTTCAATAACAAGTTAACTTTAGCTTATGAAAATATTTTTACTTTGGTATTTTATTCTTTTAAGCTTTTAGATTACTGTAGTAACTAACTTAGAAATATATATGTATATATATAAAATGACAAAAATTCTTTATATTATTTACATTCTGTATGCTTTTTTTAAAAACATTAAACCTAAAATATGAATGTAAACAGTAATCTAGACCTACTCAGTGTTAGATAATGAGTACCATTAAAGGTCTTCAGGGACAGGAACATGTATCAAGTGGTTGTCTCCTTTGGTGACATCTTCTGGAACACTTTCTGAGGTTATTCACAATGAACTAATTTTTCTATAAGTAAAGGAATGCATTCTAAAATAATAGAAGTATATTATGGCGAGTGTAGGTCAGTAGCATAATCATTTATCAAGTTTTATGAACTATAAGTTCATACTCTTGTGACTGCCTTCTTCCAACAAGGATCCACCTTCTAAAGATGATAGGATAAAGATCCTACTTACGATAGGATTGTTTAATTTGTGTGTTTGTGTGTGTGTGCACACAAACACTCACCCACATATGCATTATGCATGAGTGGAAGCTAGCAGTTTATATTGGATGTCTTCCTCTATTCTTATCTGTGTGTGTGTGTGTGTGTGTGTGAGTGTGTGTGTGTGTGTGTGTGTGTGTGTGTGCACTTTCATGCCGTCAGGCGCATGTATATATGTGTGTGCATGCATGCAAGAGGGTACTTTAATGTGCGTGCCTAAGGAGGCCCATAGACAACATTGGGAATCATCCTGAATTGATCATATTCTTTCACTCTGAGGTTCTGCCCTCCAGGGCCAGAATTGCAAATTGCCACGGCCATTTCTATCTGTCTTTTTTTTTTTTTTTAAATCAGGTCCTTTTGCTTGCAAAACAAAGGCTTTAATCCTTTTGTCATCTACCCAGTACTCATTTCCATAAGCCCTTTCTCTTGTTCCCCTTAAGCATAAGATTACTAATATGGCTGTCAATCCCTTGCCTCCAGGGGTCTCGGTGCCCTTAACAGATGCTAGACTTTATGAGGGCAACAGTGCGCTGGACATTGCGCAGGGCATGCAAAGTTCCATTATGATTGCTTTGGCCCCAACTATTGTTGAGAATCTTGCAAATCGTTGCTCCTCCCATCCTTTTGCTCTTACAATCTTACCGCCCCCTCTTCCGCAAATGTCCCTGAGCTCCAGGATGGGGAGAGATTAGGCTGTCCTAGTTCTATGTGATTGATATAGAGTCTCTGAAGTTCTGGATTGTGGTTTGTTGATTTTCTTTTGCAGTTTTGCTGCTCCTGCAATTCCCTTCACTCCATTCTGCTGGGCACTGTATGTCACCCCCTGGCCAGAGACAAAAAGCTGTTAAACTGGAGTCTTGTTGTAATAGCACATTCAAGGGTAGATGTAATAAGAGTAGGAAACCTCACCATATTTTTTGAGACAGGGTCTCTCCTAAACCTGATTTGGTTAGAATACCTGGCTAACATTCAACATGGCGTATGCTACAGCTTGGCACATAATGATGTTCGAGAACACATTGTGTGGTGGCTTTTGCTCAAAGAGTCTGCACAGGCTCACCATTTGGCTTATTGGTTCATTAGTACTGCCACATAGCACATGTGACCTTCTGGTGAAAAATGATATTATTAACCCTTCGGGAAAGCTTTTAGAAAAGTCAAGGTTAGTAAGTGCCTTTGGTTAAATTAGCCTCTGGAAGTTTACATGGAAGTAAAGATAAGCAAGGGGGCCGAAGGACCTCCTGGGCAGTTAGAAGTGGGAGAAGAGAGAAGCTGTAATTAACTTTCCTTTGTCGTGAACCACTTCCCAGATAAAAGATCATAAATCACCAGAAAGTGTCTTAATTCTTGGCACTGCAAAGCCACCAAAAGCTCTATCTCTTGTCTTGCTTTAAAAATTTGGTTGAAATAATGGGAAAAAATGGAGATGCTGAAATTCAAACTTCGGACCTCAGACCTACTAGCGAAGCTTCTAAACTTAATCAGAGAAGATGCTTACACCGAAGCACTCCGCCTTAACTGTTCCCTGTGTCGTTTGTTAACATCATATTTAATCTCATTAGCTACTGTTGCTTTTGGGGAATCCACTTATAACACTTGAAGATAAACATTCTCTCTGTGATAAGGCTGTGTTTATAAACTGGGTTTAGGATGAAAGAAATACCCCAAACTGATGTGTTTTCATTGTGGGGTTAATGGTGCTTTCCTAATCCCCTTTCTATGGGCCAGCAAGGCAGGGGCATCTGAGTTTCTCTGGAGATTCAGAAATTTGCTCCCCAGCTTTGTAATAGGAGGAAGACCTTTCTTTTCCACAGGAACAGAAAGAGGTGAAGCCCGCTTCTCCTGGAAAGTTGTCCTGCAGCCAAAGACTTTTCCAAATGTGCTACTGAGAGGTACATGAAAGTTATCTGTCTCTTCAGTAGCTAAATACTTTGTGCAGGGGTCCTGTTATCTATGCCAGATGTGAGTGTCTTCCACAATGAAGAGGGGAGAGTAAGTCTACTTCTATGCTGAAGGGAGAGAGAGAAAGAGAGCGAGGAGAGAGAGAGAGAAAGAGAGAAAGAGAGAGAGAGAGAGAGGACAGACAGTCAAGAGACAGAGAGACAGAGAGGAGAGAAACTTTAGATAGGCTTCCCCCTTCTTCTGAGGAAAGAACTGGAGGATTACATAAGATATACAGTTAAATATTTCAAAGCTACCAAATGGTATAAGAAATTATGTGTTGAACAGTCATGTACAGATTACCAAAGGAAATAAATCATTTCAAATATGGCTGAAGTTCCCATGCACAGCCGCACACCCATGGCTACCCATGCCCTGGGCTTCCTTTCCCTTCCAGATGCATGTCTTCACGTTTTTTATGCATTCATGTGTTCCGAAACAAAATATCAGTGCTCTTTTATAGATTTTACACTCCATAGATAGGAGCGTGCTATATTCTGTGTATGTATTCTTTGGCACTGTTTCTATACCCCTCTTTAGTTTTCTCCAGATGGGTAATGTTTTTCATCTATTTATTGTAATTATCTCTTCAAAGAAGTCTCTCTTTTCCCCTGGATGAATCTAAGAACACGTGGAGCTTTACTAGGACCACGAGAGGCAGAGGCCATGGCAGATGCGCACCCCCAACCTTAGACAGATTCACAAATAGAAGAAGATGTAAAGAGAACGTAAAGTAAATGAGACTTTGGTCATATTTTTCTCCTTTTGTTAATTCCATTGTCATTTCTCGTGCCTGGATGCTAAGGCAAAGTTCTACGAGGGGGCAGGCTCATTCTGTCTGCGTATCACCCTGAGTATTTTAAAAGTGAAAACAAAATGTCCAGAGTCCTGGGGTCACCCATTCACATTCTTCATGGACCCAAATTTTCTGGTAAGTGAAAACATTCCTGGACTTTGTGTCCCCCGACCCTCGGGGTGGGGGTGGGGGCAGGCAGCATAAGGTGAAGATGGTGGGTAAAGCTGGGCCTGACCACCTAGGCTGCTACTAAGCAGGGCCAGCATACAGTGTCTCTTTTCTCTTTGGAGCTTAAACTTCTAACACAATAGAGGAATGCAAGGGGCTAATAAGTTTCCACAATGGAAGCAAGCTTCTGATTTTAAGGAATGAATTAACAAGTGCCTTGGGCAAGGTCATGAGGCGCTGACTTCCAGGCCTGGCTTCTATTTCCTTGGCCTTCTATCGCTTTCCCCTTTTCAAGTGTTAGTCATTTTCTTATCTCTTCTGTTGTGGCCTCTGAAAGCCTGGAGATTTTGATCTTCTGAAAAGTGTTTATTAAATCCTCCTGAGTATTCCTTTGAAATGCCTCTTACCCACATCCCTTCCTTTCCATCAATCCTTCCCCCAGCCATCGCTTCACACCTGGTTCACTGGGGTCCCTGACTCTCCCCTTTAAGCCATCCTACACGTTGTTCATCTCCCTCAGATACTCTCCTTCCACAGCTCACTGGCCTCCAAACCTTCAAATGCACCCATTTCTAGGACATCACATCTATGTTTCTGTTCTGGGTTTTCTATGTCCAGAGTTTTCTCCATCCTGTTGATTCTTATCTACTTTTATTTCCTACTACCCAACCTCAGCTCTGCTTTGCCTACTGTCTCCCAAATCCACTGTGACCCTATTCTCATACATGTCTCTTATGGATGCTATTTTTGTCTTCTGGCTACCTTATATATCTGTTCAAACCATTCATTCATTCATTCATTCATTCATTCATTCATTCGTTCATGGAGTCTTGACTTGTTGCTTCTGACTCCCACAAGGTGAAAAGACCCTTGCCCACGTTGCAGGAATATTTTGATGAGAGAGAGGCCCAGGACAAGGACAGCCAATTTCCTGGTTTTATCTTGTGCTACTACCTGGAGAAATAGAAGCTTCCTATTAAGTCTATGTTCATAGATCAACAAAGATATACCCTGTCGAATCCAGAAAAATGTGTATGTTTACAACTTTTGGTGTCCTTCCTCCTCCTCTTTTTTAAACATGTACTACGACTGTTCTGTCATTCCTCTGGAAATATGAAAATTTTGCCATTCTTCTAACCACAGATCCTGGTAAATTGAAGGCAGGGAAGAATTCCCCAAGCTGCTACAGAGGAATTGAATGGTTTTAGATTGGAGCTTGTGGCTTTTGAGCCAAACTACCCTGCTACTGACTCAAACTCCTCTATTCATGGCAGGACTTGCAGATTACGTTAACTTCTAAAGAGATCACAACATGAATTGTGTTCAGAATACCATCGAAGTATGGTCTCATGTGAGCGAATATTCTGGTGTGTTCTCTCTCTCCTCCTCCTCCAGAACCTGCCTTGAGATGTTTAAATTTAGAATCCTGGGTCTGAACAAACAATGAGGCATGACCTTTCAGAAAAGTTAATGAAACTGTTTTTTTTTTTCCTTTTACTTGAAGGGAAACAAACTATAAATGTTAAGGAAGCCAGTGATTTATGATGTAAAATTTACTTGAGAACTGCCAATAAACAGGAAATCCAGAGATGCTGCCATAGTGCGCCCAGAGACGACCCAAGACAAGAAACTCTGTCAGAGTGGATGGAGGAGGAGCCAGAGAAATGAATAAAAGGAAAAAACCCTCAAGGTGTAATTCTGGTCTTTCTCATTTTGGGAAAAAAAACAACAGACCTATCAGTTTTTGTTTAGACATTGAAAGGGAGTTGGGCGGGAAAGACTATGGTCACTGATTTTCTGTAAAACACCTTGTCTTTAAGAACAGGCAGAGTGTGCCTTCCTTTTTCCTAAACTCCCTGCCTCCCCCCACCCCAAGTCATTTTGATGGATGATTGGTCTAGGAGGGTGTGTGGTAATGCCCATTTCATGGGTCAGGACATCGGGGCACAGTGACACGAGAAAAACACAAATTCAAACCACCAGTCGGGGACGAGCAGCAGCAAGTGGACCCTCTTCAGCCCCCAGAGTCTCAGTCCGCGGACTAACACCTACCCTGAGGACTCACGTGCGTGGCATCACAAGGTTTTCTTTTTATGATCTGAGCTTTCTCAGGACCACCCTGCCTGCAGCCCTAGCACTTTATGACAGCGGCAGTATAAAGGAGCTTTTCTCTGGGATTTCCCCCAGGAGCAAACCTACAGCTGTGCGCGCGCTTAGGTGACAGCAGACACTGGGAAGACCACCAGCCCAGTAACCGTCGTGGCACACATAGACAGGAAGGACTTGGCTATTTTTGCCCACCATGGGTACTTTCTGCATGGAGTTTCCCATGGGGCTGGGTTAGACTCAGAGCTCTACCAAGACTTGGGGCTCTAGACCTTGGGGCTCCCTTTCCTCCAGTCTCTTCCTTCCTCATCTTCATTCCTCGCCATCAGAACTGACCGAGCCTGTTCCTGCGGACACTCGTCATCATCTATGATTTTACCACTCCTGTATCTCCTGCACTTTTAACTCCCCCGCAGGTCTGCTTCCTGGCCACCCTGGCCTGACGAAAATAGCCCATCAGTATCGAATCAGCAGAGACTGTTTACCCAAGGGGCTTTATTATCATTTCTACGTAGCAGGAGGGCTCTGACAAACTGACATTGTTGGTTTCCTTTGTTTTATTCCCTTCCTCAGTCTCCGTGGGTCTAATTGTGACCTAAGACAATGGAACAAAATATCTTTCATTTCACAGCCCAGTAAACTAGACATGCAAATACCAAAGAATCAATACAATGCTTTCAGAGATTTTTTTCCTTCAAGAACATGTATTAAGAAAGTATAAAATTATGCACTTAGATGTTTCACAAAGATAATATTTTTAACAAAAAAGGAAGAATACAGTATGAAAATCGTGCTTTTTAAATTAAAAAACCTGCTTTTTAAAGAGGTTTTAGATTCACTACAAAATTGAGGAGAAGCAAAACAATATTTTTATTTGTTTGTATGTATGCTTGTTTGAGACAGGGTCTCACACTTGAGCCAGGTTGGCCTGAAATTCATGGAAATCTTCCTGCCTTCAACTCCTGAATGCTAGGATTACAGCCTCCAGTCATATGTTCTTAAGCTAGTAACCTTGTTTTTCATAAGGCTACTACTAATAAGTTATTCCAAAAACACTTTATATGGACATTGTCCATTTAAAATAAAAAATTTAAGCTAAAAGAAAGACATTTGTCATATTTCCTCCAGTGTACACACATAGAATCTCATTGGCTATCACTTTTCAATATCATAGTGGGTCCATTTATTATAATTCCAATTGGTGAACTAACATTGATGTATCATCATGCACAGGCCAGATGTTATGTTAGTGCTAATTCTTGTATTTAGAAAAATTAATTATATTATTATAGAGTATTTCCACTGTCTTCCAAATCCTCTATAATCCACATTACCTTCGCCTTAACTCCTGGTGATTTGATCTTCAAAATCTTATCTTTCTAGACTGCCATAGCACTGGCGTCATTTAGCATGCAAGCCTTTCAGACTGACATCTTTTACATAGTCACAAGTATTTAGACTTCACTGGGTCTTTCAATAGCTTGGCATTTTTTTCTTTTTAACATTCATAGTCTAGAAGGGGTTTACTGTCGCTTACAATTCCAAGTTACCATCCATCATGGAGGGGTGGGGAACAGTAGTAGCTGGTCCCATCACATTCATGGTCACGAGCAGAAAGCAACAGGGGACGTGTGTACATGCTTGCTTAATCTCTCCACGCAAGGGACTCTAAGCATAGGCATGGTGCTGCTCAAAATGCACTGAGTCCCCACATTAACACACTTATCAAGATAATTCCTTTGGTTTCTCTCTCTCTCTCTCCCTTCCTTCCTTCCTTCGTTCCTTCCTTCCTCCCTCCCTCCCTCCCTCCCTCCCTCCCCCCTCCCTCTCCCCTTCCTCCTTTCTTCCTTCCTTTTCCTCCTTCCTTCCTTCCTCCTTCCTTCCTTCCTTCCTTCCCTTCCTTCCCTTACTTGTGATAAGTGAACTCCAGTACAACCTATGGACTTTGATTGATCATAATGTGTCTTTCCTCATTATGACCATTTGCTCCACAGGTTCAGGATATTGATGGAAGGGGATTCTATTTAAGTATGTAGGGAAGAGATTTGTGGACATTGTATACTTTTAGTCAATTTCGATGTGAGTCTAAAACTATGTGGATAAATAGTCTGTTTCAAAATGAAATAAGTTGCTTATGGTTCCATCATTTATTGTAAATAATCTTATTTTTGTACAATGCCTCTTGTGCGCGTGCACATACACACACACACACCACAGATTTCTTTATGGCTGTGATAATTGAAAGATGCCCACTTGATCTGCATTTTAATTTAATACAAGATAGTGTTACAAGAGGTGCAAGGTTTTAATTGCCTAAGTATGAATGCATCTAAACTGTTCAATTTACTTGTAAAAAGCCTTAGATCCTAAAACATATGAAGGCAGGCAGGTAACATTTATGGTCACTCACAGGATACCAGATACTCTGCTGAGCGTTTCACACATTTCATTTTACTTAGTGCATGTAATCGCCATCAGAAATAGAAGGTCTGTTCTCTGTTGTATTGAGAATTCAAATGCAATTTTAAAATGGCTCGATTATCACATTAAGCCCAGATCATCCTTGGACAAATTTAGATATTACTAGTGTTATACTTGTTCTAGTTTTTTATGACTTGAAAAGTAAGTCAGAACAACATCAACATCGATTTTATGATTGATAGATGCATTCAGTAAATAGTTTACACGAATAGATATGTGGATAATATTATATTTGTAAGATTATGAATGCACATGTATAATCGTCTAGTTTTTTAGAAACTCCAGGGAAAAAATCCAAAACTGGGCAGTGAGATATTTCAGTGGATAAAGTGCTTTCCTATAAACCTTGAGACTTGAATTCAATCCCCAGAAGCCCACATGGTGGAAATAGAGAAGTGACTTTCAAAAGCTGTCCTCTGACCTCCATCCATGTACCATGGCATGCATGTGCTTCTCTCATAACAAATAAATAAATAAATAAACAAATAAATAAAATAAATAATTTTAAAAAAATGTTTAAAACTTTTTAGCTGGATATCTCCATGTTTTATATGCTGATACTCTTTTGAAATGTTATCATTTCCTATTTTGGGGGGTAAAAGCATTGTAACTAGTTCCATCAAACAAAACACACTCTGGAAAATTTTGACCCATAGCATTATTCATAATTTATTCAGAAGACTCACTGCTAAATTTAAGAATTTCCAGAATGACTTCTATGACAGTGTCCATGAAGCATTCCAATTTCATCTCATTATTTATTTTAACAAGTGAATAATATACCTTGGGGTTCAGCCATGAAATGATGTAGAAGAATTGAATTGTAGCCTGGAAGAGAGATCACAGGAACTCAGTGGGTCACCTCCCAGCCTTTGGAAAAGACCACACCTAAGCCGTCACAAGCAGATGGGTATCTAGCTTGTTGTAAAGACCTCCAGAGACGAAATATCTTTAACTAATTCCAGATGCCCGGGCCCCTCTCCCCCCCTAAAAAAGATGAATTTCTTGAAACTCATCCAGTCTATTGTGTGTATGCTGAGCCCTCCATCATATGGTGGCATTGTACATAGAAGTCTATAGAACTTAAAGATGAAGCATTGTCTGTCTGCTAGCTATTTCCAAGGAGAACACAGAAATTCAGAAACATCTCGGAATCATCTGTGACTCCTATTTCTACTGATTTCCCCAATTTTGATAAGCATCTTTTGCTCTACCTCTCTTCTGATGAGTCTTGGTTCAGTTTTCTCTTTTCCTTCTACCATGCAGAGTTGAAGTCCTCATTCTTGTTGGATTTCTCCAAGCTCTCTTCCAATATCTCTGTTTGACTTCTTTTCTTTCTATTTGTATCCCTATATCGGTTATTAATTTCACTGTGGCCAAAAAAAAAAAAAAAAAAAAGACAGAAAGAAACTAAGAAAAGAAAGACATGCTTTTGGCTTACAATTTCAGAGATAGTTCAGTTTTGTAGGTGGGCAGGCCAGAGCAGCAGCAGTTGGAGAACACAAGGCCGAGTGGCTGTTCCCAAGATGACTGACCAGGAAGTGGAGACTGGCTGGATTCACGTACAGCTATAAACTTTAAAGGCACACACTCAGTAGATAGCCGCGTCCACCTCTTAAAGCTCCACATCAAAACAGGACTACAAGAGGAGCACTGCTCTTTCAAAACATGAGCCTGTGGAAAAATTCCACATTCTAACCATAATGCCTGCACAGTTTGAAAACATGTGTCATGTTATATGCCAGCAGTATAAATGTCAATCCATCACACATCTGTATATATCATCTAACTATCATCTATTATCTATCATCTGTTTATCTATATCATCTATTTATTATTTGCCATCTATTATCCTTCTATCATCATTTGTCCTGCAACTTTATCTATTATCATTTCTTATCTATCATCTATCTGTCATATTTATAGCAGTCTGTCTTCCATGTACCTATCTATATCTATTGTCTATCATATATCATTTTCTTATCTATTATCTTCCATCTATATAGTTATCATTCATCATTTGTCACCTATTGTTGTCTATCTTTCATCTACAACCCTATATATCTATAGCTATCATCTTTCCTATCTATTTATCTTATACTATTTATCTCTTTATGGTTTGGCCCCAAATTTCCTTCTTACCTCCAGCTAATTTTCTACCACATATTCAATGCACCACTCACAGTGAACATTATATTTGACCCTATGGATTACAATGAATTTGTGATTTCTTTTTGTTTCTCCTATCTGGAACTTATTTCCCTGTATACATTGTGGTGTTCTTACTGATCTGTCAAGTCCTGACTGTGTAGGTCTTTCTAAACTAAAATGGTTATTTTCTTATCTGTTCTGTTCTGTTTTGATATAACTTATCACACGATGTAGAATACTATGGCACAAAATGTGGCAGAGTCGACCAATGGGTAGGATGACTTCGGCACATGCTATTGAGAGAGGTAATAGTCAGGATGAACGGAATAGCAAAGGGGCGGCCCAGAACCTACTGTCTGGCCTGCTCAGGGAATGGCACAGAGACGGTGAGGGAAGAAACCAGTCTCCATGAAGGTGGCGGGGGTGGTGAGAGATAAACGCACAGGTGCCTCCCCTTAAGAATGGGATAGCTCAAATCTTGATGCAGGAGTGAGGGGCCATCTTAGGACCGAGGACATCCGTCACTCTTCATCCATGCTCTCCAGAACGCGAGAAGAGAACATGGAGAAAACATCAGCTGCAGGACAAGGAGTCTCTGTTGAAGACTTTCCAACTTCTGCATCAACCTCAGGGCAAGTGACGAATAGTGTCAAAACCAAGAATATTGCAGGAGGGAAAAGGCTTTCCCATCAGGAGCCTGGCTTCAAAACGGCTTTACGTCGCAGTTATTTGTGTGGCTCTAAGACAAGAGCATTTTCCTGACATGCCTGGTGCTGTCAGATTGCTGGCTGGGAGGCTCCATCCCAGGCTCCTGACCTCCAGGATGACAAAGGCCTCACACCTGACTCCTCTCTCTATCCCAGCTCCAACCCAGGGTGGCTTTCCCTCGAGGAAGACATCCTTTATTTCATATCCAGTAGAAACGGACCCTTGTGTATTGCACATTTTCAGATTTTGAGATATGAATGTGATTTGATAGGCAAAAAAGGAGCAGTTTGCTAGACATACTTAGTAATTTTTTTAAAACAAAATTTAAGCCCAAGACAGATAAACCTGGTTGCCCCTGGCCAGCCCAGTGAGGGTTTTTTTTTTTTGTTTTTGTCACCCAACTCAACTTTCAGAGTAGACTCAAAGAAAACGCACTAAAATATTTTTCTGACTTTTCCATATTTAGCACAACACCACACAAAATTGTTAAATACCATATAACCACACTTACCATCCTGGGGCCTATAAATTCAGAATTCAGACACTTGATTACAAACCACAGAATGACTCTGTTTAAGGAATAGTATGTGGGATTGTGAGGAAGCTGCACTTGCTTACATCTTCTTCTGGTTATTAACTTAGTAACGTGGGCTTTTCTCTTCTCTTTTTTCTCAATTATCCTCCCATGCCTGTCATCTCTAATTTCAGCTGCAGTGACGCTAGAATCGGGGGCGCATGCCGGCAGGAACTGGGGGACTGGTTTTTTTTGCTATGATTACAGTCCAGAAGGAAAAATCAGCACATACGTTTTGGGTTTCACAGTCAAATTCCAGAGGTATACAGGAGTTAGTCACCCAGTTTCAGGAGGGTGATGTGAGCTCTGGGAAGTCCACTTCCCCTCCAGAGCACCCACTCTTGTCAATGGACGACCCTCAGCCTCTCAGCCTTCAGAACCACCTATTTTTCTTCCAGATTTAGCACACAAATGGCCATTACAACCTAGCTGTTTTTTCCTTTCTGGGATTAGTTTACATCTTATGGAGATAAGTTATAAGCTACGCCCCTGGAGGGGGTCTCATCTCTCATTCCAGGGAGAAGTGTTTCAGGAACACAGACGTGTAGCCACTCCCATCAAAGTGGGTAATCCCCACCATTACTATTAATAAACTTATTTGCATGTGTTGAAAACTTATAGAAGTAATTTAGAAAGCTTAAATGTTCCTGATGGCAGAATTTTAGGCTTACTATCTACTTGTGTATGTGTGTGTGTGTGTGTGTGTGTGTGTGTGTGTGTTTGTGAT
>JALPQD010000111.1:1993072-2037512 GCA_023101885.1 Typhlomys cinereus | reverse complement strand
TTTCTTTCTTTCTTTCTTTCTTTCTTTCTTTCAAGACTCACACAATGTAAACAAGGCTAGTCTTGAACTTGTTATATGGACCAGACTGGCCTAGATGCACATCTCTGTCTCCCAAGTACTGAAACTGTAGTAGTGCATTGACACGCTGTTTAGTCTATTTACTAATAAGAGTGCTTTTTAATTTAGAATTCTTGGAGTTCTTTGCATATTTTAGATAATGGTTCTTTAATAGATAAATCTTTTGTAAATATTTTGCCCTAGCTTATGCTTTGGCTTTCTATTTTCTTGACAAAATCCTTCACAGTGAAGGTATTTTTAAAGTCCAAGTTTCTTTCTTTCTTTCTTTCTTTCTTGACTTATATAAGGGATTTTTTTCCCACAATTTATGTAGTTGTGAAAACTTCACTGAATTACTAAAATAAATTATCAAAAACTAAAAACAAAAAAGAACAATATGACCTAACCTAAAACATCAGTTTACTCCTATAAGAGATTAACTCTTATGGGAATTTCCTTCCCAGGGGAACCAACTGGAAACCAGGAAAAATACATGAAATAATAGGTTTCAGACACTGGGTAATAGGTGTCATAGGACGGTGATTCTGAGTGAAAGGAATAGTTGGTGCAAGTACTTTGATGACCTAGACCACTTCTAACCAGCTTGCAGGTATAAAACAGGATCAAATAAACCAGCAAAACAAGAGAGGGCATGGTAGTTCTGTCAAACTGATACTGCTATAGCAAGAGACTGTTGTGTTGATGGCTGGTGCCTATCTTCACATCTGTTAGATGCAACTACTCAAGAGCAGGGGGAAATCCACATGAATCATTAGGTTAAACAATCCTTAGAGCTCATGAAGCACTGCATAAGAGCATCATTCCATCAACTACAGCAGTGAGACTGCAAAACAATAGAAGCATGAATAGAGCTACTTTGAGCATCAGGTTGTGGTTTCATAGCAGAAGTACTCGCAGAATGAAAGCTGGTCTAGACTTCTCGTAGCAAAATATCAAAACAAACCTCAGAGCAGTGATAAGAAACGTGACTGCACACTAGAAGAAACTTAATTCTAATGAAGTAAAATGAATTCCATTGACCATGAACACCAAAGTCAAAATATTCAGGATCTAATCAAAGGCATGAAAAGAAGTAGAAAACTGTGATTTATAAAACCAGAAGATGCATGAATTAATAGGAACACATCCAGAAATAACAAAAACTGGAATTAGCATAAAACAAGTAACCGGTTTTGAAAATTAATTTTAAAAATATGCTCAAGGATATTGAGAAAACATAGGATGATAAGAACAGAGTTAAAAAGAACATTTAAAGGACCCAAATATAACTTCTAGAAATAAAAAGCATGTAGTACACAATTACAAAGTATTTAGTGCAAATTGTACCATATTATATATAATAAGAATAAAAGCTGTTCAAAACAGAGAGAAGAAAAATTGCTGTTTTATCCTGTGGCCAGAGCAATGAAGTCAGGTGGATTAAATTGAGGAAGGAGATAAAAAATGACACTATCAATATGAGTGAATCCTCCCCCCACACACAATTATTTTATAGAGTGACTAAATTTTCAAATGAAAATTCCAGCAGGCATTGGGGTGGACATAAAGAAGCTGATTCAAAAACCTCTATGAAAACTGAAATCAAAATACTTTTGGAAATGGTAGGGGACTTTCGTGTGGGTGTGTTGTGTGTAGGCTCAGAGGATGGTCTTTGAGTACACCCCTCACCTTTCCATCTTATTTGAGACAGGATTTCTTCTCCACTTCTACAAACCAGGCCAGTTAGTCTGTAACTTCTGGGGATCTTTCTGTCTCCTCCCCTCATTTCCCACAGGTGCACTGAGTTAGTTTACAGTCACTTCTACTGCTACATCTGGCCTTTTATATGGGTTCTGGGGATCCGAACTTAGAAAATCCGACCTATATGGCAAGTGCTTTTACCTGCCGAATCATCTCCCCAGCCTAGAATTTAAATTTTTAAATATAAATCCTTCAGTTATTTCTTCTATGGTTGTAAACGTATTTTGTAACTCAGAAAGCACAATGCTATAAAATGTCTCTAATAATTTGAAAAGCTCATATGGAGACTTCAGCACGCTTCAGAGATATGCTGTGTTTTAACTTGGGAAAAATCCTGGGAAGTAGATGCCACTAGACCTACTTTGAGTCTTATGGAGACCACAGATGAGAGTAATTTTGTATCCTAGGTAAACTCAGAGTGACTGTGAGAGACAGGATTACAATCCATCCTTTACTCCAACATTGTAAAGTCTATGAAGATACTACATCCAGCTTGGAGAACTTTCATGTGAGCCTTGGTTTTTTAACGCAACCACAGTTATTAATTCAGGATTATTTAAGAGAAAGGAAGTAATATGTACATATGGACACTTTGCGAGTACTAGAGTTTAGACGCAGAAGGCAGTAACACCACAGTTGCAGGGCAAAATGAGCCCAGGAAGGTTGGTGTTGGAGCCGTTGTCATGTACCAGGGTCATGGGGAAACTGATCCCAGGTACTGGGCCCAGTTTCTGGTCTGCTTCTTCCGTTTCTCCAAAAGTTACTGTCATAGATAGCAACGGCCTTCACTATCAGAGAAGAGCCATCTCATTTTCTTACATCTGTGATTGCTTGTTCAAAGATCAGAGTAGATGCCTTTTGACTAATGGAGGCAGCTGAGATAGACGCTGGGGTGGGGGGAGTTAGAAAGAGGATACAAAGCATTTTTAGCTTTGATGATGATGGATGTCTGCGTACCTCCTACCAAAAACCCATGGGGTGGATAATTGCCCTTTGGGAATGAAAGGTCACGTGCTGGACAGCCAGGAGGAAGAACAGACGCCTGCTACACATGGAGGCTACCGCAGTGAGCTTCTCTAGCAACGTACTGTTTCGTGCTTCTCCAATGGAGTGAAAAATGCTGCTTCTCCCCCACCTGAGTGCTTCTAAGATCATCAGTAGGTGTGGCAGGGTTTTGTGGTGTGCCGGCATGTTCCGTGAATGATGCCATGTTAGGTTGGAGAAAAACGTGAGTGCTCTTGAAACCCTGGCGTTGGTGAGTCAGTGTTCTGTTTTTGGAGGCTAAAGAACATTGCATCCAGAGCATTAGCAATTTAAATGATAAACAAAAGAGTTCCTTAAATACATAATCACCCTCTGCTTGTGTTCACCACAAATACTGACAGTTCAGGTGTCAATTTATTCTCCAGCTCCATCTTATTTTCACCAAGACTGATCTTCTAGAAGTTTCCATCATAAAAGAAAAAGAAGAAAAGTATTTCTGGTAGAAATATCTTCTACCTCTCATGGCATCTGTTGTGTTCTCTGCTTGGGATTCATTCTTCTTGTCTTAGCAGTACCATGATATTCCTATGGCCATGTCCAGATCCTACAGGTTGTAGGGATGCTCTAGGATGCAGACTTAGACCACAAGAACACTTGAATGTAATTATTGGTTCTGGAGAAGACATGCTATTCAGAAAATCCTAATCAGAGCAATCTGGGTCTCTTTGGAACTCCTTAGATGGAGAAGCTCTCTTCACTGGAATTACTAAGTGGCAAGTCTTCCCTGAGCCTTCTGGTGGCCATCTTACAAGAGGAAGGTCTAGCTGAGAACAAAACCAACAGGAAAAATTCAAGTAGTTAAAAAAAAAAAGACTGGATACCACTTAAAATAGTGCAGGTGCGTACAGGGGTGTGTGCACATGCGCATGTGTATGAAGGCCAGATGTCAACCTTGGCTTTTTGCTTCTCTTTCTCTCTCTCTCTCTTTCTTTCTTTCTCTCTCTCTCTTTCCCTCCCTCCCTTCCTCCTCCCTCCCTCCCTCCCTCCCTTCTTCCCTCCCTTCTTTCCTTCCTTCTTTCTTTCTTTTTTAAACAGGGGTCTATCACTGGGACTTGGGGGCTTGATGGTTTTGTGCATGGGAGCTAGGGAACTTGAACTCAGGTCCTCACACTTGCGGGGCAAGCACTTTCACCAGCTGTGATCTCTCCTAACCCACATCTTCCAAACACTCTGAGCAAGTCAGATTCAGAAACAATAACTTTGAGTTTTGCTGTTGTAAACTTATAAACTTTTTTTCCTTAAGCTAGTGTGAGTTGAGGCTCCTATCATATGCAGCAGAAGAAACCTCACCAAGTCACACACACTTTATCCATTTGAGTTCTTCCATTCCTAGCTTAAGAAAAAACCCAATAACAAGTTGCACTGACATTGTATAAGAGGTTCACAGTTTGGATAGAGAATGTAAATGTTTTCTTCCCACTTTGCAAGTCTGAGATTGCCTGAATAAAACAATGAGAAGCATTTGGTAGATACTGTCTCAGAGGAAGGTAAAGGGGGATGGCCATTTAGTAAAATAGAAATCACCACTCTGACCTGGGCCAGTAACTATTTTGAGTTCCATTTAGTGCTTCATAATAATACTTCTCATAAATGCTTGTAATTTCTAAGTTTGTAAGGCTCAAATAATTATGTAATTACTTCATACGACCACGGAGTACCACTTGGGTTAAGTAGTGACTTTAAGTTATGTCAAGTGTTTCATTATAAATGACATTACGTTTAGCACATAATTTATAGTTTGAAGACAAGAATAGCCCTATCGTGCAACTGTTCTGTAATAGCATAGCAATTGCTTTCATATTGCGGCAACTGCCTGTGGGATGGCTGCTTCTTTGGTAATTGCAGGAATGAACGGGAGCATCATCTCTGACAATTTTCCTGGCTATACATACAATTCAGTTCCTTTCTTTCTTTCTTTTTAAATTTTTTTATTATTTCTTATTTATTCAATTTTGGGTGTGCGGTTTGTGTGTGTGTGTGTGTGTGTGTGTGTGTGTGTGTGTGTGTGTGTAGAAACCATGGACGAATTCGGGAACCACCATGGACGCCTCCACCTCCTCTTGTTTACTCTGCCCGGGATTCACCGGCTCTGCCCTACCAGGACCAGAAACACAGGATGCCACCACCCAGCCGGCATCTATACTTGGGGTCTGAAATCAGGACTTCTGCCTTAAGGCAGTGGCTTAACCCCTGAGCCACCTCTGCCGGAACATCTGTATTTCTTGCGTTATTGCGTTCGGTCTGCTGTTTTCTTTATTTCTTTTAGGATTTCGGGCTTGCTCTTTATGAGGCGGTCTGTAGTGTCGAGTAGTGAGCGAGGAGCGATTTGCGTGCGATATATCGATATTTTCTTTCTCTCTCTACATCCCATCCCCTCAATCCTTCCCGTATTCCCGCCACTACTTACATCACTTATTCTCCCTCCTTTGTTTTCTCCCTCCCTCCCTCCCTTCCTCCCTCCATTCTTCTTCCTTCCTTCTTTCTTTTTTAAACAGGGGTCTATCACTGGGACTTGGGGCTTTCTGATGAGCTATACATACAATTCAGTTGCCTCTTCTTAGCCATTCTAGCTGAGCAAGAAAATGGATGGGATAAAATTTCCTCTTGTCACTTTAATGTCCGCTGATGTTCAGCAAGTCCATTCTTCAAGAAGCAGTGCTTGGAAACAGACCCTAGAAACAAGATCAAAGTGGATTGTTTGCCTCCATTTATACCCTGGCAACAAACAGCCCTTGATCAGTTACGCCAGTTTGAGATCAAGGGATCATGCAGGAAAGTTATATTTTATTGTAACATAAACCCACTTGACAAACTCTCCTTGAAAGATGTGGTGTGAGAGAGAAGTTTGCATATGGCCTCGAAGGAACGAGAAAGCCATGCACCGGATATAGAATTAGAAACCCTTGCTTGAGTCCAACTTTGCCACTCTTTAGCTAGGTGATCTTCTTAGCTGTGTAAGTTCTGTCTGAGACAGTGTCTTTGTATGCAGACTGTATAGATATGTATAATGAAATCATACTTACAAAATTTGTTGTAAAACCAAATAATAGAATATACTTTTAGAAGGGTTATGGGAAGGGTTAAATAAATAGTAGGGGTTAGTAAAGTGGAAAAAAGGCCATTGCTCTCATTTATTTTATTTATTCTGAAATAAAGTATCATTCCTTCATATAAACTTTTATAATGAAAGACAAAGAAAACTGGATAGTATCTACTAAGTATAAGATCATGAATGATACATTCATGAAAGAATTTGTCATGGAATCTGTTCTTCCAACTTCCTCCCACACACTCATCTTTTCTTTGTTTCTTTCTTTCTTGCAATATAATTTGGGCATTTTCCAAAAGCTTTTTTTATTTTGATTCTGTTTTTCCTCTAAGATGTAATGTTAAAGAACTTCCCTATTTTATCTTATTAGGGAAAAGCTCACTTTTTCTTAGCCAAACCAAAATGGACAAATAGCAATAAACTAATTAATTAATTAAAGACAGAAAGTATAAATGCAAAGATGTTTCTAGGGTATGCTATATACGTGGCTGTTTGGTCAACTTACATAATCTTAACTAGTGTGAATTTTTTTTAGGGGTTGCTAATGCTATTTGGAAATTCTGAAGTTTTAATATTGTTTGTTTTGTTTTTTAAAATTTTGTTTTTTAATATTTTCTTGTGGGGGGAGGGGCACTGTGCGTCCCTGTGGAGGCCTAAGGGTGACTTCGGGAATCATCCTGATTGCTTCTACTTCCTTTTGGCTTCCCCGTGGTGTGATTTCTCAGGCTCTGCCCACTAGGGCCGGGAGTGCAGGTCACCACCATTTCTGCCTGTCATTTTTATGTGGGACCTGGGATCTGAACTCAGGACCTTATGCTTGCGAGACAGTTTTAACCCCTAAGACATTTCTTCAGCCCCAAAATTCTGTTTTTTTTTTATCTTATCTCATTTTATTTTATTTTTTTTATTAATACATTTTTTATTATTATTTCAGCTCATACAAACTGAATAGGTACACCAGTTCCCTCCCTCCCTCCTCCTCCCCACGAACCCCCTCCTTTCCCTCCCCTCACCCCTCCCGCCCCATCCCCCAGTGCCTCCCGCCCCAATTCCCAGAGTCCTTTCTTGTGCATGCCTGACTCTCCTCTGGGCCCTCCTCTCCGATGACGTACAAGGACCCAGTGGCATTTCCCTGAACCCTTTCCTGTGTTCCCCTTAAGCATAGGAACACTACTGTGGCTGTCAATCCCTTGCCTCCAAGAATCTTGGTGCCTTTAGCAGATGCTAGACTTTGTGAGGTCAATAGTGTGTTGGACATTGCGCCGGGCATGCAATATCCAGTTATGATTGCTTCGGCCCTAACTTGTGTGGAGTATCTTGCAAATCATTGCTCTTCCCATCCTTTTGCTCTTACACTCTTACTGCCCCCTCTTCCGCAAATGTCCCTGAGCTTCAGGATGGGAGAGATTAGTCTGGCCTAGTTCTAGGTGGTTGATATAGAGTCTCTGAAGCTCTGGATAGTGGTTTGTTGATTTTCTTTTGCAGTTTTGTTGCTCCTGCAATGCCCTTCACTCCATCGTGATGGGCACTGTATGTCACCCCCTGGCCAGAGACAAAAAGCTGTTAAACTGGAGTCTTATTATAAGAACACATTCAAGGGTAGATATAATACTTATACCCAAAAGTGGAATCGCAGGGTAATATGGCATTAGGCAATAGCCAAAATTCTGTTTTTAAAATAAACTCATATATTTAATCTTACAGTCCTCTGCTCTACCAACTGAGCTATGGAAGGACACATCTATTTAATCTTAAAAGGTTAGTTTCAATGCAGCTGAGAGTTTTTAACTCTGCTACTTATTAACTTATAGTGGCTTAATACACAGTGCAATAATAAGTACTTTCTCTTTGGATTTAGAAAAGTTGATTTAACTGCTCCCAAACAAAGAAATAGGGGATTTGTCAAGATATAAAAGACTTCTACAGAACTTTGAACTTTGTTTTATGTATGGCTATCCTGAGTATTTATAGTTGCAGCTAGTGGTGTGTTCTGAGCATTTTTAGAGGTAAATAAAATATACAGAATCCTTAGGGCTCTTTAAGGATTAAAGTAAAAGGGAAGTCTTTCTAATAGACTTCTAAAAGTAGTATCCTACACTTTCATTCTTGAGTACTGCAAGAATTCTTAGTTCAGAAAAGGTCAGGTATTCTAGTCTCATTGTGTATTTCTGGGACAAAAGCATTTTTCTGAACAGGTTTTTCACTGAATAATAATAACTTTACCTTCCTAATGATTTGGTGAATTGATTTTTATTTGCTTGTTTTGCTTTAGTTTTTCTTATTCATTGCATTTCAAATTATTTTTCTTTCCTTCCACTGTAGGCTCTAGACTGGCAGATTGTTGTACCTTCCCTACAAACACACACACTTAGCTATTTCAGTCTGCTTCCTATTAATGTAATAAGTAGCTCACTTAGAAAGTAGCTCACTGAAACTTACAAGTTTCAGCCCAGGATCAATTGCCTCTATTGCTTTGTGCTTGTGGCAAGGCAACGTTTCCTAGAGACAGTACAGGGCAAAACTGCACAGCTCTTTGGCAGGATTCAGAACTAAAACAAAGGGAGGGAAGGAAAGGAAGAAAAGAGGGAGGGAGGAATAGAGGGAGAGAGGGAGGGAGGGAGGGAGGAAGGGAAGGAGGAAGAAAGGAAGGAAGGGAGGGAAGGAGGAAGGAAGGAGGGAAGGAGGAATGAGAGGAGGAAGGCGGAAGGAAAGAAGAGAGAGGACGGATGGGAGGGAGGAGGAACAGGGGAGGGGGGAGGAGATAGGGGAAGAGGAGAGGGAGAGATGAGGAGGGAGGAAGGAAGGAAGAAGGAATAGAGAAGGAAGGAAGGAAGGAAGGAAGGAAAGAAGGAAGGAAGGAAGGGAAGGAGGAAGGAAGAAAGGGAAGGAGGAAGGGAGGGAGGAAGGGAGGGAGGGATAACAGAAAACGCAAACTTCAGACACATTGATATCTCTGAAGCCTTCAGCATCCCCTCAGGCTCTGCAAACTTTCTCTAGTTGGTATTCTGGATGCTGGAGGACCCAGCCTGTTTCCTGCCCTTCAGTGATTACTGTTCATTTTTGCTTCACAACCAATGTTTCAGCACTTATTACTGTGCATATTTCATCTTGTGTTATCACTGCTTAAGATATAAAAACAGATTTAGTCCCTGTTACTCCAGTTCGGTTGAAAAGAGAAACACCATCACCACCACCATCAAAACATGAAATAAAATAGATCTTTGGGAATTGTTACTTTTGAATAGCTTTTCCTTGGTTTCCTGGGAAGTTGGTGAACAGATGGTCTCTGTCAAGAATCAATAATAAATGTGCTTCAAACCTAAGAGTTTCGCACCATCCACAGGCAATGTTTTCAAGGGCAGATGTACGCTGGCTCACACCCTTTTTCATTTCCAGTGCTTAACCTCAAAGGAGACTTTCCCATACCAGATCTATATACTTCCCATCTCCTTACAATTCTCCCCTTCAAAATATCCTTGGCTAGACACAAAAGTGCAACCTTGTTATTCAAACCTTTCCCCTCCTTCGTTCCTCAGTTCCTTCCTTCCTTCCTTCCTTCCTTCCTTCCTTCCTTCCTTCCTTCCTTCCTTCCTTCCTTCCTTCCTTCCTTCCTTCCTTCCTTCCTTTTCTATATTTTTACTTTAATGAAAAATTATCGGGATATCAAAAAGCAAAAACAAACAAATAAGATTAAGCAATACATCTCAGACTTGGAATCATTGCTAAGTTATTGAGTATGACCTTTATTTTACATATTCAAAGATACAGTAAATGAAAAAAAGTATTGATTATTATTTTGAACTCAAATTCTATCAGGTTGGAGGAAACTCAATTTTAGGAAAAGGTTTCATATGCTTTCCCCAAAGCCAGGAAGGGTCCATATGGCCTCGAGGTCATATGTCCATGCATGTAGCAGGTGATAGCCTGTCAGTTTAACCCACCTGCTCTTCCCACACCACCTGCTCTTCCCACACCACCTGCTCTTCCCACACCACCTGCTCTTCCCACACCACCTGCTCTTCCCACACCTTTCTGCCAGGCCCTGGCAGATGCTTCTTCCTAGGCCTGCGGTTCTCTTTGGGTGTTTGAAGCTGATCCCAGGAAGATAGTATTTGAAGAGAACTTCCCAGGAGTGGGGTCTCTGGAATGGGGTCAGGAGATCTGCTTGATCACAGGTACCCCAAAAGAGTCTTAGGCAGCCAGAGACTGGGAATGACCGACCCAGAGGGCTTCTATGCCTTCTCCTCTTCTGCCTTTTTCTCCTCCTCCTCTTCCTCCTCCTTCTCCACCTCCACCTCCTCCTCTTCCTCCTCCTCCTCTTCCTCCTCCTCCACCTCTTCCTCCTCCTCCTCCTCCTCCACCACCACCACCTCCTCCTCCTCCACCACCACCACCTCCTCCTCCTCCTCCTCCTCCTCCTCCTCCTCCTCCTCCGCCGCCGCCGCCGCCGCCGCGCTGCTGCTGCTTTGGATTTGTACTGTTGCTGGGAGAGAACACCCAAAGTTAAGAAATTTAATGGAGAAAAGGAGATTTATTCAGCCAGCTTATGGTTCCAGAGGGGAGGTACAGTTTTTCAGGGTAGATGTGGCATGGCTATCTAGCAGAAACTGGAGGCAGACTAAGTCTGTAAGACTGCTTGCTGCAATCAGACTTCTCCAGGAGGTAGGGTGGGACTAATCCAACTCAAGGCCCATCCCCTGTGGTGACCACCTTCCTCCAGCAAGGCTGCATCTCTCAAAGGTGTCAGGACTTTCCCAAATGAGGCTGTAGGGGACACATTTCAAACCATGACAGGATCTTCTTCTTCCTCTTCCTTTTTTTTCTTTTGTATATATCTGTGTTAAGCATGCGTGTGTGCAAGTGTGTGTGTGTGTGTGTGTGTGTGTGTGTTAGAGAGCACTGTGTGTCCCTGTGGTAGCCCAAGTGACTTCAGGAACCTGGATTGCTGTATCTCCTTTTTGCTTTGTTTTGGAATGTCCCAAGCTCTGCCTTCCAGGGTGATTCCTGGATTGTTCTTCCTCCTTTTAGCTTTGATATGGGTTTCCCAGACTCTGCTTTTAGGGTCAGAAGTACAGGCCACCACCATGTCCACATGGCATTTTTTTTTTTTTTTTTGTATGGGATCTGGGATCCAAACTCAAGTCCCTCTGCTTTGTGAGGTGGAGGCTTATCCCCTGAGCCATCTCTCCAGACCCTTCTACAGTCTTCTGATCCTAATGTGCATCGGTTCTAATCTGAAGTCTGAGACCTGGTCACCATTGTAGCATTCACATTCACTGCCCTCATATGCAGCTGTTACAATACAGACTACACCTTTATTTCTGTGAAGTCATGTTAAAGATCTGAAAAACATCTTGAGTGTTTCTAACCTCTCTTAGGATCATGCAATGCAAGTTTCTCATATAAATATATAGCTATCTCCTGTAACACTCTAATGCCACATTGTTTCTCTCATTTTGGAAGTTCACTAAAATGTTTCTGTAACATGATCCTTGGGGCCCAAGCATGTGGATTATCTCAGGTGACAGGCTGCTCTATGGAGGTCCTTCAGATACTTCCAGTCAGTGTCTCTCTGGACTTACCCTTAGACCTGCCTGCCTTCTCCAAATCCCGCTGGGTGACACCAGTGGGGGAGTAAGTTTCTCATGTTTAGAACATTCCAGAATTTAAGAAGCCACCTGACAATTAAAGCGTGAGTTTCAGTCCGTTGGAGCTTAAAAATAAGGCTGATACTTTGTGACACAGGTTTCCTCTTATGAGGGCAAAGGGGGCGCTAGTTCACATGTTCGGCTGGATTCCAGAGACGGTCTGTGTGCTGCGGCACACCTGGACAGCAGGAGAATTGCCCAGGGACCTTGTGTCAATCAATGCCAAGTGGCAGAGACCTTGATTCCAGTCCTCTGAAAAAAACCAGAGGAAGCAAAACTACTTATGCAGCAAGCCTGGAGAGCAGATATTTTGACTTGAAAACATTGTTTTTGGTCTTTCTTCATGCTTGGGGAAAAAAAAGAAAAGAAAGCATTTGCTTCAGAGGAAGACCTGTTTCAGGAAAGGCTAGCACTTTTCAATATAGCTGTCTTATAACCCCTTTTCCATCTTAGGTATGAATTGGCATGGTTTTCGAGTCTGTACTGAACATATTTTACAGGATTCATCTGTAATCAACTGTTTGAAATATTCATGATTATTTGTTCACTTAATCATGTATCATCATGTCTTGACTCTTGCATTTTTCTATAATAAAGAACTAGAAGTTATTTTTGATGCATGGGCCAGTATTTGGGATGATAATCTTTTCAGATTTGTGACTAAATATTCATGTAGATGACAGTAGTTTGTTTCCATTTGTTGGCTTTGTAAAACATTTGTTGGGCTGGAGAAATTGCTCAGGGTTTATGCCTCCGGCTTGCAAGCAGAAGGACCTGAGTGTGGATCCCAAATCCCACGTTAAAAAAGCAAAGCAAAGCAAAACTAAAAACAAACAACAACAACAAAAAACTATCTCTCAGAAATGGTAGAGACCTCTTCCTCTGGCCCTGGAAGCAGAGCATGGGAAACCCCAGAGCAAAACACAAAGGAGGTAGAGTAATACCTTGGGATTCCTAAAGCATATTCAATGTTATCTGATACATATCATATCACACACGCACACACAAAATTGTCCTTGTTTTAAGAATAACCCTTGTTATGTGAACTGTCCCCACAACTAAGAGATATGTGAGGTCCCGGGCATCATGCTCACTTTCATTCATTTCAGAATGCAGATTTCTTCAGGACCGTGACTTCTTGGGCTATTAAACAGTTATCTGTAATTTTGCAAATTCAATTCTAGAATCAGTGTCTTTGGTTAGAATAAAACTGATGTTTCCTCGGGTTCTTACTTCTCTTTCTAACAATGACACTACTTGCAAGGTGAGAGCACACCGTAGATGGAAGTTGATGAATTTCCACAAGTCTGAACCATGCAGGTCCCCTTTGATCTGCTCCTGACAGATGTCAGCCCTTGTCCTTATAGATGTTGATGTGAACTAGGGTGTTCACATTATATCTCTTCTGCTTTCAATTTTTTTTAATGGTTAATCAAAACATGGATGAGAAGTAGCCAACGCAAGTACTCCTCCTTGTCATGGACATTAGTCTATCTTTGCAGAAGGGCCTAGGTGAGCCTTTTCTTCTCATTGGGTTAATTATATCAAATTGACTGTTCAGCCTCCCCAAGCAATAAATTACCCCCAAATACCCAATTTTCCTTTTTCATTCTCAAATTTATGACCATCTAATTAATGAGTCTCTTAACTTAGTAGGGCATTGATTTACTCCACAGAGAAATGTGACCCTGTGTGGATTAGATCTCTGGGTTCGTTCCCACAACTGAAACATTGGATTTCTAGATTTGCTGAGACGTGCCTGAACAGACTCAAGATTAGATGGCTCAACGTACAAATCATGCATCTGTGTAATGTGTAACTACCCTTAAACTTTCTTATCTTTTTCAGTATCAGCAATTTCCTATCTGTTTTCCATTCACTGGTTCTTTGGAGAGAAGTAAATTCACCTTAGAGACTGAATGCAACAACTTAGGACTTTTTTTTCCATCAAAAGATGTCTACTTCTCTTCTGAGCTCTATGTGAGTTGAGCCCATTAACATTTCAATTCTAGATTTCAAAATTATTTGCTCTGTGGAGGGGCCACATCTTATGAATACTTTGAGTTTGATGTGCTAAAGGCAATGACAAGTTATTAGGTTACCCATTCAAATACTGAAATATTTGTACATAAGGTTTTACAGAGTAACAAGTCATATCTTTTAAGTCTTTGAAAACAACTCTCTGTTTGCATAATTTTGTAATTGAAATATGCAACTTCTGTAAAGCTGAAATTGCCCGTGTTCTTCCAAAGAGATTGGGGGTGTTGTAGTAGAAAAAAATTGATTCTCTTATTGCCCAACCAACTTTGTACCAGAGAAGAAAACTACATACTAATTCACAAAGGGGGAATTCAAATTCAATGTGAGATAAAATGTTGAAAAATAAAGATTTCTGTCAACCTATTTTCTTTCTCAGTTCTGTCACAGTTTGTTGTGGAGACGTCCTCTGTGGGTCAGTGTCAGGCTGTGAAGAATCAAAGATGCTCCTTCAAATGCAGAGTCTGTGTATGATGCAGATTTTGTGTGTGGCCAGCTTCTAGCTCAACTACACAAGTCAGATTTTTTTTCCTTCTTCATTTAAAGTAAATGAAAACATGATTGTGGAGGTGAGATGGCTGTGTTTTCTACGCAAGCACGAGGATCTGAATTTGGACCCCAGTTCCCACATTAAAAACCAAGCAGGTATTGCTTGTCTGTAACTCCAGTGCTGGGTAGTGGGGGTGAGGGAGACAGGCAGATCCCTGGGGGTTCCTGAGAAACTAGCCTAGATGAAATGGTAAAGTCCAGATTCAGTGGGAGACGTCATCTCAAAATGTGAATGTGAAAAGCATTCGAAGAAAATATTCACTGCTGACTTCTGGCTTCTACATGTGTATACATGGGCAACACACTTGTTCACACATTCATCTCTCTCTCACACACATACTTTTTTAAATAGCAGAAATACTTAGATTTTTATTAAATTTTGCAATTTTAGGTACTCTTTGGCGTCAATGTTTGTGCCTTTAAAATATGTGGAAGAGCAATGATTTTGTACTTTCATTCCCTTCTAGGAGTCAAAAGGCATTAGGAAAACTCATGTTCAAACCACCTATCACTCTTACAACACTATTATACAGTCTTATTCCCCAAAAAGGAATAACAATTTCTCAAATAAATAGTCTTAGTCCCAAATACTTTGTAACTTTGTTTCAAATTCTGCCAAGATTTTAAGTATTATTATGATTGTAGATCATCTTTCTGCTATTGGTAGCATGCATGCCATGCCATGCATGCATTACCATAAGGCATCATTACATGCATGCCATTGATGCATGCTGGTACTCAGTAGGAAAATGCAACTTGGCATAAAAATTTACTCTCAATAGTGCCATTGCTCAAGATTATACTTTCATTCACTACTTATTCAAAATCAGGAAGTATTTCTAATTCTTTAAGCACAAAGTAGGACTGAAACACAAAGCTGAATACTCTGCTCAACTCATGAGGATTTCTAAGTCTGCTGGGTTAGAGAGATATATCCATAGCAATTGCAAATTATTCATTATTGACCCACAGAGAGAAACAAAGCAGCAAAGATAAAGAAAGTTTTGTATTATTTATCTGTGTTTAGTCTATAGTCTTTAAGTTTTTTTTAAATCTGCTAGTTTTTTTGTGTGTGTGTGTGTGTGTGTGTATATATATATATATATATATATATTTATGGTGTGTGTGTGTGTATGTGTGTGTGTGTATGGGGGTCAGATGAAAACTTTGTATAGTCTGTTATCTCTTTCCACCTTTATGTGGGTTCTGGGGATTGAACTCAGTTCATCAGTCTTGTGCAACAAATGCTTTTACTTATTCAGCCATCTTGCCGGCACAGTTTCCAAATTTTCTAGATCATCATCTATTATTTATGTAATCAGAAAGCGAAAGAGTAAATGTGACTTAAAAAAAATGAGAGGAGGACTGGGGAAATGGCTCAAGCAGCGGTTAAAACCTGTATCTTGAGCTCAAAAGGTCCTGAATTCAGATCCTTAGATTCCATGTAAAAATGTTAGGCAGGTATGGCAAGAGCTTGCATTTCTGGCCCTGGAAGGCAGAGTCAGGGAGATTCCTGAACAAAAGGAAATAACAATAAGGAAATAGAGCAATCCAGGATGATTTTGATGTCAACTTTGTGTTTCCACAGGCACACACATTCAAGTACCTTTTTGTACAATCACACACACACACACACACACAAGAAAACCTGACAAGAAAGACCGATGAGAAAAATGTGACTTTCAAAAATATTTATCTATTTATGCCTGACACAGGCACACAGAGAAATGAGTTTTGACAGGAGAGCTGAGAGAAACCTTGGACAAAAAGAACAACATGGTGCTTTTGTTGGGGTCTATTAATAAGTGTTACTAACTAGCAACAGAAGTTTGGATAAAGAGACCAAAAGTTAGGGAATATTCATTAATATTAGATAAACTACAAATTTCAGGCAAATTTCTGTGTGCACTGAGCATCCTGCTTGCAAGATTAAAACATCTTCATTATAATGAGTAGTTGCTTCAGTGATAAGTCATTTATGGTTCGTAGAAATAAAAACTAACTCTCAACTAGGGATATACACAGTATAACATCTGTGACAATGGCAAACATAGAATGGTACCAACACAAGTTCATTAAACCAATTAGTAATACTAATGAATAAATAGTAATGATACAATAGATGCATGTAACTAAAAACTTATTGAGCTGGAATGTAGCTCAGTAGTAAAGCTCTTGCCTAGCACCTGCAAGGCCCTTGGGTTCCATTTCTAGCACTGAGAAAAAAAAATCCTTAAAGTAAGAGCTGCTTCCATGTGTTATTGGTTATTTCAGTGCTCACATCATAACCTTATCAATGAAACTATACCAGTTTCCTTGAATTATTCAATGACTTAAGTGGAAAGAACATACTGCTCATATTATGAAAAAAAAAAAAAACAAGAAAATAGTTCATTCACTTGTGAAGTGAGCTAGAAAGTTATTTCAGAGCAAGTCATCCAACTGAGATGGTCAGTTGGTAGGTCAGCTCTAACAAATTCATTAATCCTTAGGAACTCAAAGCATCCCCGGACTATGCCCAGTAGGTTTCAAGTCCAAATTGAATGGTAAGCTGACCATTTCAGCAACTGTCCTTGGATTGGAGCTTGCTATTTTCCTTGTTTTAGTTTCCCATTCTCACACCTTCTTTTATGTTTCCAACTAAGCCATCTCCACCCAAGTCCTTGTCCCATCTTTGGGGAATACCAGATTAATATACCAGAGACCTAAATTTAACAACAAATATTTACATTTTATAACCAGCCATTAAAATGTTAAGCCTTTCAGAACAGATCGCTTTCTGTCTTCAAAATACGAGATTTCACGCTTCTCTCTGAATTATCAAGAATTTACTGAAACCAGCCTATCTTGACACAGACTTTTCATATTCTTTCATGTAAAGTGAGGTTCAGGGCCAAGTATTAGTGCTGGTGTGTCAGGGTCTTGTTTTTAGCCTTGCTAAGATGGCCTCGAAATTCCCAACGCGAACAATGAAAATTCCTAGCATCTTTGGCAGGGAAACACTTCAAAGTTTAAATCAAGTTGTTCATTTGAACTAAAGTGTTTTATATGAAAGTAAAACACTTCTTCACACCAAAGGGAAAAGCTACCAGAGTAAAATGGGGACCTGAAAGAAAATAGAAGATATTATATACAAATATTCATGTGACAAGGAATTAATAATTAGAGTCAACAACAAAAAAATTAAATACCAAAATAACAAATAATCCAATTAACAATGGTTAAGATGAGCTGAATGAACAGTATTCAAAAAAAGAAACACAGGGTCTAGGGAAATGGCTCAGGGGTTAAAGTCTTTGTCCCAAGCAAAAGAACTTGAGTTCTGATCCCAGATCCCATGTAAAAATAATGGACAAAAATGACAGTGGTCTATAATTCTAGCCCTAGAAGGTGGAGCTTGGGAAACCCTAGAGTAAAGTAATCAAGAAAGTAGAGAAATCCAGGATGCTGTGGCCCTTTATAGGCACATTCATTCAAATGCCTTCTGATGTACAACACACACACACATACACACACGCACACACACACACACACACACACACACGAGAAGAAACACAAATGGTCAATAAATACATAAAACGTTCTTTAATATCCTTAGCTATATCCATAGCTATTAGGGTAATGCAAAGCAAAACTATATTGATATTCCCTGTCACTTCATTCAAAAAATTGTCATCAATGATACAAACAACACATTCTATTGAGAATGCAAGGGCAAAAAAAACAACTGCATGTTGGTGATGAAGATTTAAATTAGTATATCCTACTGTAGAAATAAGTGTATAAGCTCTTAAAAATTCTTTGAATAGAACTGCCACGTGATTGATTCAGTCTTATGTCACAAATGGTTATATATCCCAAGGTATTGAAGTCAGTGTATAATAGAGGTACCTGCATACCCATTTCATTCATTATAGAACTAGTCACAATAGCCAACTTACAGAACTAGCCTAAGTTCCCATCAACAGAGGAATAGATAAAGAAAATGTACAGGTGCACTGTACAACAGAATCCAGCTCCAAAGATAAATGAAAGTGTCATTTTCAGGAAAACAAACAGCTTAAGTAAGCCAGATTCACAAAGAAAATTATCTCGTGTTTTTCTCTCACATGTGGGATTTAAACTAAAAATGACATGAAATATAAAGGAGAACTACCCTTCCCCATCCTGCTCCGCCGACCAGGACGCGCGCGCGCGGTCCAGCCAGGCCTCATCCACGTCCTAGGTAAGCTCTGCCCACGCCCGCCCACCAGAACCCCGGGTCAGCCCAAGGGATCCAGCTCCTACCCCACCATCCAGCCGGAGCCGTGCGCAGGGCCAAGGGACAAGGAGGACCTCCCCCTGCGCCCGGGCCCCGCCCCAGCTCCCCTTGGGTTAAATAGCTCCACGCCAACGTCCCCATCCTCCCTTCCCCACCCGGCTCCATCGGCCGGGATGCGCGCGGTCCAGCCGGGCCTCATCCGCAACCTAGTAAGTCTCCGCCCGCCCCGCCCACCAGAACCCCAGGCCAAATAATTCAGTTTAGTGAAATTGAAAGATCTTAAGAGTTAAAACGACAATGCCAAAGTCAAAGTGCAAATCCATGAGAAGCAACACTCAAGTAAACAAATTTCCCACTGAAGAAATTAATCCCATAATGTTAGACTCAAACCAGAACAAAGCCACGGAAAAAGGCCAAGAAAGCCTGACCCAGGATAACAACTTTCAAAATATGATCATTACCATGTTCAATACTATGAAAGAGGAAATCCGGGAGGATTTACATAATTGAATCAATCGCTTTGAAGAGGAACACAACAGACATTTGGAGGAGTTGAGAAAAACAGTGCAAGAAACAAAAACTGGCATAGAGCTTTTAAAACAGACTCAAGCAGAGTTTAAAACTGAGCTACAAGACAAGTTATCTTCAACCCACAACTCCACAGAGAGTTTTATCAACAGAACTAACAAAGCAGAAAACAGAATTTCAGACCTTGAAGATAAAGTGGGAGTACTAACCAGCTCAATGGAAGAGGTCGTTAAAGCCAAAAAGATACGAGAGAAATATCCAAGAGATATGGGACACCCTGAAGAAGCCTAACATGCGTATTCATGGAATACCAGAGCAAGAATCTCAAAATATCACCCCTGAGGAAATTTATCAAACGATCATCAAGGAAAACTTTCCTCATATAAAAAAAGAGAGGCCCATCCATATACAAGAAGCATTCCGCACCCCAAACAGATACGACCAAAACAGAAGGACGCCATGGCAAATAATAGTTAAAACACTCCACATTCAAGATAAAGAACTGGTTCTGAGAGCTTCAAGGGAGAAAAAACAAGTCACTTTTAAAGGTAAACCTATTAAAATAACAATGACTTCTCAGTCAAAACAGTAAAAGCAAGAAGAGCTTGGAGAGACATACTTCAAATATTGAATGAGCAAAAATGTCAACCCAGGCTGATTTACCCTGCAAAACTATCCGTCATGAATGAGTGAGAAAGAAAAATCTTCCAGCACAAAGACAACTTGAAGGAATACATGTCCACCAAACCAGACCTTCAAAAAATGCTACAAATGATACTCAAGCGTGAAGAAAAAAACAGGCATATCCAGGAGAACAGAAGGCAAGTATAACACCATTAAAAGCGAAGCAATATACTTATAAAAACTACTAAACATAATAAATGTCTGGAATTAAAAATAGTTTCTCCATTATAACACTAAATGTTAATGGACTTAATTCACCGATCAAGAGACAGATTACAAACTTGGATTAAAAATCACAATCCATCAATCTGCTGCCTGCAGGAAACCCATCTCACCACAAAAGATAGGCACGCTCTAAAAATAAAAGGCTGGTCAACAATTCTACAAGCTAATGGAAGCAGAAAATAGGCAGGGGTAACCATTATGCTATCAGACAAAGTGGATTTCAAACCAAAGAAAATTATAAGAGACACGGATGGATACTACATTTTAGTCACAGGTACAATTCACCAGGAAGACTTCACAATACTGAACATATATGCACCCAATACGGGCCCCTCCACATTCATTAAGAAAACCCTACTGCGCCTAAAGCAAGAAATCAACCCCAACATGGGATAGATCAACAGGTCAAAAGCTTAAGAGACACTTTGGAACTTAATCAAACCCTTAAAGAAATGGACCTTACAGATCTCTATCGAACTTCTCACCCACATACCAAAGAATACACATTTTTCTCAGCAGCACATGGAACTTTTTCCAAAATAGATCACATATTGGGCCACAAAACGAATCTACACATATACAAAAAAGTTCAAATTCTAACCTGTGCCCTATCAGATCACCACGGCCTAAAGCTGGACATCCACAACACATCAAACAAGAGAAAATACACTAACTCCTGGAAACTTAACAATATGATGCTGAATGAGAACTGAATTCAGGAAGAAATGAAAAAGGAAATTCAAGATTTCCTGAAGTGAACAATAATGAAAATACAACTTACCAAAATCTCTGGGACACAATGAAAGCTGTTCTAAGAGGTAAGTTCATAGCTCTTAATGCCTACATCAAAAAAATGGAAACATCAGAAATAAATAACTTAACGATGCAGCTTAAGGCTTTAGAGAAACTTGAGCAATCTGATCCCAAAAGTAGTAGAAGAGAGGAGATTAGCAAAATAAGGGGAGAAATATCTGAAATCGAGATAAAGAAAACGATAGAAAAAATCAACCATTCAAAAAGCTGGTTCTTTGAAAAAATCAATAAGATTGATACACCCCTAGCTAAATTAACCAAAAGCAGGGGAGAGAAAACCCAAATCAACAAAATTAGAAAGGAACATGGAGTTATCACTACTGATACCCAAGAAATCCAGAGAATTATAACATCATATTTCAAAAACTTATACTCTGTGAAGTTTGACAACACAAAGAGATGGATGAATTTCTAAGTAAGCACAACCTACCTAAATTGAATCAGGAAGTTGTGAATTACTTAAATAGTCCTATAACATATAAGGAAATTGAGGAAGTAATCTTGAATCTTCCCACCAAAAAATGTCCTGGACCAGATGGATTCAGCACAGAATTCTACAAGACATTTAAGGAGTTAATAATACCAATACTCCTTAAACTGTTCCATCAAATAGCAAAGGAAGGAACACTACCAAATTCCTTTGATGAAGCTAACATCGTTTTAATCCCAAAACCTAATAAAGACTCACTTAAAAAAGAAAACTATAGGCCGATCTCTCTGATGAACACAGACGCAAAGATTCTCAACAAAGTTTTAGGAGATCGGATTCAAAAACATATTAAAAAGATTATTAACGGCGACCAAGTAGGCTTCATCCCCGGTACACGAGGTTGGTTCAACATACGCAAATCAATAAATGTAATTCATCATGTAAACCAGTCCAAAGTCCAAGACCACATGCTATTCTCGATAGATGCAGAAAAAGCTTTTGACAAGACCCAACAGCCTTTTATGATCAAAACGCTAAAGACAGTAGGAATGGAAGGAACCTTTATCAATATAATAAAAGCTGTATACAACAAGCCCACAGCAAGGATTATGCTCAATGGGGAACAATTGGAAGCATTCCCACTTCGATCAGGAACTAGACAAGGCGGTCCACTCTCACCACTTCTATTCAATATTGTAACTGAAGTCTTAGCTGAAGCCATAAGACAAGAAAGGGACATAAGAGGGATTCAAATCGGCAAGGAAGAAGTCAAGCTATCCCTATTTGCAGATGACATGATCTTATACCTGAGTGATCCCAAAAACTCCACCAGGAAGCTCCTGGAACTAATTGAGAATTTCAGCAGGGTGGCAGGATACAAAATAAATGTGCAAAAATCAGAGGCCTTCCTATATGCCCAGAATGAAAGAAGTGAAAAAGCCTTGAGAGAAACCATCCCATTCACTATAGCCCCTAAAAAAATGAAATACCTTGGTATAAACCTAACCAAGGAGGTAAAAGACCTTTACAATGAAAACTTTAAAACCCTAAAGAAAGAAATTGCAGAAGACACCAGAAGGTGGAAAGACCTCCCATGTTCCTGGATTGGCAGAATCAACATCGTAATAATGACCATCCTACCAAAGGCAATATACAAATTCAATGCTCTACCAATTAAAATCCCAAAGCAATTCTTTAAAGAAGTTGACCAAACAATCTCAAAATTCATATGGCGGCACAAAAGACCTAGGATAGCAAAGACAATCCTGAGTAACAAAAACACGGCTAGAGGTATCACCATAACGAACCTTAGTCTATATTACAAATCCATAGTTATAAAAACAGCCTGGTACTGGCGCCAAAATAGACACACAGATCAATGGATAAGGATTGAAGACCCAGATATAAGCCCACAAAATTACAGCCATTTGGTCTTTGACAAAGGGGCCCAAAGAATCCAATGGAAAAAGAACAGCATCTTCAACAAATGGTGCTGGCAAAACTGGATCTCCACATATAGAAGATTAAAGCTGGACCCGTACTTGTCACCATGTACAAGACTTAATTCCAAATGGATCAAGGACCTTGATAGAAGGCCAGAGACTATGAAAACCATAGTTGAAAGGATAGGGAACTACCTTGAGCTGATTGGGCTAGGCCAACATTTCCTAAATAGACATCCAATGGCAGAGTCACTGCTACCAACTCTCAACAGTTGGGATCTTGTGAAATTAAAGAGCTTCTGTTCAGATAAAGAGATTGTCACACGAGCTCAAAGGCAACCCACAGAATGGAAGAAAATCTTCACTAACCACATATCTGATAGAGCTCTACTGTCTAGAGTGCACAAAGATGTTTAGAAAACTAAACATCAAGGAAACCAATGGCCCAATTAAAAAATGGGCCCTGGAACTTAAAAGAAATTTTACCAGGATTGAAATTAAAATTTCTAACAAATATCTTTAAAAATGCTCCACTTCTTTAGCCGTCAGGGAAATGCAAATCAAACCTTCCCTGAGATATCATCTCACCCCAGTCAGGATGGCAAAAATCCACAATACAAACAACAACAAATGCTGGAGAGGATGTGGAGAGAGGGGAACTCTCCTACATTGCTGGTGGGAATGCAGGCTCATACAGCCACTCTGGCGAGCCGTCTGGAGATTCTTAAAGAAATTAAAGATTGAAATGCCATATGACCCTGTGATTCCACTTTTGGGAATAACCCCCCATACAGCAGAGGTTCACCTCGATAGCACAAGCAGGACCATGTTCATAGCAGCACTGTTTACAATAGCAAAGACATGGAACCAACCCAAATGTCCAACAGTTGACGAGTGGATAAGGAAACTGTTGTACATCTATACAATGGAGTACTACTCAGCCATCAAAAATGATGAATTACTCGTCCCTTTTTTTCACCCCACCCCGCTCCGCCGGTCGGGATGCGTACGCGAGATCCAGCCGGGCCTCACCGCGCGCTCTAGGACCCCAGGTCAGCCCACAGGGACCCGGCTCCGACTCCCGCCATCCAGCCGGAGCCGCGCGGGGGCCGAGGGACGAGGAGGACCTCCCCCTGCGCCCGGGCCCCGCCCCAGCTGCCCTCGGGTTAAATAGCTCCACGCCGACGTGCCCATCCTCCCTTTTCACCCCACCCCGCTCCGCGGTCCACCCAGGCCTCACCCCGCACCCTAGGTAAGTCCCCTTTCGGGCCCCGCCCACCAGTACCCCAGGCCAAATAATTCAGTTTAGTGAAATTGAGAGATCTTAAGAGTTAAAATGACAATGCCAAAGTCAAAGTGCAAATCCATGAGAAGCAACACTCAAGTAAACAAATTTCCCACTGAAGAAATTAATCCCATAATGTTAGACTCCAACAAGAACAAACCCGCGGAAAAAGGTCAAGAAAGCCTGACCCAGGATAACGACTTTCAAAATATGATCATTACCATGTTCAATACTATGAAAGAGGAAATCCAGGAGGAATTACATAATCGAATCAATTGCTTTGAAGAGGAACACAACAGACATCTGGAGGAGTTGAGAAAAACAGTGCAAGAAACAAAAAGTGGCATAGAGCAGTTAAAACAAACTCAAGCAGAGTTTAAAACTGAGCTAAAAGACAAGTTATCTTCAACCCAGAACGCCACAGAGAGTCTTATCAACAGAACTAATGAAGCAGAAAACAGAATTTCAGACCTTGAAGATAAAGTGGGGAGTACTAACCAGCTCAATGGAAGAGGTTGTTAAAGCCAAAAAGATACTTGAGAGAAATATCCAAGAGATATGGGACACCCTGAAGAAGCCTAACATGCGTATTCATGGAATACCGGAGCAAGAATCTCAAAATACCACCCCTGAGGAAATTTTTCAAACGATCATCAAGGAAAACTTTCCTCATCTAAAAAAAGAGAGGCCCATTCATATACAAGAAGCATTCCACACCCCAAACAGATACGACCAAAATAGAAGCACACCGCGGCAAATAATAGTTAAAACACTCCACATTCAAGATAAAGAACTGGTGCTGAGAGCTTCAAGGGAGAAAAAACAAGTCACTTTTAAAGGTAAACCTATTAAAATAACAAATGACTTCTCAGTCGAAACAGTAAAAGCAAGAAGAGCTTGGAGAGACATACTTCAAGTGTTGAATGAGCAAAAATGTCAACCCAGGCTGATTTACCCTGCAAAACTATCAGTCATGATCGAGGGAGAAAGAAAAATTTTCCAGCACACTTAAGGGATACATGGCCACCAAACCAGGCCTTCAAAAAATGCTAGAAATGATACTCAAGCGTGAAGACAAAAACAGGCATATCCAGGAGAACAGAAGGCAAATATAACACCATTAAAAGCGAAGCAATATACTTATAAAAGCTACTAAACATAATAAATGTCTGGAATTAACAATAGTTTCTCCATTATAACACTAAATGTTAATGGACTTAATTCACCGATCAAGAGACACAGATTACAAACTTGGATTAAAAATCACAATCCATCAATCTGTTGCCTGCAGGAAACCATCTCACCACAAAAGATAGGCATGCTCTAAAAATAAAAGGCTGGTCATCAATTCTACAAGCAAATGGAAGCAGAAAACAGGCAGGGGTAGCCATTATGCTATCAGACAAAGTGGATTTCAAACCAAAGAAATTATAAGAGACACGGATGGATACTACATTTTAGTCACAGGTACAATTCACCAGGAAGACTTCACAATACTGAACATATATGCACCCAATACGGGCCCCTCCACATTCATTAAGAAAACCCTACTGCGCCTAAAGCAAGAAATCAACCCCCAAACGATAATTCTTGGGGACTTCAACACCGCCCTCTCTACATGGGATAGATCAACAGGTCAAAAGCTTAACAGAGACACTTTGGACCTTAATCAAACCCTTAAAGAAATGGACCTCACAGATCTCTATCGAACTTTTCACCCACGCACCAAAGAATACACATTTTTCTCAGCAGCACACGGAACTTTCTCCAAAATGGATCACATATTGGCCACAAAATGAATCTACACATATACAAGAAAGTTGAAATTCTAACCTGTGCCCTATCAGACCACCACGGCCTAAAGCTGGACATCCACAACACATCAAACAAGAGAAAATACACTAACTCCTGGAAACTTAACACTATGATGCTGATGAGAACTGGATTCAGGAAGAAATTAAAAGGAAATTCAAGATTTCCTGAAAGTGAATGATAACGAAAATAAAACTTACCAAATCTCTGGGACACATGAAAGCTGTTCTAAGAGGTAAGTTCATAGCTCTTAATGCCCACGTCAAAAAAATGGAAACATCAGAAATAAACAACTTAACAATGCAGCTTAAAGCTTTAGAGAAACTAGAGCAATCTGATCCCAAAAGCAGTAGAAGAGAAGAGATTAGCAAAAGAAGGGGAGAAATATCTGAAATCGAGACTAAGAAAACGATAGAAAAAATCAACCATCAAAAAGCTGGTTCTTTGAAAAAATCAACAAGATTGATACACCCCTAGCTAAACTAACCAAAAGCAAGAGAGAGAAAACCCAAATTAACAAAATTAGAAATGAACATGGAGTTATCACTACTGATACCCAAAAAATCCAGAGAATTATAACATCATATTTCAAAAACTTATACTCTGTGAAGTTTGACAACACAAAAGAGATGGATGAATTTCTAAGTAAACACAACTTACCTAAATTGAATCAGGAAGTTGTGAATTATTTAAATAGTCCTATAACATATAAGGAAATTGAGGAAGTAATCTCGAATCTTCCCACCAAAAAATGTCCTGGACCAGATGGATTCAGCACAGAGTTCTACCAGACATTTAAGGAGTTAATAACACCAATACTCCTTAAACTGTTCCATCAAATAGCAAAGGAAGGAACACTACCAAATTCCTTCTATGAAGCTAATATCGTTTTAATCCCAAAACCTAATAAAGATTCACTTAAAAAAGAAAACTATAGGCCGATCTCCTGATGAACACAGATGCAAAGATTCTCAACAAAGTCTTAGCAAATCGGATTCAAAAACATATTAAAGAGATCATTCACGGGGACCAAGTAGGCTTCATCCCTGGCACACAAGGTTGGTTCAACATACGCAAATCAATAAATGTAATTCATCATGTAAACCAGTCCAAAGTCCAAGACCACATGATACTCTCGATAGATGCAGAAAAAGCTTTTGACAAGATCCAACAGCCTTTTATGATCAAAATGCTAGAGACAGTAGGAATGGAAGGAACCTTTATCAATATAATAAAAGCTGTATACAACAAGCCCACAGCAAGGATTATGCTCAATGGGGAACAATTGGAAGCATTCCCACTTCGATCAGGAACTAGACAAGGCTGTCCACTCTCACCACTTCTATTCAATATTGTAACTGAAGTCTTAGCTGAAGCCATAAGACAAGAAAGGGACATAAGAGGGATTCAAATCAGCAAGGAAGAAATCAAGCTATCCCTATTTGCAGATGACATGATCTTATACCTGAGGGATCCCAAAAACTCCACCAGGAAGCTCCTGGAACTAATTGAGAAGTTCAGCAGGGTGGCAGGATACAAAATAAATGTGCAAAAATCAGAGGCCTTCCTATATGCCCAGAATGAAAGAAGTGAAAAAGCCTTGAGAGAAACCATACCATTTACTATAAGCCCCTAAAAAAATGAAATACCTTGGTATAAACCTAACTAAGGAGGTAAAAGACCTTTACAATGAAAACTTTAAAACCCTAAAGAAAGAAATTGCAGAAGACACCAGAAGGTGGAAAGACCTCCCTTGTTCCTGGATTGGCAGAATCAACATTGTAAAAATGACCATCCTACCAAAGGCAATATACAGATTCAATGCTATACCAATCAAAATCCCAAAGCAATTCTTCAAAGAAGTTGACCAAATAATCTCAAAGTTCATATGGAGGCACAAAAGACCCAGGATAGCAAAAACAATCCTGAGTAACAAAAACACAGCTGGAGGTATTACCATACCGAACCTAAGTCTATACTACAAATCCATAGTTATAAAGACAGCCTGGTACTGGCTCCAAAATAGACACACAGATCAATGGATAAGGATTGAAGACCCAGATATAAGCCCACAAAGTTACAGCCATTTGGTCTTTGACAAAGGGGCCCAAAGAATCCAATGGAAAAAGAACAGCATCTTCAACAAATGGTGCTGGCAAAACTGGATCTCCACATGCAGAAGATTAAAGCTGGACCCGTACTTGTCACCATGTACAAGACTTAATTCCAAATGGATTAAGGACCTTGATATCAGGCCAGAAACTTTAAAAACCATAGTTGAAAGGATAGGGAACTCCCTTGAGCTGATTGGGCTAGGCCAACACTTCCTAAACAGACATCCAATGGCACAATCACTGCTACCAACTCTCAACAGTTGGGATCTTGTGAAATTAAAGAGCTTCTGTTCAGATAAAGAGATTGTCACACGAGCTCAAAGGCAACTCACAGAATGGGAGAAAATCTTCACTAACCACATATCTGACAGAGCTCTACTGTCCAGAGTGCATAAATAACTTAGAAAATTAAACTCCAAGGAAAACACTGGCCCAATTAAAAAATGGGCCCTGGATCTTCAAAGAAACTTTACCAGAGATGAAATTAAAATGTCTAACAATTATCTTAAAAAATGCTCCACTTCCTTCGCCATCAGCGAACTGCAAATCAAAACTTCCCTGAGATATCATCTCACCCCGGTCAGGATGGCAAAAATCCACAATACAAACAACGACAAATGCTGGAGAGGATGTGGAGAGAGGGGAACTCTCCTACATTGTTGGTGGGAATGCAGGCTCATACAGCCACTCTGGCGAGCCGTCTGGAGATTCTTAAAGAAATTAAAGATTGAAATGCCGTATGACCCTGCTATCCCACTTTTGGGAATAACCCCCCATGCAGCAGAGGTTCGCCTCGATAGCACAAGCTCGACCATGTTCATAGCAGCACTGTTTACAATAGCAAAGTCATGGAATCAACCTAAATGTCCAACAGTTGACGAGTGGATAAGGAAACTGTGGTACATCTATACAATGGAGTACTACTCAGCCATCAAAAATGATGAATTACTGGAATTTGCTGGGAAATGGATGTCATTAGAAAGAATTATATTAAGTGAAGTATCCCAAACCCAGAAAATTAAGCGCCGTATGTACTCCCTAATAGGTGGCTCCTAGTACCAAACTCACCCAGCCCACATTGAGACACTCAAAAGTAAACCTATGTAACACAGTAATTGCAAGGATTATGAACAAGAGAGATGGGTTAGGAGGGCCACACCAGAAACAAGGAGAGAGGAGACCATGTTACAGCAGAGAAAATAGGCCTCCATCAAGGTCTGCAAGTAAGTAATGAGAAACCTGGTTAAGTTCACAGACGTTCTTTCCTGATCTCACCAGAAGGGGAGGGCATATAGTCTAGCAGATAAAAAGTAATCATTTTGCAAATGGGTGATGGACCCCTCCCTCAGTGAGGGTTCCTACTCTTATTACATCTACCCTTGAATGTGCTATTACAACAAGACTCCAGTTTAACAGCTTTTTGTCTCTGACCAGGGGGTGACATACAGTGCCCAGCAGAATGGAGTGAAGGGAATTGCAGGAGCAGCAAAACTGCAAAAGAAAATCAACAAACCACAATCCAGAACTTCAGAGACTCTATATCAATCACATAGAACTAGGACAGCCTAATCTCTCCCCATCCTGGAGCTCAGGGACATTTGCGGAAGAGGGGGCGGTAAGATTGTAAGAGCAAAAGGATGGGAGGAGCAACGATTTGCAAGATTCTCAACAATAGTTGGGGCCAAAGCAATCATAATGGGACTTTGCATGCCCTGCGCAATGTCCAGTGCACTGTTGCCCTCATAAAGTCTAGCATCTGTTAAGGGCACCGAGACCCCTGGAGGCAAGGGATTGACAGCCATAGTAGTGATCTTATGCTTAAGGGGAACAAGAGAAAGGACTTATGGAAATGCCACTGGGTCCTTATATATCATCGGAGAGGAGGACCCAGTGGAGAGTTAGGCATACACAATAAAGGACTCTCTGGGAATTGGGGGGGAGGCACTGGGGGAAGGGGAGGGGGAGGAGGGGGGAGGGAGGGAACTGGTAAAAAATTTTAAAATGTATAATTAAATTTTTAATAAAAAAAATGATGAATTACTGGAATTTGCTGGGAAATGGATGTCATTAGAAACAATTATATTAAGTGAAGTATCCCAGACCCAGAAAATTAATTGCCATATGTACTCCTTAATAGGTGGCTCCTAATACCAAACCCACCCAGCCCATTTTGAGACACTCATAGGTAAATCTATGTATTACTTACAGTAATTGCAAGGATTATGAACAGGAGGGATGGGGTTGGAGGGCCACACCAGAAACAAGGAGAGAAGTGACCAGGTTACAGTAGAGAAAGTAGGCCTCCATCAAGGACTGCAAGAAAATAATGTGACACCTAGTTAAGTTCACAGACATTCGTTCCTGATCATTTACAACTAAGGGGGTATGAACTCACCAAAAGGGGAGGGCATGTAGTCCGGCAGATTAAAAAGTAACCGTTTTGCAAATGGGTGATTGACCCCTCCCATTGGCAAATGCCATATGACCCTGCGATTCCACTTTTGGGTATAAGTATTACATCTACCCTTGAATGTGCTCTTATAATAAGACTCCAGTTTAACAGCTTTTTTTCTCTGGCCAGGGGGTGACATACAGTGCCCATCATGATGGAGTGAAGGGCATTGCAGGAGCAACAAAACTGCAAAAGAAAATCAACAAACCACAATCCAGAACTTCAGAGACTCTATATCAACCACCTAGAACTAGGCCAGACTAATCTCTCCCCATCCTGAAGCTCAGGGACATTTGCGGAAGAGGGGGCGATAAGAGTGTAAGAGCAAAAGGATGGGAAGAGCAATGATTTGCAAGATACTCCACACAAGTTAGGGCCGAAGCAATCATAATTGGACATTGCATGCCCAGCGCAATGTCCAACACACTATTGACCTCACAAAGTCTAGCATCTGCTAAAGGCACCAAGATCCTTGGAGGCAAGGGATTGACAGCCACAGTAGTGTTCCTATGCTTAAGGGGAACACAAGAAAGGGTTCAGGGAAATGCCACTGGGTCCTTGTACGTCATCGGAGAGGAGGGCCCAGAGGAGAGTCAGGCATGCAGAAGAAAGGATTCTTGGAATTGGGGCGGGAGGCACGGGGGGGATGGGAAGGGAGGAGTAAAGGGAGGAGGAGCAGGGGGTTCGTGGGGAGGAGGAGGGAGGGAGGGAACTGGTGTACCTATTAAGTTTCTATGAGCTGAAATAAGAAAGAAAAGAGAAGAAAAGAAAAAGAAGAAAAGAAAGAAGAAAAGAGAAAGAAAGAAAGAAAGAAAGAAGAAAGAAAGAGAAAGAAAGAAAGAAAGAAAGAAAGAAAGAAAGAAAGAAAGAAAGAAAGAAAGAAAGAAAGAAAGAAAGAAAATTATAGAGAATTCAAAATCTTTGGGATACCATTAAATGATCTAACATCCATGTCTTTGGTATAGCCTAAGGAGAAGACATAATGATTAAGGACATAGACATCTAATTAAATTAATAATGGCTCAAAACTTCTATAATCTTTGGGAAGATATAGGCATCCATGCAGAGGAAGATTATGGAAACCTGAAGAGACATGACAAGGAGAGATCTTCACTGGACAAAGAAGATAATTTTAAAATTGGCAAAGAATTGTGCCAAGGCACATTCATGAACGATCTCATTAGATTAGTAACAGATTTCTTGGCAGAAACCCTGTAAGCCAGGAGTGCATGGAATGATGCAATTCAAGTCCTAAACAAAAGTAGCTGCCAAGAAAAACTATTACACTAGACAGAATCAAAGGAGAAAAGACTTTCCATGACAAACAAAACTGAGAGAATATATGACCTGCATACTAGCACTTAAAAGAATGCTTAAGACATCTAGAAATAGCATAGAGTTGTCCATAATTACACATGAAAGTATAAATCTAACTAAAAGAGTAGATACCTAGAAAAGAATAATAAAAGAATCAGATTTATCAACATAACAAACCACCAAATCATAAAGATGGAAGAAATGAAAGAAAAATCAGTTGCAGAAAATCATCAGAATGTGAGGCATAAACCCATATTTTTCAGTAGTACCCTGAAATGTAAGCAGTCTTAATTTTACAATTAAAAAGTATGGGCTGAATGTGGATTAAAAAATAAGGCCCAACAAAATGTTTCCTGCAAGAAACTCGGTGAGTAAAAACATATATATATACACACACACACACACACTCAAAAATGAAAAGCGGGAAAGTTATATTCTAAGCAAACAGACTACTAAAACAAACAGGATTAACTATATCTACATCTGAAAAAAGTATACTATAACCTTAAAAACTAGAATAGATAAAAGTCACTATGTATGATCAAAAATGCATTTATCAAAAATACAATTGTTATAAACTTGCACCTATAATCAGGATACCAACTTTATGAAGTAAGTACTATTAGACTGAAAGGGAAAGATTACACTCTAACTCAATGATACAGCGGATTTTTGTGGTATTTAAAATTCATCAGTTGATAGATTGATTCAGACAAAAATAGCAAAGAAGCAGAAGCAGCATAGCATTGATGAAATGCTTTTATAGACATTACAGAATATCCCATACAAAACTTACGGATTGCACATTTTTTTCATTTCTCTAGAATAAATCCCAAAACAAGTCTTAAGAAATTTTAAAGCAAAAGAAAGAATGAGTTCGCATTCCTTTCTAATCACAGTAGAATGAAACTAACATTAAACAAGAGAAAACTTAGAAGTTATACAGACACATGAAGTCTAAATAATACATTTTATGAATGAAACGTGTATCACACTGAGGAAGTCAGGAAATTCAAACTTTTCCTAAAAAAATAAAGATGGTGTTGTAATTACTCTTTGCTACTGTGAAACCACATTCTGAAACAAATAACTTAAGGGAGAATTGTTTGGCTTATGGTTCTAGAGGAGAGATAAAGTCCATTATGACAGAAAAGGCATCATGGGCAAGCAAAGACAAGAGCCGGGCTCAGGTCAGCAGTCAGCTTGGAAGCAGAACAAGCCAGAAGCAACTGCAAGTTGTTTGAGCTACAAAAACCTCAAGGCCCACCCCCTGTGACGTGGCTTTTCCAAATATTATCATCAGCTAAGGACTCAAATACATGAGCCTGTGGGATACACCTCACATTCACCCCTGACAGATGGACACACAACATAAAAATAAAAAAAAACCTTGTGGCATATATTAAGTATAATATGAATGGTTTGGAAAGGCACTCTGTTGTTAAGAAAATAACCAGACACCAACCATTATTGTCTTGGTTTATGTTGCCCACTGACTATCATGTGATACATAACTTTTTCTAGTAAATAAGCCAGTTATCTTTTGTTGTTTTCAAAAAAAGAATAATACTAAGAAGGAAGTTTATATCAATAAATGCCTCCATTAACAAAGAAGAAACCAGTGCTCCAATTGAAACATGCAGATGGGCTTGGATTAAAAATCAAGCCCCAGCAATATATTTGAAATATTTCAAATTTATTTATGCATTTTAAGGTATTAGGAAAGCACTAGTAAATCAAACATGAAGTTGATAGCAGGGAAAATAATAAAGGAGTAGATCAGAAGTAAATAAAGTAGAACTCAAAACATCAACACAATTGGTCAATAAAACAAATATTTGGTTCTTTGGAAAGAAAGACCAAATTGACAAACTGTTAAACTAATGAGAGAAAAAGAATGATAATACAAATAAATAAAATTTGAGATAATAAAAGATACATTACAACTGATACCGAAACAATTCAAAGGATCATTAGGGATTGTTTGTAAAAACTATATTCTGACCTTACTCAGCAGGCAAAGGTGCCTAAGTGCAAGCCTAAAAACCTAAATTTCATCAACCTGGTGCCAACACAGTAGAAGGAGAAAGCTGACTTCTGAAAGTTATCCACTGATCTGCACATGAGCACCATAGCATCAACTTTCTCTCTCTCATCAGTAAAAAAAATGAAATTATATACTAATATGAAAATAACACAAAACAAAGGGACATATTCACTGATGACATATCTAAATTATTTAAGCCCCTAAAAATGCTACAAGGAAATTCTCAAATTGGTTAAATACTTCCTGTAAAATATCAAGACAGAGAGGATATAAAATGAACATACAAAAATAATTACCTTTTCTGCAGCAAAACTGAAAAAAAATCAACAAACCATGATTCAGAACATCAGAGACTCTATATTGACCACCTGAAATCAGGCCTGCCTAATCTCTCCCCATCCTGAAGCTCAGGGAAATTTGCGGAAGAGAGGGCAGTAAGATTGTAAAAGCACAAGGATGGGAGGAGTCATGATATGCAAGATACTCCACACAAGTTAGGGCCAAAGCAATTATAATAGGACTCTGCATGATCTGCGCAATGACCAACATATCATTGACCCCTCAAAGTCTAGCATGGACCAAAGGCACTAGGATAGTTAGAAGCAAGGGATTAACAGTCACAATAGTGTTTCTATACTTAAGGGGAACACAAGAAAGAGTTCTAGGAAATGCCACTGAGTCCTTACACCTCATCAGAGAGGAGGACCCAGAGGAAAGTTTGATATACACATTAAAGGATGTTTCAGAGATGGGGGGAGGGGGCACTGGGAGAAAGGGAGGGAGGGGGGAAAGGAAGAGGAAAAGGGGGGAGGGAGTAGGGAGGTCCAGGGAGGAGTGGAGGGAGGGAGGGCACAGGGGTACCTATTACATTTGTATGAGCAGAAAAAAAAGAATGTATACCAAAAAAAATTACTTTTTCTATACACCAATGACAAACTTGCCAACAAAAAAAATCATATAATTCTTTGAGTGTGTGTATGTGTGTATGAACTGAAGACAAAAGAAGATGAAATGACATCACATGCTCATGATTAATATTACTGCAAATAATCAATAGATTTAATGAAATCCCTACTAAAATTCCAATGACGTTCTTCACAAAACTAGAAAAGAAATCTTCAAAGTCACATGGGATCACAAAACACAAATATCCAAAGCAATCTTAAACAGAAAGCAATGCTGTAGGCATTACAATAACTGACTTCAAATCATACAGCATAGCCACATTAATACCAGTGAGTACTATCATCACTGATATGTAGAGAAATGGAATGAGGAAAAGGAACCCAGAAATAAACTCACATAATCATGGCCACCAAAATTTCAACTAGTATGTCAAAAAATATGCTTTGAAAAAAAAGACAATTTCTTTGACAAATGGTACTGGGGAAATTGGATGTCCACATGTAGAAACCTGTCATTAGCTCTAGTTCTATATAAGAAATTACTGAAAATTGATCAAAAATCTGAATGCATGAGCTGAAGCTTTGAAACTGCTATAGGAAAATAGGAAAAGGCTTCATGATACGGGTGTGGGTGTGGCTCTTCCTGAAAAGGTCTCCAACAACTGCAGACAAGGATCCCTGGAATTCACAAATAGGTTTGTGTGAATTTAAATACCTTCTGAATATCAAAGGAAACAATCACCAGAGTGAAGAGGCAGCTACAGAATGGTTAAAAAGTATTTGCCAACTGTACATTATCATTATTATTATTTAGAATATATAAAGAGCTGGAAAATAAATATAAAAAAATTCAGTCAATACTGGCCTAATGAGGTAAATAGATGCTCTTAAAAGAAATATAAATGGCCAATATATATTTGAACTGAACACTCATCATCTTAGCCAATAAGGAAATGCAAATTAAAACTTTTTAAATCCCATCTCACTTCAGTCTGGATGGCTTTCATCAAGAAAGCAAATGACGAATGTTAATAAATATGAAAGAGGAACTATGAAGCTCACTACAGATATAAATAGAACTACCATATGACCCAGCTATTATACAGCTTCTCAGTACAGTCAATAAACAACAGAAATACTTACAGACCCATGTTTATTGTTGCACTGTTGACAGTGCCAGAAAGGAACCAGCCTATAGGGATATAGGATGTAACAAGGATGAATGAAAATGATTAGTGCATGATTTACACACATGTGGAAGTATCCTGAGAAATCCCATTAATTTGCAAAATGAATGTATGCATCAATAATTTTTAAAATTCATTGTCGAAGGAAATATCGCCAATCAGTGAAGAACATTATGCTTGATCCATTATTGCTGATCTTAATCCTTTTCACTGAAAAGTAATAAGTCTTTCACAAACTGACTAAGTGGAGGGTATTTTAGTAACAAACAGAAGAATCTCTGTATGTAGTAACATACAGGACAATACGTTTATCAGTAAACAGCAAATAAGCAGACAAAAGCCTGTGGCATATTTAAATCTCTCATGATGCATTGCTGGTGCTCTGACAACACAAGTTCTTCACAGGGCTCACTAATCACAAAAATAAAGTAAAATGAGAGCACCAACGGAGTCTTAGTCTAGTGTTGGCATCTATTGGCAGGGCCTCCATTACAGGAAACATACGCTCATACAGTGACTTCCTCAGTTCCCCAATGGAAATACTTGGCAACAATATCAAGTAGATTCACCTCTTGAAAGTCTTATTAAGTAAGTGTAATCTACTTCTCTTTGCTGAAAACTAGTAGATCTTGTGATTCAAATTCTCTGTCACTTAGAATTCCCATGCCTCTTTGATAAAGCTCTTTATCTTTACTGTTAGTTCTAAGGCTCATGTGAGGCCGCTGACCCTCTCCCACTCCAGTCAGCCTAGGCTTATTTATTTTTCTAATTCTTTAAGCTCCACACCCAATTCCCTCGCCTATGCTCACGGGCCGTAAGTCATCCTTGTCAACTGGCATTACCAGTGCAGAAAATTTCAAGTAATCTCTTGCATCAGCTCCAAGTCACATTTCTAAGCCAGCACATGGCATCTAAGCATGGGCGTCTCTGCAAATTCCCCAGAGGAAGTCTGGGAATACAGGAACATGATTACCACTTCCTTTCCATGTGAGACCTCGATTGTGGAGGTAAACAGAGGAGAGGCGTTGGCACACATGGAGGGAGCTTCGCTGCTTGAGAGTCTCAGTAATGGTTTTGCCCTGAGCAATTTTCCACGGGATTAGTGAGGTTTGGAATCTGCTGATGTTTTCTGAGGACACACTGGAGTAGAAACATGCATGCAAAAACTATGATTCTGGAGGATAAATTCATTGAGAGCTTGGCATTTGCCCCATAAGAACTAGAAAGTATATTTGAAATCTGAGACTGTGTTGTGCTAATAGAGGCATATTGAACACATTTGTGTATTTCTTTCAAAGGAGGATAATGGCACTGTTTGTTATTCTTGGTCTGAATCACATTTTAAGGTGACTTTTCATTTGCTCGCTAGTTTGCTTTGAGTCAGTAATTGGACCCAGCGATTTGTCTGTAGCTAAAGCTTCTCCTATCAGCAGGCAACTGTAGCTGAAGGTCATTTTTAAACCAACAAAAAGGCCATCAAGCACTGTCCACAGCAATGAAGGAAAAACTTGCCTGCCCAACTGGCACATTTCTGCTGCTAAGTGTATGCCATGTGAAGTATGAGGGAGATAGCCAGGGAAAGGAGGGCACTGGGGTGACAAGGGGAGAGTCACACTCAGCTGCACTGGGGCTGTCATCCAGCACCCTGCTATTTCTCCAAGAAGTGTGGTCTTTAAAGCATAAAAGACCATCGAAGTCACAAATATTTGGGGAGCAGGAAACACTGCTAGTGGGCAAATGTGATTTGCCAAAGCATCTATAGTCTTTGGGGGTGCTTGAGTTCCATGTTGGATGTCTGAGAAACTCAAAGGAATAGCTCAAATGTTTCTATGCTACACTGGTCAACTTGGGCTGGGACTGTAGAACACCCACCCAACACTGACCAGATGGCCACAACATTCCATCACAATCATCATTACATTAGTGGGTGCACTTTAAGCCTATTCAAGTCTTCCATCAATCAAATTAATGTTTGTTTAAAATATGATAAATGCTTATTCTCACTGCCATCTGTTAATTGTCTATGAATTTTACACACTCTATTTCAAATGGGAGGGAAGATTTCTCCAAAAAGTATTGTTCAGAAAGGAGGTAACAGAATTATATTTAAATCTCCCAAAACTTTCTATGATTGCATTGTTTTATTTTGAGCAAATATAAAAATACACATAAGAAGGATACTTTAACACACACACACACACTCATATAAATTACGTCTAGAATCAATGAATATGTAGGTTATCTGATAGAATTTTTTAAAGACAAGACAAATTTAGCAAAAGTTCACATCTCTTGTATAAACATATTTCATCAACCCTGCTTGATAAAAACAGGTAGCAGAATTATATGGTGCAAAATCAAAACTATTAAAATTTAAAAAAAGAAAGAAAGAAAAATAAATAAGAATCTGGTCCTGTTGGCTTTGTCCTACAAATACTTAGGACCATTCTCTACAAAGAGCTGATTTCACTTACTGTTCTAGGGATCTTTGTAAACAATGTAAAGTATAATCATGTTGTGCATGGGGCTACCAGTGCTTTAACAGCCTGAAAATGGGTTGCGTGGAGCTTATGGCCGAATGCCTAGGAAACCCTATAGAGACTCCGAAAGCTCTGCATCACACATAGTGAGAGAGAGGTAAAGAATGCAGCCAGGGTTGGATGGGTTGATCACATGAGCTTCTGCTATGCCGTAAAGTAGTCAAATGGGAGGGAAGTTTTTATGTCTTTAGAAGAGTTGGTGAACATGAATTGGAAACTTCAAACATGTAGGACAAAGTTTTGTAGAGAACAGAAATGCTTCATCAAAAAGACAAATTTTTAGTGTAACAACATTGGTACCATTTTAAAGGATAGCATTTTTTTTTACTTGGTTTCAGCCAAACTACTTTTTGGGGACTGTTGCAGTTTGCCTGCATGTTTGCTGATAAATGACCATCAAGCAACTTAAGGGAACAAGGGTTTATTCTCTTATGATTCCTGGTTACAGTTCTCAGTCCAGCTTGACAGGAGAGCACACACCAACACCAGGGCTGAGGGAACTGGCCACACCATCACCACATAACAGCTGAGAGATGGACAATCCTTACTTGCCAGACCAGCATGTCTGACCAAGTGAACAGAAAGATGCCCATTTCCTCGACACCTCTCTCTAGTTTATTCACCTGTTCAGGGCCTAGTTCCACCATGGGCTGGGTCTATTCCATCTCTTGGAATATTCCATCTCTTGCAAGTTTGCTCTGGGCTTAACTCGACCATTAATTCTCTACAAATGTGCCCAGAGCTCGAACCCTCAACAGTCAAGTTGACATCTGTGCTTAACTATGACAGGGACAAATCATTCAGAGTTACTCAATTATAAGCTTATTTTTTTACTTTTTATTTAATTTTTTGCATACATGTGTAGATGGGTGCTTGAATGTGTGTCTGTGTTATTACATGCATGCAGGTGAATTTACATGTATGTGAATATACACCTGGAAGCCTGAGGTTGATGTTGACTTCCTCAACTGCTCTCCATTTTATTTATTGCTCAGTGTCTCTCAGCTGAACTCAGAACTCACAGAATAGCTAGTCTTCTGTCTAGTTAGTCAGCATGACCCAGATAACCCTGTAGTTGTCTTCTGAGAACTGGCATTAGAAGTGGCTACCACTGCTGGAATTCTGAACTCTGGTCTTTGTGCTTGTGCAGCAAGCCTCTGATAACTGAGTCATCTCCACAGCCCTAATTTTATTTTATTTTATTTTGCTCTGTGTGTGTGTGTGTTTGTGTGTGTGTCTGTCTGTGTGTGAATTAGAGGGAACTGTCTTTGACTGTAGAGACTCAAGAGTGACTTTGAAAATCATCCTGAATTGACCTACATCCTCATTGCTTTGCTCTGGGTTTTCCCAGCTCTGCCTTCCAGTGCCGTCAAACATCTTCTCAAATATCTGTGATTTCTTTATGGTAAAAGATTCTCTAACCTTCTGCCTTTCAGAAAGGTGCAGCATATTAACACAATCTGTACTTACCTTACTGCGCACCAGCTCCCCAGACCTTCTTAATCACATCAAGCACCTACAGGTCAGCTACTCCCTTCTTCTCTCCACTTCCCCTGAACTCTGGTGATCACCATTCTGTTGTCAATTTCTATCAGGTTAACTTGTGCTTAGATTTCACCTAAATGAGGTCATTCAAAAGTATTCATGTTGCAGTTTATATTTTATTTCTTCTGTACTTCCATAAGTATTTAAAACTTATCCATAATAGAGCTCATGACACTATGCTATCTCTAACTTAGGATTGGCTATCTTTCTATATACAGTGGGCTTTTTGAAGTCAGACAAAATTTTACCCTTCTAAAATCTCCAGCTCTCATCATTAAAAAAGCCAGTGTACTTGGGATATGCCACATACTCAATAAACATTGACTGAAGGCATGAGCAGATGACTAATAGTTCTTTAAGTCGCAACATCAGCTTTGGTGGTTTCCCATAGTCACAAAGGATGCCTGTTTGCTATTCAGTCACATTGTGTCTGGCCTCATCCTTCTTAGACTAGGCAATCTAAAGGGAATGCCTCTCTATCTCACAACTAATGAGCCATCCAGTCTCCATTCCTTGCTATGACTTTTTAAGTATACATTTGTGGGGGTTTCTAAAACCATTTGGAAATGTAATTATGCTTCCCACCTATATAAATACATGAGGGATGGATTTATTTATGCGCTTAGGTGTATAATAACGTGTCCTGGTTTTTGTCCCCCTAGAATTTCTCCATTTTCGTCATCTAGACACTGAGATTAAAGGGGGCCATTAGAGACCATTTGTTGAAAGCAAGTCACAGATTTGGGTTGGGGAGTTGGCTCAGTTGGTAAAGTGCCCATTGCACACACATGAGGACCTGAATTTGCATCCCCAGCACCCATGCAAAAACCTTGTATGGTGGCACATGTGTGCTACTCCAGCGCCGATGGAGAGGCAGACATGGATTTCTAAAGCTCCTAGGCCTGCCATTCTAGTGGAATTCACTGCTATATTCAGCACATACACACACAACAAACAAGAATATAACAGAAAGAAGAAGACCTGACCACATACTTAAAATCTTGCTTGGAACTTCATCTTCTCCAGTGGTGTCTATACCCACAGGAATAAAAGCTTCACATATTTGTAGTGCCTGATGTTAGCCATCTAAGCAGAGGAATAAAACTCATTTTCCTTTTCTACATTTTCATTGGATTATTGTATCAGTTACTTCTGTCATAGATACAAAACAAAACAAAACAAAAAAACAAAAACAACCCGCCCACAGCACTTTGAAGGAACAGCCTGTCACGGCAGGAAAGTCATGGTGGCAGATGGTCACATTCTATCCACAGCCAGGAAGCAGAGAGAGATGGATCTTGATACTCAGCTGGCCTCCTTCTTATTCAGTCCTAGGTGCCCAGCCCATGGGATGTTATTGCCCAAATGTGGGATATGTCTCCCCACTTCACTGAACCCAAACTCTCCTAGACATGCCCCAGAGATTTATCTCCTAGGTGATTCTAAAACTATCAATTGCTTCCATTTCCCTAAGACCCCAGAGTGTGACCTGGGAGCTGCTTAACAGAAAGTTCAACATTAAAAAGATCATATAATAGAATCATCCATCCACAGTTAGCAATTTGATATACATTTTCATGTTCATTAGAAAACTGTGTATGGATCTCGTCAAGTAGACAATCAATATTGACTATCGAAATTATTATCTTAGCAGACAAGGCCTTGGCCATCCATGCATTGAAAAGGATGCTTACATTAAGAGCTATAATATCCAAATTTATAGGATTTATTTGATAGACTCATCACATACCAAACAAGAAAACAAAACAAAAAACAACTTTAAGGGATTTAGGCTTCCTACAGTGCAATTCTTAATTGTTTTGATGTTGCTTCTGTTTTGCCTATGTCAGCCCAGCCTCTCACTCCTGCCTTTCTTACCCTCTGGCTCCTGTAACCAACGGCTCCTCCCTCTTCCTCCTTTGTCATCCAGCATAGCTCTGTATCTGAAACTAGGTCATGAGCCTGTCAAGATGTCAGCTTCAAATTTAGTCCTCAATTCTCTGTCTTGAAACCACTTTATACTTTGGGGGGATGATTTGCTCCTCTTTGTGGTTAGATGGAACAATTTAAATAGCTTGATATTGCACATGAGGTTGTCTGTAGATGGATCTCTATCTCTTTAAGCGGCTTCTTGTAAGTCATTATGCATAGACATTGTCGCATTGCAGGATTCAGGTGAGCTTCAGAACCTTAAAGTCTTCATAAATTGAACAAAAAAAAAAAAAAAAAAAAAAGAGGGTGAGGGTGGGAGCTCCCTAGAAAAGAAGCGTGTGGTTAATTCTTGTCACCATGTTTAAAAAGCAATTCCAGTCACGAGACTCAGGCTACTTCTTACAAATGCAATTACGACTATGCCTCATTGAGGGAGAACAGTTTTAAATATTAAAAATAAAATGAGCCCCAGAAAACTCAAATATCCTCCCTAAGGAACAAATAGGAAAATCTGGTATTCATTAAAATACTTGAATGCTAATGGAAGAGAAAAATGTAAGCCCTGTGTGTCTGTTGCTTTGGACCAAGACAGTGTGGTTTCTCAGTTTTCTCAAGTCCTGGCCAACTTAGGATCTGTGTGGATCTTTGGAGAACGGAAATGTGAGGGTGGGTTGGATGGGTTGATCACATGAGCTTCTGCTATGCCGTAAATTAGTCAAATGGGAGGGAAGTTTTTATGTTCTTTAGAAGAGTTGGTGAACATGAATTGGAAACTTCAAACATGTAGGACAAAGTTTTGTAGAGAACAGAAATGCTTCATCAAAAAGACAAATTTTTAGTGTAACAACATTGGTACCATTTTAAAGGATAGCATTTTTTTTTACTTGGTTAGCCAAACTACTTTTGGGGACTGTTGCAGTTTGCCTGCATGTTTGCTGATAAATGACCATCAACAACTTAAGGGAACAAGGGTTTATTCTCTTATGATCCTGGTTACAGTTCTCAGTCCAGCTTGAACAGAGAGCACACACAACACCAGGGCTGAGGAAACTGGCCACACCATCACCACATAACAGCTGCGAGAGATGGACAATCCTATACTTGCCAGACCAGCATGTCTGACCAAGTGAACAGAAAGATGCCCATTTCCTCGACACCTCTCTCTAGTTTATTCACCTGTTCAGGCCTAGTTCCACCATGGGCTGGGTCTATTCCATCTCTTGGAATATTCCATCTCTTGCAAGTTTGCTCTGGGCTTAACTCGACCATTAATTCTCTACAAATGTTCCCAGAGCTCAACCCTCAACAGTCAAGTTGACATCTGTGCTTAACTATGACAGGACAAATCATTCAGAGTTACTCAATTATAAGCTTATTTTTTTACTTTTTATTTAATTTTTTGCATACATGTGTAGATGGGTGCTTGAAGGTGTGTCTGTGTTATTACATGCATGCAGGTGAATTTACATGTAGTGAATATACACCTGGAAGCCTAGGTTGATGTTGACTTCCCAACTGCTCTCCATTATTTTATGCCAGTGTCTCTCAGCTGAACTCAGAACTCACAGAATAGCTAGTCTTCTGTCTAGTTAGTCAGCATGACCCAGATAACCCTGTAGTTGTCTTCTGAGAACTGGCATTAGAAGTGGCTACCACTGCTATGCAGCTTTTATATAGGCTCTGGAATTCTGAACTCTGGCTTTTGTGCTGTGGCAGCAAGCCTCTGATAACTGAGTCATCTCCACAGGCCTAATTTTATTTATTTTATTTTGCTCGGTGTGTTGTGTGTTTTGTGTGTGTGTCTGTCTGTGTGTGAATTAGAGGGAACTGTCTTGACTGTAGAGACTCAAGAGTGACTTTGAAAATCATCCTGAATTGACCTACATCCTCATTGCTTTGCTCTGGGTTTTCCCAGCTCTGCCTTCCAGTGCCGTCAAACATCTTCTCAAATATCTGTGATTTTTATGGTAAAAGATTCTCTAACCTTCTGCCTTTCAGAAAGGTGCAGCATATAACACAATCTGTACTTACCTACTGCGCACCAGCTCCCCAGACTTCTTAATCACATCAAGCACCTACAGGTCAGCTACTCCCTTCTTCTCTCCACTTCCCCTGAACTCTGGTGATCACCATTCTGTTGTCAATTTCTATCAGGTTAATGTGCTTAGATTTCACCTAAATGAGTCATTCAAAAGTATTCATGTTGCAGTTTATATTTTATTTTCTCTGTACTTCCATAAGTATTTAAAACTTATCCATAATAGAGCCATGACACTATGCTATCTCTAACTTAGGATGGCTATCTTTCTATATACAGTGGGCTTTTTGAAGTCAGACAAAATTTTACCTTCTAAAATCTCCAGCTCTCATCATAAAAAAGCCAGTGTATTGGGATATGCCACATACTCAATAAACATTGATGAAGGCAGGAGCAGATGACTAATAGTTCTTTAAGTCGCAACATCAGCTTTGGTGGTTTCCCATAGTCACAAAGGATGCCTGTTTGCTATTCAGTCACATTGTGTCTGGCCTCATCCTTCTTAGACTAGGCAATCTAAAGGGAATGCCTCTCTATCTCACAACAATGAGCCATCCAGTCTCCATTCCTTGCTATGACTTTTTAAGTAACATTTGTGGGGGTTTCTAAAACCATTTGGAAATTGTAATATGCTTCCACCTATATAAATACATGAGGGATGGATTTATTTATGCGCTTAGGTGTATAATAACGTGTCCTGGTTTTTGTCCCCCTAGAATTTCTCCCATTTTCAATTTC
>JALPQD010000111.1:1929728-1992611 GCA_023101885.1 Typhlomys cinereus | reverse complement strand
CAGGAATGTGAGGTTGATGTTGAGTACAAGCAGGGGAATTGGTTTGGGGCTGCCTTGCATGCACTTGGCTTCGGCCTCCTGTGGAGGGTGATTTCAGACTCAAGAAGATGATTCTCCTGCCTTTAGGCATCACAGGCCAGGGACAGAGGAAACGGTCTCCAAACAAGCAGGATAAGACGCAGAGTCTATTTAGAAGATCTGTGGGGTTTGAGGGTGACGGTATGAAGAAACTATGGAAATCCAGGGACCATAAAAATGTGGTGACTGCCTCAGAGATTAATCCTAGTCCTCACATACTGGGCTTCATGTTCCTGCTCTATGTAGATCAGTAATCCCAGGGAGTAGGACTGCCAAAAGTCGACCTGGGACTTTTTTCCCTTCAGTAGGTCATATTATTTCATTGGGGAGTCATTTGGGTGTAGAAGAATTCCCTTTCCCTTCATTCCTTAATTTTATTTTCAAAGCAAATAATTTGATTTGTTTTAATCAAATCCAGAAATGTCAAGAAGACTGACAGCTGTAAATGCTTCAGAAAAAAATGTGTGGATGCCATTACCTTCCTTACCATTCTTAGATCATGCCACCGAGTGAAGGAATAGTTCTCTGGTGCTGGAAGAGAGGGATTTGGGGCACGGGTAAGGGTTAGAGAAGTTCCGTGTGGAAAAACAGCCTCCGAGGTTGGAGATGACGTGCTGATTCTGTTCTGCAGAGATGCTGAAGAACAAAAAGACAGGTGGGAAGTTGTCGAGTTGATACTGGATGGATCTGTCTTGCCCCTGGCTGTGAAAGGCAGGAAGGCTCTCAGCCCTGTGGGCCTCCAGGAGAAGAGCTGGAGCAGATGTATGACAGGTTGTTGGCCGCCAGCTTTCCGACTTGCCAATTAGATGGGAGGATGACAACTTCATTCCCTGTTTTGAGATATGTATCCTTGGTCCTCGTCCTTGGAAAACCTATGAGTGCATGTGACAGACGTCGTCTGGCCATAGTATGTGCCAAATTAATGATCAACATCCATGGTTACTGGGTTGCATCTTAGAAGTCACGAACGATGTATGAGACTAAACGTTTCTTGAACGGTATCATAGGAAGACAGCTTGGGAGTTGATGTATAAATAAAATGTTGACTCTTCCATGGTCACTATCAAAGAATGCAGCTGTTATATTGCTTCAATGTAAAACAGTTTACCAAACTAAGCCATCCCGTGATGATAGTTTCCATTATTTTTTCATTAAATAATAAGTGACAGCTCAATGTCCGCAAAAGAGACTCATCAGTTTCTTTTTAAAATGTTTATTCTTTGACTTTCAGTTATGCATAAATGAATTTAATTTGTTTCCATCCATATTACTTGATCCCGGCCTCCTCCTCCTCTCACTAGAAGACTTCTTCTTACCAAGCAGTTTCCCTCCAACTTTGATCTCTCTCTCTCTCTCTCTCTCTCTCTCTCTCTGAGTTTCATAAACAGTGTCTGCATAGCACATGCATGGACACAAGCTGGAGCATAGACCATGTGTTAATGGACATACCACTGAAGAAAGAAGCTTTTCTTCCAGACAGAGTATTAACCTTCAATAGTCCCTCAAGAGGTATAGCGCCTCATGAGATTTTTCACCTTCCGTGATGGAATGTTGATAGGTCTAGTCTTGTACGGGTGTGTGTAGGTCAACACAGCTGCAGTGAGTTCATTGTTCAACAGCCCTGGGCTGTTCAGAAGAACACAATTTAACAGCACCCTTCCCAAACACTGGCTCTTATGTTCTTACCACCCCCCTTTCCATGATGTTTTCTGAGCCTTGTGTGGGTAGAATATAGATGTCCTATTTAGGACTAGCACACCATAGTCATTTATTGTCTGTATCAGGGTCTACCATTTATGTTAGAGTTACATATCTAACAAATCAATTCTTTTAGTTATTTTTGTTTCCTTTGAAACAATGTCATTACAAACTATGTCCTACTAAAGTTCTGGGATACTATATTTTTGTCCTAAAACCTGGTAATGAATAGAAAGTTCTGGGCCAAGTCATGAAAGAAAACCTGTCTCTATTAATTTTACCATCTAGTATGCCAATCTTTACCACAACCTCCCTCCGGAAGCAAACATTTCTAGGGCAGAGAAGGTTATGCTCTATTTTCAGTTAGTGTCCATCAAAGGAAAGCTGGAGAAAATGTGCATATTCCCCAGGGGACCTCTCTTTCCAGGCCTGGGGTGGTGACTCACTGTGGTTCACAGGAGGCTTTTCCCTCCTTTGAAGCAGGTGTTGAAACATTCGGACAGCTCTTAAAAATCTTAGTGAAATGCGGTGAGCATTAATCATCAGTCTGCATATTTTTAAAGTGTTTAGGGTCCTCTGAGCTACCTCCATGCTGCTGAGCAGCCTTTTTTTGTGTGTTTCCTTTGACCTGCGGTCTGTCTCTGTGTTGTAACTTTCACTCATACATCAACTACTCCCAACCAGTGATCTCACCACGTTTACCCTGGTTTAACAGCATCCTTCCTCCTTCAGTATTCATGACAACTCTTAACAGTTCCCAGTGAATTCCACAGCTGTCTCAGTCTACCTACATGGTTGATGGTAAAATCACCATCAAATGGCTTAAGAGAACAAGGGGTTTATTTTCTTATGACAGGCAGGTTATAGTTCCTTAGGCAACATGGCAGTAGAATTCACACCAACACCAGGGTCGAGGGAACTGGCCACACCATCTCCACATAACACCTGAGAGAGGACCATCCTTACTTGCTAGATCAGCATGTTTGGCCAAGTATGCACAAGGATGCCTCTGTTCTCAAACAGTTCCCTCCATTTTATTCACTTGCCCTGGGACTAGTCCCATCCACCATAGGCTAGGCCTTCCCCATTCCACTATACACTCTTCTGCAGATTTGCTCTGGGCTTAACTCAACTACTAACTCTCTACAAATGTGTCCAGAGTTAAATCCCCAACTATCAAGTTGACACTTGTGCTAGCTATGACAACAACCAAGTAAAAACTTAGAAATTCTCTTGACCCCTTTAACAGATTCAAGTGTCAACTTGACAAGTAAGCCTTGAGCCTTCAGGCACATCTATGAACAATTATTAGGGAAGGCAAATCTCTGGGCAAATCTACAGGAAAGTATCTAATTCATATGGGAAAATTCAGTCCACAGTAGGTGGGGGCATTTCCTGGGCAGGTGGACAAGATAGAGAACTAGTCAGAATTTGGCAGACTGGCAAGCTAGAAGTTATGCCTCATAACTTTATGGGTTGTTGCTTCAAATTAAAACATCTGTCTTTGGGGACGGCTCATTATTTCAAGAAGTTCCTCAAACTAGCAAGATTCATGGTGCCTCTTTCCAAGGTGAAGGAAGCAGTAAACAACAGCTGGGGGGCTGGGGCTGGAGCTTGGGTGGAGCAGGGAGACACAAACACCAGCCCAGCCGCCTGGAGGAACCGCTCATGCATGGAGTTCCAGGGTTCCAGGTTTCATGAGTCAACCCATGTTGGGGTGAACTTTTTAATGATGTAGTTGCATTTTGAGCCATCTGTAAACCAGCCCTCACCTGTATTCCTGTAATCTCATTGTTTGCCAAGTTGGACTTTGGAATAACCATTGCTTTGACCTGTCATTGGTTCCCTGGGGCAAATAGATTTTGGCATGGTGTTTGCCCAGGAAAAGAATTTTTGCAACAAAAAGAAATACAGTTTCATAGGCCAAACTCTCAGAACACTATGCTTTGGTAGCATTCTGCATAGCTATTTGCTTGAAGCTCATGTGGTTGACTTTGATGTTGAGTACAAGCAGGGGAATTGGTTTGGGGCTGCCTTGCCATGCACTTGGCTTCGGCCATCCTGTGGAGAGGTGATTTCAGACTCAAGAAGATGATTCTCCTGCCTTTAGAGCATCACGGCCAGGGACAGAGGAAACGGTCTCCAAACAAGCAGGATAAGAAGCAGAGTCTAATTTAGAAGATCTGTGGGGTTTGAGGTGACGGTATGAAGAAACTATGGAAATCCAGAGGACCATAAAAGGTGGTGACTGCCTCAGAGTCCTTAGTCCTCACATACTGGGCTTCATGTTCCTGCTCTAGGTAGATCAGTAATCCCAGGGAGTAGGACTGCCAAAAGTCGCACCTGGGACTTTCTTCCCTTCAGTAGGTCATATTATTTCATTGAGGAGAGTCATTTGGGTAGAAGAATTCCCTTTCCCTTCATTCCTTAATTTTATTTTCAAAGCAAATAATTTGATTTGTTTTAATCAACTCCAGAAATGTCAAGAAGACTGACAGCTGTAAATGCTTCAGAAAAAAATGTGTGGATGCACATTACCTTCCTTACCATTCTTAGATCATGCCACAGAGTGAAGGAAATAGTTCTTCTGGCTGCTGGAAGAGAGGGGATTTGGGGCACGGGTAAGGGTTAGAGAAGTTCCGTGTGGATAAACAGCCTCCGAGGTTGGAGATGACGTGCTGATTCTGTTCTGCAGAGATGCTGAAGAACAAACACGACAGGTGGGAAGTTGTCAGAGTTGATACTGGATGGATCTGTCTTTGCCCCTGGCTGTGAAAGGCAGGAAGGCTCTCAGCCCTGTGGCCTCCAGGAGAAGAGCTGGAGCAGATGTATGACAGGTTGTTGGCCGCCAGCTTTCCGACTTGCCAATTAGATGGGAGGCGGTGACAACTTCATTCCCTGTTCATTGAGATATGTATCCTTGGTCCTCGTCCTTGGAAAACCTATGAGTGCATGTGACAGCGTCTGGCACATAGTATGTGCCAAATTAATGATCAACATCATGGTTACTGGGTTGCATCTTAGAAGTCACGAACGAATGTATGAGACTAAACTGTTTCTTGAACAGGTATCATAGGAAGACAGCTTGGGAGTTGATGTATAAATAAAATGTTGACTCTTCCATGGTAACATATCAAAGAATGCAGCTGTCATAATATAGCTTCAATGTAAAACAGTTTACCAAACATAAGCCATCCCGTGATGATAGTTTCCATTATTTTTTCATTAAATATATAAGTGACAGCTCAATGTCAGCAAAAAGAGACTCATCAGTTTTCTTTTTAAAATGTTTATTCTTTGACAGTTTCAGTTATGCATAAAATGAATTTAATTTGTTTCCATCCCATATTACTTGATCCCGGCCTCCTTCCTCCTCTCACTAGAAGACTTCTTCTTACCAAGCAGTTTCCCTCCAACTTTGATCTCTCTCTCTCTCTCTCTCTCTCTCTCTCTCTCTTGAGTTTCATAAACAGTGTCTGCATTAGCACATGCATGGACACAAGCTGGAGCATAGACCATGTGTTAATGGACATACCACTGAATAAAGAAGCTTTTCTTCCAGACAGAGTATTAACCTTCAATAGTCCCTCAAGAAGGTATAGCGCCTCATGAGATTTTCACCTATCCGTGATGGAATGTTGATAGGTCTAGTCTTGTACGGGTGTGTGTAGGTCAACACAGCTGCAGTGAGTTCATGTGTTCAACAGCCCTGGGCTGTTCAGAAGACACAATTTAACAGCACCCCTTCCCAAACACTGGCTCTTATGTTCTTACCACCCCCTCTTCCATGATGTTTTCTGAGCCTTGTGTGGGTAGTAATATAGATGTCCTATTTAGGACTAAGCACACCATAGTCATTTATTGTCTGTACTCTGAGGTCTACCATTTATGTTAGAGTTACATATCTAACAAATCAATTATCTTTTAATTATTTTTAGTTTTCCTTTGAAAACAATGTCATTACAAACTATGTCCTACTAAAGTTCTGGGATACTATATTTTTGTCCTAAAACCTTGGTAATGAATAGAAAGTTTCTGAAGGCCAAGTCATGAAAGAGAAACCTGTCTCTATTAATTTTAAAATCATAGTACTTAAAACAAAAAGGAAATCCACCTGATCTTATTGGAATTTTGAAAGATAAATGACACCTTTTGCAACATAAGAGGAAATATTTTCCTATCCTTAAACTATAAAAGGCACTCGAAATTAATTTTTTAAAATAACTTGTAACAGAAGCACAGGAACAAGTTTGGCACAAGCAGATAACACAAAATCAAGTTGATAGCAAGGACACTTTTTTGTTTATCAAAGATCAGATGTGGGTGACAATTCCTATGTTATCTAATTCTTACTGCCAGAGAGGGAATAAGCAAATGAGCATTTTTTTTGCATATTTGCTTCTTTTCTTTGTCAGGTTTTCCATGTGATTGCATGTAGCCTTGTCTTTAAATAGCACAAACATTCCCAATATTTCCAATTACACATGCCCTGAGACCTAGCTCTTCTTGGTAGCTTCAGATTCATACACACATAGGTAGGTTTGTCACTTTACTAGCTAACATATAACTGAAAATCTACCCAAGTCACTTGGAGTTTTCCTTTCATGCCTGGCCTTTGTCAGCCTTTGGATAGCCCAAGATTCATATTTCAGAGCAGAATTATGTACAAAGCCTCCCTGTGGTCCTCCTTATCCCCAGAACGTCACCGATGCCATCTCCAAATATATGCTCAGTGCATCCCCTTCTCCCCGTTCGTGGCACTGTGAGGTTCTAGCTGCTTTCTGTTTTTTTCATGAACTACATCAAGTGGCTGAGTTCCTTCAACCCCTCCTTTACCACTGGGCATCCCAAATAACACTTGGACTGTGCAAATAGATCATGCTTCCTGCTTCTTCAGCACTTGAGGCTCTTCAGTGACTTTTCATTGCTCTTTATTAAATTCAAGCGTTTGGTGGCTGGAGGAGGTCACAAGTAAATATGCATCAAGTCAGTGTTATTAAGTCCTCAGTGCTATGGCGTTCGGCCACTGTCTGACTCCGGAACCTCACATTGAGATTGTCAATCTCTCTCTCTCTCTCTCTCTCTCTTTCCTATCTCTCCCTCTTTTATTTTAAATATTTGTATATATGAAAGAGGGACATCGAGAGAGAGAGAACACACACACACATACACACACACACACACACACAGAGAGAGAGAGAGAGAGAGAGAGAGAGAGAGAGAGAGAGAATACAAGCACCATATAGGTTTCTGGGGGATAGAACTCAGGTTGCCAGGTGCCTTATCCCTCTGAGTTATCTCAGAGACCCTGTTTCTCTCTCCCCTCCCCCTTTTCTTCCTCCTCCCTCATCTTCCCCAGAAGCATGCCACATCCTCGCTGGGTCAGGTTGTAAACATCTGCCAGTGTGTTTTCTTGGCCTCAGGATTCAGAATACAATGTCTGCATGTTACCACCTCCTATGTGTGAATCTCCTTGAACTAATGGTAGAGTATCCATGCTCTGGGGTTTTGTTCATGTGTTTTGACTCCCAGCACATAGTATGCGGTATTCTTCACCCACCCTATTGGAGCTGCGTTTCCATATCTGATTATGAAATAGCTTTGTCATAAGCCCTCTCAGGGTAGTAACCCTGGCAGCACTGGGCTTAGAATTTTTCATGCGTCTGATCAGAGTTCAAGTATAAGCAGTATGTCCTTAATGGTAAACCCACTGACACACAATCGGTGCTCCAGCAAGTAGTCAGACACATGCCATCAAAGGTGATTCAGATGAAGTTCAGTGGGTCACTCACAGGAAAAGACATGAAAATAGGAGGGAGAAAGAGAGGAAGGGTTGTAATGGGAAGAGGAAGGAGTATAGGATTGGTGATTAAGGTGTGAAATCTTCGCTGTGGCTGAGATAAAATATTCTGACTCAGGCAACAGAGGAGAGAAAGGGTGTGTTATTTGGGCTTGCTGTACAGTCCATCATGGCTGGCTGGATGAGCAGCCAGGAGACATAGAGGAGGGAGACGGAGTGGGATCCCAGCTATAAACCCCCAAGGCCTGGCTGCTTTTGGTGTACTTCCTTCAGCTAGAAAAGGTCTTCCTTCCTTTTAAGGGTTCCACAATCTTGCCCTGCGATGCCATGAACCGGGAACCAGTGTTCACACACGTGAATCAGTGGGTAGCATTTCACATTCAACTGACAACAGGTTGCAGGAAGATATTCGGTGCCAGAGCCTGGACCCAAAGCTTAATAACCACCCCTTATCTTGACTTATGGTGCTGTGGTGTCTCACTGTTAGCATTTGAGCCCATCTGTGTGGGGATAAACTTGACCCCAGATGCTGTCCAACAGGAACAAGATTTTCTGTTTTTTTTTTTTTTTTTTTTTTCCTGACTGTGGAATTGGATGGGGAAGCAAGCGTCACTCTCACAGATAGAAGGGCTAACACGAGGTCACCTCATTTTCTTTGTGGATGTTGTCCATAATTAAAATGACCCCACCCTTGCCACTCAAGTTAGCCAATCAACTTTACAAATGCAGGCAGAATTATGAGCATAACTATCCCAGTACATACAGTAAACCCAAGAGTCGCTTTGCCGTCTCCATCCAGGGAGGCTGGAGGCTGGAGGCTGGAGGCTGGTTTGTGTGTCTCTAACCTCTGCTTTTCTCTTTGTTTCATCTTCATGCTTTGCTTGCCCTGCACTCCGACCTTTTTTAGCAGCTTTTGCCAGGATATAGATGCCCTTCTAACCCACCTTCAAGCAAGGAGATGGCCCAATGAGGTGCCAGCCCCTGGGGTTCCGCATCTCCTACCCAGCCCTGGTCTACCCACTTGGGCAACATACCCATGGAGAGCTGGCTTCTCCCGGTTCCCAGCAGCCACTGTGGCCCTGGCCATCTTTCATCTGGCCCTTGCACAATTGGATGCTCCAGAGACTTGCGGAGAGCAAATGCACTCCCCACTCCCTTGCTGTAGGGCCTGGGCTGTATCGCGTCTTCTGTCTTCCTTGGTTGGATTTATTTCTCCCTGTCAAGCTCTTGTGGGGAGGACATGGGTCCTGTGTTCTCACCTCTGCTTCTTATGTGGTCTGCTCAAACCCCTGCTCAGGGTTTGAAATGATAATGAGGACTGGCTCTCTCCCCTGGTTTGTCATTTTAACAGAGTGGAATATTTCAAATATTTTGTGTCTTCATCCATCCTCATGGGAAGATGAATGCATGTGTGGTAACTACCCAGCATCCCTCTGCCTGCCTCCCCTCTCCGTGGGTGGGTGGATATGGGTTAGTTTGGATTTATTCTTCACTCCCTGCCATCAGACACATGACACCACATAGGTATGTCAGTTTCTTGCTGCTCAAGGAGAATTTCTTTTTCTTCAGGGCAATGATATAAAAGTTCCCTTGGGACGCAGCCCCATGGAGAATCCTTGCTGGTATTTTTCTGTAAAAGAGTGTTCAAGGGAGGGTCAGGCTCTGGCGGGAAGGAGCTGGCAAAGCTGGTGATGGGATTGCACGTTGTCACCCCATACTGGCATGAAGTCAGGGAGTGGGTTTGGAATCATCACACTGTTTAAAGATATACTTGATTTCTGGGTTTTTCTTTTAAGAGCGATGAGGGCAGTAGTATTTCAAAAGCAAGGCTTGATGACCATGCAAGTGTGTCCTGAGCCCATCTAGATGCACTTTGGTTTGACTTACAGCTCTGTATCCAATTGTTCCCACTCACAAGGCCCAGCCCTGGTATTTGCCAGAATGGCTGAGCGTCTCGGCTGTGGAGGCTGGCGGCATGTCTAAGCAGGAGAAGCTGGAAGCCAGCAAGGCAGTGCGCTGTTGCTACTGATCAGGGGAAACAAGAGGTTTGCTAGGAGGTCTGCCGAGGAGGGTGGAAAATCATTTTGGACTGCTGATATTTTTTTTTCTAGTTGTTCCAGATCCTTCTTCGCTGTTTCTTTTATGCTAACCAGACATGCCATCGTCGTGGTCTTTTGAAGCATAAGGGGCATGCAGCGCTACCAAAGTCAAACACGGTTTGAAAGGGAGAAGTATTTCCAGTGGGCGTGTATGAAATTTTCCACTGGAGGCAAGGCATACTGCTTAAGGATGTCCATAGGCGGCAAGACTGAATTCTACAGCAGCTTGTATAAAGTCGGGGTGAGCATCCTCAACTCAGCAACCTGCAATCTGAAATGGTCTTCGAGATAGTTGAGAATCAGTGTGGTGCTTTGATACACAGGACATTGATTCAGCACAGAATTACTTAAGATATTGAAAAAAGTTGTCCTCAGGTTATAGGTGCAACATGCACACGAAGCAGAGTGACTTTGATATTTAGACCTATCACATCCCATTACATATGTTCAAAAACTAAATAACAGCCATGATCACAGAGCACTCTGACATAATTTTGGGCCCAAGGAACCATGACCCTGAACTTCTCCAGTTCCCTAGGCTTTCATGGTCCACACCAGTTTCCTCTTTGTGGCCCTAGCATATAAGATGATGTACATGGATATATATACTTTTGATGTACACAAGTTTTAGGTTCTGAGTATCTTGAAATACTGGAGAAAATAACAATAGTGTACATCTCTGTATTTGCCACAAGAATTAATTAATTAATTAGTGTAGTGCCTGAAGATTGGCTTAGGGAATGCTGACTCTGCCTCCATAGGGTGAGCTAACTACTCTCATGCCTTCAACGGGGCCATTTGAGCCTGTGGACAAACTCTTCAGAGTTTTTACAAAATAATGTCTGACAAACCTGGCTTGTGAGAGGATATGTTAGAGTTTTGAGGAGGAAGGTCCCATCTTTGTTGTAGATAAAGGAGGAAGAAGAAGAGGAGAAAGAGAAGGAAGAGGAGGAGGAAGAGGAAGAATATTAGGAGGAAGCGGGAGAAGAGACTTCTTTGCACAAAGTCCTCATTAACCTACGGAACTCCTGAACACAACAGTTATGAGAAATCATACAGAAAAGAAAGATTTATTGTCCTGTTAAACAAACCATTTGCTAAACTTATGTTACCATAGGAAGAACTCTTTCTTGCCCTGATAGAATGGATTTAGCCACCAGAAACCTAGGATCCTGTTTACCACACTCTGAGAAAGTTTCCTACCAACCTGTCTTCAAATCCTCTTTCCTGTGAGCCCAACTTTAGTGTGTTTCCTGGTCATGCTAGTGGTGAGAGATCTGGGGAATCTTTGTCCCTACATTTTACCCAGTTTCCACTGTCGAAAATGCCTCTCATTCTGCCTCCTCTGCTTTGCATTTGTAGTCCTAATGAGGAAAGCCAATCAATTTTTTGGGTAATTTAAGTAAACATTTGACTTAAATAACTGGACATTTTCCAGCACCTCTGCTACCCGCTAGTCATGTAAGTGTTGTTGAGATTTTTCCACTCTAAATCAATTTTTGTTTTGAAGCACACGCATGAATGGAACACTTGGAGATGGAGTGATGGACACATACCTTGGAGACAGAGTTAACCCGCCGCTGGCTCTTGGATAGTTGGTACTCTCAAGTGTTTAGGTGTGTCAATCAATTTTCTACATTTTAAGTTTCCTTTCTTCTCTTCAAGTCATCTGGGATCATCATGAGCAGAAAAGAAAGTGACGTCATCTGTCTGGACTTTTCTGGGTTACACATAGTCAGGCCCTTGGGTGTTTTCTTGCTCAGCAAAGTCTTCATTTGCCTCTCCAACCTGGCCTCTCACCTCTAAAAATGGGACCTGTGCGAGTCAGAACCCAGCTTTGCAGAGGTGGCCTGACTTAGAAGCTGCAGTAGGTATTCTTCAGCCTGGACCTCGGCTGATGGGGAAGCTGTGAGAGGCTTCTCAATGGTCTACATATTCTTTAGATCATGCCTATATAGGCTCCAGACTTGGGCTCAGTCCCCTCATTTGAGTGATTTTTTTTTCTTCTTCTTTTTTGTGTATGTGTGTACACAAGAGGACACTTGAGTGTATGCGCCTGTGCAGGCCCAAGGGTGATGGCAGGGACCATCCTGGATTGCTCTACCTCCTTATTACTTTGCTCTGGGGTTCCCCAGACTCTGCCTTTCAGGACCAGACTGCAGCCATATGCCCAACACTTTTATTTGGGGATCAATCCAAACTCAGGTTCCTTGGCTGCTGAGGCCAAGGCCTTATCCCCTGACCCATCTCCCCTAAGCCCCATCACCCCAAGCTCTCATCCTCGGGTCACACCATCCTGCCTGGCACCTGCTTCTGCTTTGCTTTCTTCCTTCTCTGACCTCTGACCTGCCGTCAAACCCACCTGTATTTTTTCTGCTTGCTGACTGAAGCTCCTGATCTCCAGCTTTATCATCCCTACAAAATCTTCCTGGATCAGGCTATCTTAGCTCCTACCCTTCCTCCAAGGCGTGGCCTCTTCCTCATGCTTTTATTAAATGTTCAACACGTGGAGTATATTCTTTTTCTACCCTTTTGATTTTTGGGGAGAGCTTCTACCTCTGACTTTAGTAAGGTGCTTTCTCTTTCACAATAGCAATGGTTGCAATTGCTAGCATTTGTGTATCAGTTTTGCAGACATGGGGTCATCTAACTTGCCTCGGTCTAGCCTTACATAGAGGTAGACACATGTCAGCTTCTGCTTTAATTTCACACAAGAACTGGAGACTCAATGAGGTTTTCTAGCTAGACCTAGCTAGCAGAGCCAGAATTCTGGGCACAGCATCACAGAGATGGATGATACAGAAATCTGTTTTCCAGCCATGTTCCTTTGAACTTTTTGCATTGGCTGATATGATAATGTTGGTTAAGGTTAGAAAGTTAACTAATCATATGCAGTGAACTGTAGCTTTTGGCATTTTAAAAGAGAGCAATACTCTTGGGGTTCAGTGTGTAAAAGATTTGTTTTCCATGGTGAAGACTTGGATTTGGAATCCTTCTTTTGTTCTGGTCACCCCTCCTCCCTTTTGTCCTACTTCTGAATTCTTTAACTCCATGTTCTTCACTTTTCTAACATAGTCTACTAAGAGAGGACAAGATATTTTGAGCATAACATAAAGAACCAATACACAGGCATATACTAATGCAGACAATCCTGCACACACACAAAGACAGGAAAGTAAGAAGGAGATTGGTTGAGAAGGAGAAGTTTTCAATAGGAAGTGAGGGGGGGCAGATAATATGGGGTGAAAAATGATTTAAATTCATTGTATAAATGTATGAAATTACCAAAGAATAAAAAAATTCTCCTGCATGCTTGTAATGAAAGGAAATTGAAAAACTAGATTTAATATATTTAAGTTCTTGCTAGTAATAAAGCCTTCCCAGGAGTTCGGGGAAAAAAAAGGTTTGGTAAAAAACAGTAATCGCTATGAACTAGAGAGAGGCGGGAATGAATGGTTCCACAGACCTCATATTTCCAATGAGAAGACAGGAACTAACAAATCCCTAGGTAAACCTTGCATCTCAGAGGATTGTGAATAGGATGAGAAACTAAACAAGATGGCTGTAGTCAGGGGGCTGCATGGTTGAGTGTGACCTTGAAGATCTCTCTAAGGGGTGATATTTGAGTTTTAAAAGCTAAGACACGGGCAGTCGAGTAAGCCTCAGAGGCAGATGGTGCTATGCAGAAGAGCAAGAAGACAAGGAGGCAGGAAGAAGCCATGCTTCAGATTTGCTTGGCAAAGTCAGCAAGACTAATGTGTCTTGAAGGAGGGGCACAAGGACAGGAAGGCACCAGACCACATGATATCTGTGATGTCTTGCAGATCAAAGAGGGTACTGGAGAGTTTCATGGGGGCAGGAGGGAGTAAGGTAATTGTATCTATGTTTCAGAAACATCACACCTATTGTTCTGTGTACCAAGACTAGAACCAGGCAGAAAGGAAGCTTGAGTGTTCATTCATATTAATCCAGGTGAAAAATGCCTGAAGGCTCCTCAGGGTATTGCTGGTGGTTAACAAGTAGGGAGAGTTGGGATGTAATGTGAGATGCAGATGACACATTAGGTTCATGGATTGAGTGTGGAGACAAGGGAAGAGTGAAATCCTAAATCTCAGATGCTCTATGAAATGGAAGCATGGTTTATTGTGGAGTCTGAAGTGAGTCGGAGGGTCTCTACTGCAGCCTGTATAATCTAATGTGGCTATATAGCTATGCTGCTAAGCTTCATGAAAGGGGACTGTCTCAAACATTTGAGTTCAGCATGTTGTTCTCTCTCTCTCTCTCTCTCTCGACCATCTTCCTGTGTGTGTGTGTGTGTGTGTGTGTGTGTGTGTGTGTGTGTGTGTATGTCAGAGGGCACACTATGTGTCCCTATGGAGGACCAAGGGTGATTTTGGGAATCATCCTAGATTGTTTCTACTTCCTTTTTGCTTTGCTATGGGATTTCCTAGGTTCTACCACCAGGGCTGGAAGTTCAGGCCATTGTTTTTTCCACTTGGTGTTTTTACATGATCTGGGATCTGAACTCAGGACCTCTTCTTGTGAGGCAGAGTCTTAACCCCTGAGCCATCTCTTCAGCCCAAGACTATATCATTTTATTGCAAATCTTAAGCCTGGAACAATCTAAAGAGCCACAGCTTTTAGTGGAAAAGTCTACACACTGACAAAAATAGACAATTATTGGAGATACACAAGTCACATAAAATGAGCTGAAAACACAGTAGTAACATGGGCAGGAAGAAGATGTTTGGATTGCTGGATCGTCTCAGAGTTGATAGAAGGCCACCAGTTGGTTGGTCTTTTGACATAGGACACAGCATGGTCACACTCTCCTCTGATTGCCAGCTTGCTTCACAGCTCCCCACTGACATGACTTTCTCTGAAGTTTTCTTTTTTTTTTTTCCGATTTGTATGAAGAGGCCATTGGGAAGAAGCTGAGCAGGGATACCGGAGCACTCACTTGCAAGGAGATGAGACCCTACAGGTGAACCCGAGCAAGTGGCGGGAAAAGTATTATCTGAATCATGAAGGCCAGAACCATGCAACAATGGCATTCTCATGGTCCCCATTTCCCCCAGAGGGAGGGAGTGAGAAAAAGGCCGATGTGTCTCCCCAGGATTGCTCTCAGAGCAACGCAGATGTCTCTCCATGACTGATTCTCAAAGGGGAGCCAGAGGGTGAAGTTCTGGCTCATCTTTCAGGTCAGGGCAGAGAACGGATTTGGGTGATTTAAGGACAGCATTTGTCCTTTTCTGGTCACTTTTGATTACATACTTTTGTGTTTGTGTTTTTTTCTTCTACTGAGTGTTTTGAGTACTTTCTTATACATGTTGAATCCAGGGCAGTGGAAACAGTGTCCAGTATTCTAGAGATTTTACATGGCTATGAAATCAGAAGGATACACAGCTACCAATCTGTCATGGAAGTGCCAAACTTTGTTGTTACATGCAGGAACTGAAAAGAAAAATAAATAACATCGGAGGAAAGGCAAGTTCACTTCCAAAGCCGCGATCAGAGCAATGCACAGCTCCTGAGAACATATTTGCAGGGTGGTAGTGGGAGCCGTCACTGGTTTTCACACCGCTTGCAATTTTTTACACAAGCGAGTGCTTTAGGGATTGGTACGTGAAGTGTTTGATGCCTACAAGGAAGTGGATTGGATGAACGTGGCCTAAACCGAGGCCCAGGAATGCTCCGCCATGGTGATTAATCCTCTCTCCCACTTAGGTCTGAAGTTCAATACACATCCTTTTGACTTCTTGTCAGTTCTTAAACACATCGCAACTGTGCCTCACATCCTCTCCAATATTGCGCAAAATAAGGCGTAACAGAGGCAACGTACTTCAGGATGACTTAGCATTGAAAATACGACTACATCAGATGTCTTCAGACGGTGAGATTTTAATGGCTGAAGAACATGCTGGAACATGCTGGTGTGAGGTATTCTCGAACAGGGGCATGAATTATGTATGCTTTGACAACATTATGTGTCTCGAAAGCAGCTTTTAGTTATCTGCCACTTCTGGGCTACAGCTGCTCCCACTGCCCATTCTTGTAATTGCATTAACCTCTTGACTCTACATGGCCAGTCTTTCCTGTGGGCTGCGATCAATAGCCCATAACGATACCTCTTTAATAGGCCCGCAGTTATACTTCGGTTCAGACACAATTAACTTCTGTTCCCCCTTTTCTTTCTGGTGAGGGCAGGGGATAAGATTTTTCATTTTTTATGTGTGAAACAAAGAGAATTATTTGTGAAGGGGAACACCCACACAGAAATGGGGGACCATCGTCCGGGGAGAAGGAGCTCAGTGATGAATGGGCCCCGTGAAAATCCATTTCCGTGAGCACCTGAGATTAGAAATGCCAAGAGCAGCAGTGGATTTCAAAGCCCCGGATCTGTGCTGTGGCCCGAAATCTCCTCTTTGATAAGCTTTGCTAGGTTCTTCAGGATTAAAGGCACGGTAGGCTGCTTGGCTTCTTCTTCGGTCCATACCAATTAGTTAAAGCACATACATGAAAAGTGGGGAAGCTTCAGGTTCAAACATGTTTAAGGGCAGCTGAACAAACACTCCCACTGGTCAAAAAAATTCCTCTTCTTTGCTCAGAGAAACAGAGAGAACTCAATAGCAATGTGATGCTCAAGTAAGAACCTGTGGGCTGGATAAAGCCAAATGTGCAGGTTCGGCTCATAGATAGCTGAACGTGACCTCCAGTAGTGCGTGTACCATGAAGATGAACTAATGAAAGGAGATTGCTGACCCCGCAAAGAAAAGTTGCACAAACTTTGCATGCTGTTGCTGTGCATGTATGTGTATGCTATGTCACATGCATGATGTTTCCAATGTATATACTATGTCCCATGAATGCTGTGTCCCATATATGCTGTGTCCGATGTGTAAGTTGTGTCCAATATATGCTGTGTCACATGTATGTTGCATCCAAGGTGCTTTGTTATATAGTTGGTCTGTGTCTCACATAGAAGATAGCCTTGGGAAACTCTTCCAACACTTTCATGATTATATTTTAATTTATATATTACATATAATTTAATTTAAATGGCATTAAAATATACTCATGTAATTATGTATATGCATATACATCCATCTATCTGTCTGTCTATCTATCTATCTATCTATCTATCTATCTATCTATCTATCTATTGATACATCCTCAGAATGGCTCTCATGCACTGCATGGACATGTATTTTTTGTACATTTCAGATTGCCTAGAATTGTACTGAGCCTGTGGATCACTTTCAGAGACTGAAAGGAAAGCTCATGGGAAGCACATTGAGAAAGGTAGACACTGTGGTAAGGCCGAAACCAGACACATTGCAACGAGGGGATGTGGGAAGTGAATGAATTCATTTTTGCTATAATTCTATAACACAGAATGGAACAGTCTGCTACTTTCTATCATACTGTTTTATCATGACCATATATCTTCAAACTAATAAAATAAAGCTACCTATTACTAATAGCAATAATTTAGGACCTATCCAGCATTCCTTGTAGATAATGCATCTCATTTAATATCACCTTAAGAAATGGCTGGTGTCTGCTTAAATCCTGTTAGACTGCTCTAATTTTCTTTTATGACACTGTCAACTGGCTGTATTGAAGAAAAGTGAGCTACATAATACAGATGTGTGATGCCTACACATATTATATGATCAGCAAATTTACTATGGGGGGGAATAACATATCTAGTGGGTGCAGATTCATCAGAAGAAGAGAAAGTACAACTCAAAGAACCTAAGAGTAGGATTCTGCTCAAGTGATCACCTTCAAATTACTTTCCTTGTTGCTATTGGTCCTTGTTGCTTGTTGGTAAGAGCATATATGTAGTGGAGCCTTCTCACATCTTACTGGATCAGGATAAGGAGAGCTCAGACCAGAAAGGAGTATTGCCTTCAAGACCTCCCTTTCCCCACTCTCTTCCCCAACAAGCCTCTTATGTTTTCTGGGTGACTGTCCCAAAGTATCCTTCCAAAATAGTATCATTATCTGAGGAGCAAATATTCAAAGACAAGTATAGGACACTTCTCATTTATACCACAGCGGACTACATATATCATTATGCACTGGCATGTCAGTTAAAAGTCTAAACCTCTGGTTCCACTCCTTGACCTACTGAGGTCCAGATTTCAGGGAGAGATTCCTTTGAACACTCTAACTGGAAAATGGTCATATTGGACTGCATACTCCTTAAGTAAAGAAAGCTCAAGAAATGGGGGACTTTCCTCATGAACTGAGTTTAAGTGGAAAAGAACGCATTTGGCTTCATTGTAGAGGAAGGAAAAATACACTGAAGCTTTTCTGAAACGTGCCAAAGCATCTTCAGTCTCACGCACTCAGCCTTGATTATCTTCTTCTCTCCGACAGTCTGAGCTCCATGTCAGTGTGATCTCAAGGCAATAGAAAGTGGTAGAATGAGTGTTTGAAGACATGAAAACCACAAGGAAGTCTCCATCTTTTATATGGCTTTTAATAAGGTGTTGGCTTGGTATAAGCTCCAAAATGGTTCATTGTTAACACAAAGATAGTTGCAATGGGTTCTTTACAAAGCAGAGAGCTACTCTGAGATCCAAAGAAGAATATACAGCATGAAAATTTAACCATTTAACCATGTGTGTTCAAATACAGGGCCAAACCAAGACACCCTACCCCTATTTTTGATACAGCATCATTCCTATGAAACAGGACTTGTGGAGAATTTTTGAACTAATGGTCTGAAATGAGAAATACCAGAGCCGAGGAGTAGGAAGAGATAAGAGAGGAATGAAGACAAAACATAATATAGTTTTTGTTGTTTGTTTCTTTTATGACTCTGATGATTGAACCTAGGGCTTTGCTCATGCTGGACAAGCTCTTGGTCACAGAACTACAGCCCTGGCCATAAGGTAGATTAATGCACACACAATTTCAACTAACGATTTTAAAACATTTACCATGGCAATCACTCCAAATAATTTTATAATCGGTTGAATAGGTGCAATCATAACCAGCTTTGTTAGATGACAAAATTGGTTGTATGTAGGGAGCGTCAGCTTTGAATACAAAGTGAAAGCATTGGGCTAGCCGTAGGAACTGGACCCCCCCAATGGTAGTCTTTGCAGCCCTTTGGTCTTGAGTGCAGGACCAAATAGCCCAGGAAAGAAACGTGGGCAATGTGCACAGAACTTCTTCTGAAGTACCCCACAAATCAAAGTATGGAGGAGGGGGCCTGTTAATACCCAATAACTGCAAATAAGCACCATTTCCTTGTCATTGAGTGCTGGTAAGAACTAGATGGGACTAACCATAATGATTACAGAGCCTACTTCCCCAGGGGGCTGTAAGAGTGTTGTGTATTTTACTGCTTGCCCTTGCTGTAAATATAATCCATTCCAAAGGTAAGCAAGGGGAGGTGATAGATCTCCTTATGGTGTCTTTCTGATTCATCTAAGTTTCTTTTCATTGAGTTCAACGGGAATAGCCCATTTTTGTAAGGCCGTAGTATCTAATAAAGCAGTAAAAGTTTACGCTGTGCATTAAACTCTAGGGATGGTCATTTTTCTTTTCTTTTTATGGGTGGTCTGTAGGAGCCAGGCAAGTAACAGTCTCCAGACTGGTCCACATGGAGCACAGGCCTTAGGAAAGTATTGAGCCTTTCCATGGGGTCTAAACCAGGTGGAAACAAAAGCTGACTCCTTTCATGCAGATGAATCTAAAGGGTTTGGTATCCACCTACAAAGTAGCACTTTGCCAAAGGATCTAGATTCTTTCAGATCCAGTACAAATCCTCTTAACACATCTGGGTCCATTTTCAGATTGGGGGGAAAGGGAGCTAATGAAATTGCCAGATGTGACTACTCGCCAAAATATTGTGCAGCTGCTTTTGTTAGTGCCCAACTAACTCAGGGATGGACCCCTTTGAGCTCTTAGGAAACACATGGACATCCTTCAGACTTTGAGAATGGTAATCACTGTGTGAACAATTCACACTAAAATGGGTTCTCTGTGAGCCCAACCATTTTTCATGTGTACCATCAATGTCTCCACTGAACTTATTTATGGCCTCTCCAATCAGTCTCCAGCACACCTGTCCATCATTCACGTATGAATCCACAGACAAATTGACTTTGGATATCTGAATTCAGAACTGTCTAGTTTTGATCTTGTGTCTCTGCCTTCATTTCAATGTGAACATTGGGAAGCAATCTCTTTTTGCTTCTTGAGAGGCATTTATTTCCTTCCTGAAGGGTGAATCACTCAGAGAATAATAAATCTTGCTCCGAGGTGCTTTCGCTTGTTTAACGTTACAATTCCTTCCATAATAGGGACCTATGACCTCAGTCACCCCCTCTTTCCATTCCCAAAGTACAACCTCAAACTCAAATAAATAATTTCATCAAAAAGCTCAGAAGCAAAAATGCTTTTGAAAAAACACAATGGTGATATTGCCTTGGAGCTCACTGTATCAGATCACATGGTTTCCCTAAAACCAAGGAAGATTTAAAGCACAAAATACAAAGGGGCAACTAGAGAAATCAGTCTAAAAACTTAAGAGCAGTTTTCTGGAAAGTTCCCCGGATTGTCCTGAACAGCAAACTCTGAAGAGAAGACTGAACAATGATGGGATTTCAAGACTTGGGAAATTCTCTATTTTAGGCTCCAGGAAGAAAAAAGAAAGGGAGTGGCCGGATGACTGAGGAGCTGAGCTGAAGAAGAGTTACGCCCTGAGAGGGACCCGTCTCCTGCAAGATCCCAGCTTGCCTCTTGTAGAACGCACAGTTGACTGTTCTCCTGGGCAGCTGCTGTCAGCTCCCTTGCCCATCAGCTCCCCAAGTATCAGGAATAGGATTCTCTCTTTTCGGGAAGAAGCTCACACCTGCACGAAGAGCAAAGTCTGGGGAAACCTATGAAGGGGTTGTTACTCAGGAAAGGGGATCTGAGGTCCCAGCTAAGGTTTGACATAAGCCAAGATGATCTGTTGCTTTCGGGACTGCATGACTCTCTCTAAAGGCTGAGCTTGGGTAAACTTAGCTTGGGGGGGACGTGAGAAACCTGGGTTCTGCATGTGTGGGTGCTATGCCCCAGCTGAAAGGTGTCAGGTAGGATTTGAAGATCTCAAGCTTGCTTCCTTTACCCTGTAACCTATTCATCTTCTTTAAGGCCCCCTACAACCCTCCCTCCCTTTCTTGATGTATTTTGTGTGCTTCTCCCTTCATTATATTGATACTTGTTGCATATTTTCAAGCTGGAAACTTTTTTTGTAGTTGGAAACTTTGACTGAAAGACCAGGTTTTTTTTTTTTTCTTTTTAAAATTATTTTATTTATTTTTTCCACTCATACAAACTTGATAGGTACCCCATTCCCTCCCTCGCCCCACCCCTCTCTGGATCCTCTAGTTCCCTCCCCCTTTTCCCTTTCCTTTCCTGCCCTCCCTCCGTTTCTCCCAGTGGGCCCCTCCCCCCATTCCTGAAGCATCCTTTAGTGTGTCTGTCAAACTTCCCTCTGGGTCCTCCTCTCTTATGAGGTGTAAGGACTCAGTGGCATTGCCTAGAGCTCTTTCTTGTGTTTCCCTTTAGTATACGATACTATTGTGGCTGTTAATCCCTTGTGAAAGGCGATGTTTTCAATGAAATCTCTAATGCTAATGTTTACTTGTAATGGTTTCATATATGAGTTAGGAATCATGGATGTTTCCTCATGCATTGACTTCTGGGTAGGATGGCAGTAAAGAGAAGGGGATTATTTTCTCACACTATCAGGGGCTTTTACAGTCACCAAGGACCATCTTCTGACTTGTTGTAAAGACGACCAACACAACAGTCAACTGCAGAGTAAACTCAAAATCCCTTCCAGGAATTCTTCAGATGCAGTTTCCAAATATTTCCCAACATTCAATGTGTAGATTTTCTTATTCATTTCTTGAATATTTTCAACCTCCACAGGACCCATTTTCCAGAATGAATATACTGGCTTTACAATCTTAGCTTGTGATGCTTAATCATGAATTATAGCTCAAACTGAAGATCCAAATATTTCTTTACTCCCTAGTCTGGTATTAAAATAGAGAGAGAGCACTATCTTCTTACATTACTCTTTTTGGATCTAAAATATTTGAAGCATTCTAGGTAAAAAGGCTTCAGGATTAAATACATTGCATCTTCCTTTCCTAATCCCAGGCTAGAGCAAAGCATCTTTCTATTTTCTCTGCTTTTCTTCCTGGCATGGACATTTCTTAGAGAGTTCAAAGTTGAAGATTTACCTTTTAAACATTATTTTAGTTTATTTATTTTCTGTGTGTGTATCTGTGTGTGTGTGTATGTATGTGCATGTGTATCAGAGGGCACTGATGTGCTTGTGGAGGCCTAAGAATAACTTCAGGAACCACCATGGATTTTTTCTACCTCCTATTTGCTCTGCTCTGGAGTTTCCCAGGCTCCTCCTTCCAGACTGGAAGTGTAGCTGCTGCCGTTTCTGCCTGGCTTTTTTTTTTTTTTTTTTTTTTTTTTTTTTTTAAGGTGGGATCCAGGATCTGAATTCAGGACCTTCTGCTTGTGAGATAGAGACTTAATCCCTGAGCCATTTCTTTGGCCCTTTTTAAATGTTTTTTAGCTTGCTAAGTCTCCTTGGGTAGATTTTACGTAAAGAAGTCATCTTTTCTTTTAAAACATGGTGAACTATTTTCTGTTCTGACAGCTATCTCCAAAGACCTTGCTATTGTACACCTCATAAGCTGAAGAAATAACAAGTGTTTTTATTATCTTATTATTATTACCATTATTATTATTATTATTATTATTATTATTATTATTATTACTAAAAGCAGAAGGTCATCTGTAGACCCCTCTGACACCCCAAATACATAATGAATTTATGGTGACATCAAAGATTAAGTAGGATAACTATGAAGTCACAACTCTACTTAAATATTTTTCCATTAATTTCTTTTATTTGGGGGGGGAGATATAAATGTTAAATGATTCCCAAGAAGTCACTACAGCTTCATCTCTGCCCCAGGATAGTCTATCTGTCTGTCTAAAGAATGCAGCTGGTAAAATCCAGAGGCTTGAAGATGTTGGCCCTTATGGTTCACAGCATGTCATTAAAAACTATATCTTCAGATAATTCAAGAGGTTTCACTCTTGAAATAACACTCGCAAGGGGTGTTCTCTTTTTGGTTTACAGACATTGGAAGGAAAAAATACTCACAGTGTATCCAGAGGTGCACCATGTAAGGTTCCTCTTCCGGCTGATGGTGATATTTTATTGAGCACCGTCACCCGCTTTGAATTTATGGGCACTAGCAGAACGCCAGGGACGGTAAATTCTGAGCCTGCTTATTAGAACCGGAGAGCATTTGACAATGCGCATAATGAATGATCATTTGCTGAAAGTATTTGGGGGTATTTTATTCAAACAAAGTAAAAAAGAAATGCATTAAATATTAGTCCTGTTATATATTATGGGACATTATATCCATTTGTGTGCTCATAAATCATTTAGCTATGAATACTTGAGAAGAGCAAGAAAGTGATATCCTCCATACACTCTGAGATAATATTGTCTTAGGATTTGATTACAGGCCCGGCGTCCTTAATGGACAGATTCCTGCTCCATATCCAGTGGCCGGCTGGAGCTGGGACACCAAACAATGATGGTAAGAGAAGAAATTAGACAAGGATCAACCAGAGTTCAGGAGTGTGAATCAGCCATGAAGTAAGACTTACTCGGCTTGTGGGAAAGCTGTCCGTCTCTTTTATTGTATTGCTTCCAGCAGTTGATTTTGTTGTTCAGAGGCGAGAGAAAGGAGAGGAGAGGGAGGACACACACAGAACAGAGAGAGAGAGAGAGAGAGAGAGAGAGAGAGAGAGAGAGAGAGAGAGAGAGAGAGATGACAAGAGGAGAGAGAAGACGAGAGAGGACAGAGAGAGGACAGAAAGAGGACAGAGAGAGGGCAGAGAAAGAGAGATAGAAAGAGGACAAGATGAGAAAGAGGAAAGAAGGTAAAATAATGAGAGGGGACAGAGAGAGAAAAGGGAGTGGGAGACAGAGAAAGAAAGAAGAAAAGACAACGGAGAGGACATTGACAGAAAAGGGGAGAAAAGAGAGAGAGAAAGGGAGAGAGAGAGAGAGGAAAATGGATAATTTTTCTGGGAAAGTATTTAGCTTACTGTCTGTCTTTTTTATTGGACCTGGAATACTGGACTTGGAGAAGCAGGCAGGGCAGCAGTTCTGTGAGTGCCAAGGGGATAAACCCGATTCTTAAAACAAATAGAAGATTGATTCTTTTAGAACAGTTACCAAAAATAAAAAAGTTTCTTGTGATTTGAGCTAAACCAGAGCCCAAGTTTTGCCTCATATACGGGGTAAAGTGGAAAAATGGAAAGGAGAAAAGGAAGAAGAAAGCTGAAAGAAGCGGGGCTGGGGTTGGACGCTGGTGCAGACTGGCCAGGTGATGCCGCGGCCTCGTGTGAATGGGGCCAAGCTCCTTGAACTTTCTCACCCAAATATTCATTTAGATAATGAAGGAAAATCCAACAATAACACCACCCAGGACGAACTTACTTGAATTTTTTTTTGAATTTCAAATGGACATTTTTAGGAAACACATAATCCTTAAAAAAAAGGAAAAAAATGACTCTTTTGTTCAAATGACCCTGGTATTGCTTCGCATCTCCCCAGTTGTGGCTCAGGAGACACCAACACCCTACATCTCACCACCACAGTGGATCACTCCTCTGAGCAAAGAAGTCTGAATGAAAATGAAAGCAAATTGTGGAAGAACGTTTGCAAATTTTAAAAAGGTTGAGTAAATGAACATTTTAAGGTTGCGATAACACAAAGCAAAGGAGTTTCCTGTTAAGACAGACTGCTGAAGAAAACATTCACACTGCACACTGAGTGGGGTTGCTAATGACTTTATTTTGTGTGTGTACATGTGTGCGTGTATGTGTGCAGGTGCATGCATGTGCAAAAACATGCATGTGCGTATGTACATGTGTGTGTGCATGTGTGTGTGCAGATGTGTGTACATAAAGATAAACATACGGGTATGTTCATGTGTGTGCATGCATGTATGAGTGTATATGCCTGTGCGGATGTGTGTGCACAGATATACATACACATGTGTATGCATGTGTATATGTTTATTTTTGTGCATGTATGTGTGTGATTGTGTGTGTGCAGATGCACAGGCACGTGTGTGTCATATGTGTATGCATGCGTGTGCGCATGCAGATACACATAAAAATGAGTTGTGTGAGTGCATGTTTCTGTATGCATTTATGTGTGTGGAGGTAGGGGTGTGTGTGTGCAGACACACATTCATGTGTGTGTGCATGCATGTGCAGGTGTGTGTATGCAACACACATGCACATGAGTGTGTGAGCGTGTAAGTCAGAGATGAGCCTTCAGTGTTGTTTCCCAGGTGCCCTCCATCTTGTGTTTTGGGTCTCTCACCAGACTTGGGCCTTGCCAATGAGCTGTCTGGCTGATTAGGGAGCCCCAGAATTCCTTCTGTGTGTGTTGGGGTCACAGTGCATGGGTTCACTGCCATGCTTTTTGCAGGAGGCGGGCACTGAACTCAGTGCTCACACCTGTGTGCCAAGCACTTTACTGAATTATCTCCTCAGCCCCCTTGATTTCCACTTAGTTCCTAATGATACTCTGAGTTGACTTAGGACTCAGAGCTGCTGACTCACATGTCTATTGTATCCATCACAAGTTCTCCAGTATGTAATGATTCGGGCTTGACAGGATTGAATGTGAGCATGAGACTTCATATATACTACTAATTGACTTTGCTGTCATAATAAATAACTTGTCCAGGTTTATGTTATTTGAGGAGAATTTACCTATCATCTTTCTAGATATCATCTATCCATCATCTATGTATTTATTTCCCTATCACCTGTGTATCCATCATTTATCTATCCATATATCTTCATTATCATGACCTTCATCACTATCCTTATCATAGGTCATTTCTCTATGTGCCATCGAGCCTCTGTAGACCTTCAGAGTCTCATGTTAGCTAAAAAGTGAATGTAAAGATAGTTAAGCCTTTCAAGTTGTTATTCTTAAAACAGTCTTTTTAGCTCAGAATTTTTAATTTTTTTTACTTTGTGGTTTCACAAAATTTATGTTAAATAGAATGTGGAAGAATATAGAGAAATGTACTATAAAAATCATATATTCTCATTATTAGAACTTAAAACTAGATTAATTTCTGTGTGTGCATGTGGGTGCATGTATGTGAGTGCGTGTGTGTGTGTGTGTGTGTCTGTGTGTGTAGTGTATAGGCAGGTGCTATTTCCCCTGTGAAGGCCAGAGGTGGCACTTCCTCATTTGCTCCCCACTTTATGAGACAGGGTCTTTCATTGAGTTTGGAGCTCATCACTGGCTGGATAGTGAACCCCCAGAATTAATCTGCCTCTGTTCCCCAGAGGTTCCAGACACCTGCTGCCACATTGAGCTTTTTAAGTGGGTGCTAGGGAGCTGAACTCAGGTCCTCGTGCTTGTACAGCAAGCCCTTTAAGCTCTGAGCTATCGATGCAGTCCCCGCTTTGATATCATAAGTTAAGAATTTTATGACTGGCCTTATTTATTTATTTTAGTGCTGGGCTGAGTACTGAACTTAGCGATTCACACGGCTAGACAACTGTTCTGCCACAGAGCCATATTCCTACCCCCCCATCATGGAACTCCTATGAATGGTTTACTTGCCTAGAAAATGGCACCTTTGAAATGGATGTTCTCCTAGCATGTCTTATTCATGTTCAGACAAGTGGAAGAAAAATTGATATCGTCCAATCATGCACTGTACTTTGTGCTTCCAGGGATGCTCTAGGGTGGGATGGGGCAACTGGCACTGACTCTTGTCAGAAGTTGGCAGAAGAACCAACAGCTGAATCTTTTCTTTTTCAGGACTGTGTATGGGTGTGGTCTCCCACTGCGCCTGCGTGCAAGCCAAGGGAAAAATAAAAGACACAGCGTGCTGTAAATAATGCAGCCCAAGCCGTGTTGTTCAGAGACAGTTTGGATTTATACAAAGAGGCAGACAGAGCTGTTCTCTGCTGATGTGGTGGGAAAGCAAGCAGCCCTCCAGCCTCTTGCTTGTTTCCACGTCTTAGATGTGAAATGGACGTGACAAGAGGCAACCCAGTGGACGGGCAAGAGTGGGTAGGAAATGGGATACTCGTACCCACCCGGAAAATGGCTGTGTTTTTTGCACTCATCTCTCAGCTTTTCTGAATGAGAATTTTCACAGTAAGACGTGATGGGGGCTGCAGAAACAGTTCAGCGGGGTAGAGAGTGCTTGTCTAGCTTGTGTGAAGCCCTAGCTTTGATCTAGTCTTGCACAAACTGGGCATGGTGATAAAAATCCTGTGCTGTCCTCACACTGTAGGAGGAGACCATAAGGTCAAAGTCATTCTTGACTGCATCACAAGTTTGGGGTCATGCTGGGATATGTGAGAATCTGACTCCAAAATCAAATAAATAAATTAAAAAAATATTTTTGAAAGTCATGAGTCAGGATTCAAGCGCTGGGTTTCAGGCCACTCTTGCTTTCTTTCCAGGGATGGCGAGCTTCTCAGTGCCTGGCTCTCTCATCAATATGTATAAATGATGCTATTCAACTTCAAGGTTGCCGGGAGGGTTCTGGAATGTATAGAGGCTGACAAGAGGCTGGCTTCTCATTGGTAGCAATTGGCACCCACTTTCAATCAACACTCCACCGACAGAAGCCCTCTGCAGGGAATAGTTCTTGGAAGAGAGGATGCATCTGTTCTTCCAGATCTTTCTGTTTACTTGTGGATTAAGCCAGAGCACCAGTGTTCTGTGTCTCTGCACCATGTCACTCATAAGCAGCCCGTCAAGATGTTTACACTCCCCTGTCCTTGGGAGATGCAACAGGTTTTGGGTGGGGGCATCATTGCCAGTCTCATGACTTCTGAGAGCCCCCTGCTAGGCAGACTAGCGTGAGGCTCTCTGAATGTGTTTCAGGAGCCCCTCGCCATCAAGAAACTTTTCTGTGTAGCCTGATCCCAGATGATTTCTCTGTGTTTTGTTTTTTTTTTTCCTCATAAGCACTATAAGTTGTTTCATACTTTGCCTTTCCTTTTGGTACTGATATGTAGAGACTTGGGAGCCTGATTTGGGCCCTGAGGTGTGTGTGGGGGGGTGTCTACTCAAAGAAATTGTATGAGTCTGATCCACAAGTCATATATAGCTTTGTCTATCCTTAGAGCCTCTTTTTAAATTTTTGCATGCATGCACGTGTATGTGTGTGTGTGTGTGTGTGTGTGTACAAGAGGGCACTGAGTGTGTACACCCCTGGAGGAAAAAGGGTGACATGGGGAACCATCCTGAATTGCTTTACCCTCTATTGCTTTGCTTTGCGCTTTACCTAGGCTCTGCCTTCTAGGGCCAAATTACAGGCTATCACCATTTCCACCTCGAATTTTTATGTGGGATCTGGAAATCTGAACTGGGGTTCTTTTGCTCGAGAGGCAAAAGTTTTAGGCCCTGAGCCATCTCCCTAGCCCCTGCGTGGACTTCATACCTGGACCATTTTTCCCTTGACATCTATGCCACATTGGTCTATTTTAGGTATTCTTGCCAATCTTTAGTCCTTTGGCAAATAACCCGGTGCCATATAAATAAGCCAAGAAATAAATGATATGGAGCAATCATTGTGGTTGATAATAAAATAGAAATAGAACACACAGCTAGAATGAGGGAAGGCTGAAGGTAGTAAATCTTTCCGAAGAAGATGATTAATATTGCAGCAAAGTTGAACACTCATAAATGGCTGAAAATAATATGTTACAGACCGTGTTCATTAAAGAAAATAGCTCAAAAATGTTTATGGAGTGGGTGATAGGTGCCAAGTGCAACTGCAGCCTATGGTGGGACAGACTGTAGTCAACAGAAACTTCAGAACATCTTGTAGGGTGAAGGAAATTGGTTTCAGAAATAAGATTTTGGACGTGCACATGACTGAGGATCATGGGAAGGACATGAAATGGTAGAGGGGCTTATCAACTTGTGAGGGGATAACACAAATACAGAATGGAAATAGGAGTTGTATTGCTGGGTGGGAGAAAGCTGTGCTGGGCCAGGCTGACGGTGTGTGTCCTGAGGACCAGATGCTGCCGCAGGGTGGCCAGGAGGCTGGGCTGAGTTCAGGGTCTCCCTGACTGTTTCGAGAAGTGAGTTGAACAGTGAGGGATGAAGCCCTGGCTAGAGAAGGAAATTCTCACATCCCAAAGCTGTGTCACAGAGTGGAGGCAGAGGGATGTGCAGATTTTCAGGGCAAAGCGGCATCTGCTTTTTCTCTCAGACTTTCTATGTAAACATGAGGTTGTTACAAAGACCTTCATAGAACTTTTACTATGTAAACCCAGAGCTAATTGGCTTACAGTATTCCTTAGTATCAAGGGGCTTTCTAAAGACCCTCTTTTACTATCTCATTTCAGAACTGAAGAAAGCTGAAAATTTACTAAGAAGGCTCGTTTTCATCCTAGATGCTAGCTGGTCTCTTGAAGTTCTTCGGATAGACTGAGATGGATTGTGGGATATACTGGGATCCAGGAATAGATTATAAACAAAGATTAGAAAAGCAAAACCTCATATTTCATACTGAATAACATGATTTACAAAGGTTTTTTCCAGGAGAGAGAAGAGGAAGTATGAAAGGAGGAGAGGAATGAAAGAGGGGATGAGAATCTCATTGGTTGGTCCCTGTCGTTATTCCTTGGAGCCTGGAGAGAGTCTCGTGAAGACCTATGATAAGTGTCCAAAGGTGAGGTTTGTCCGATGCTGTTGCTGGGAACACTGGGCTCCCATGTCTTTCTCAGGCAACAGTGGTGCTGAGCTTTATATATAAGTTCATTGTTTCTTACCTCATACTCCATTGATCAGCCCTTGGGCCTCAAACCTATCCTGCACCCTCATTCTTCCCTTGACATTACTCTTGAAATCATTTTGGTGCCTAGGAACAAGATGCTTCAATATCATGTCAGAGTGAATAGGGAACACAGAACATAGACTGTCCTCGCTGTCATGGTTTGACGTGGGTTGCCTCCCACAGGTTCATGCGTCAGAACCCTTAGCTGCCGTCACTGTTTGAGAAGGTTGGAACACCTTTAGGAGGTGGAGCCTTGCTGAGGGAAGGTGTCTCACAGGGGGTGAACTTTGAGGTCTGGAACCCTGGCCCTATTTCCACAGTTTGCTCTTGTTCTCTCTGCCTTCCTGATGGGTTTGGTGGCCTGAGCAGGTCTCCTCCATCTGCCTCCAGCTACGCCTTCTGCTATGTGAATTCCAACATAAGGGACTGTATCTCCCACCTGGAAGCAAAAAAAGCTTCCTTTCTCCCTCAAGTTGTGTGTATGTGTAATTATTGTTTTACATCAGTAAGAGAAAAGCAACTGTTTTTGCACAATGGCGACTATTAGTTGTTCCTTTTTTTTTTTTTTTTTTTTTTTTTTTGCTGCTATGAGACAACACTCTGACCAGCTTAAGGGAAGAAAGAGGAGATTTATTTGCTTACCTTTCCAGAAGGGAGAAATAATTTATTGTGGCGGGAATCCCATAGCAGAAAGCATGGCTGGAGGTGGAAGCAGGAGGCAAGTTCAGGTTGCTTCTGCCATCAGAAAAACAGACACAGCAACTGAGGAAGCAGGTAAAGCCACCAAACCTCCAGGCCCGTCCCTTGTGGAGTACCTTCCTTCAGCCAGACTCCACCTGCCAAAGGTTCTCCACCTTCCCAAACATTAATAGCAGCTAAGGCTACAAACACAAGCCTATGTGGGGCAATTCACACCTCAAACCATGACAACCACCTTTGCATTTCAGAGGTCTTGACTGATTCTTGAACAATGTTGTTATACTTGGTCTCAGCCAACGGGACACAGGTCACCGTATATCTGTGTAGCTCAGGTCAGGCACTTAGGAGATGTTCTAGAATGAAGAAGACCTCCTCGGGGTTTATTGGGTTTCCATCCCTTCCTAGACATAAAAGGCTCACATAAGTTTTTAATATCCTCTCACTTGGTACTCATATCCTGTGCCACAATCCTGCAGGCAGCTGGGGTCATTTATGTCCATTGCAGAGAGGAGGAAACAGAGGGTCAGGAAGTCGAGTGAGCTGTTCAAGGTGACACTGAACTGTTCAAGGTGACACAGGTGCTCTGTGAATCAGTGTGTCTTCCCTGTGTAGCAGCATCTGCTAACGAAGGAGACCTCCTTAGCTCAGGCAGCAGAGTGCTGTAATTACGGTGAGTAATAGAGAATCTGTGCTGGTTAGATACTTTTGTATTAATGGAATATTTAATGAATGTGCATATGGATGTGTTTTATAGAAACACCAGTTTTACAGTGGTAGAATATAATTATAAGAGAAAGGAGGATTTGTTCTGGAAACATTCTATAAAGAAGTTCTTGCTCTTTGCAGTAAAACAATGAGAAATTGTAGCAATACAACAGTAGTTTTTTTTCCCCCTAGTGTCTTTGGAGTCAGCCTTGGTGGACAGCAATAGGAGGAGAATGATCCTGAAGGCTCTCTGGATGGTTGAGACACGGAGTCCTTGTGGTGTTAACCGTCGTGGATAGTGACACATGCTCAGGAACTGTGGCAAATACAGAGCGCAGACTCTCTGGTGAGTACCTTTAACTGCAGAGACATAGATTCCTTCCCCGTATGGATAATGGATGGGTTTCTACTGGGCTTTGCAGTAGAAATACAGGCTTTTTACTGTGAATCGGTGGAAACGAAAACATTGTGTAAAGGATGAATTGTGAGGGCCACTAAGCCACCTCCCAGAGGACGGCAGTGGAAGGCTTGGCTTGGTCATATTTGGCCAGCCAAGGTGGCTGTCAAAGGAACTTCCTGGGACTGTCTGGCCAGGAGGATGGGGAAGAGCAGAGAGGCAAAGATCCTGGGGCTGCACCGAAGGGGGCTGTGTATCCTGTAGTAGGCAGCACCAGCGACTTCTCAAATATAAAAGAGCAAGGTCTGTATCTTAGACACGATTACTCTTTTGACTGCAGTGAGACAGCATTCAGACTCAAACAACTTAAGGGGAGAAAAGGGAGATTTATTTGGCTTCCGGCTCCAGAGAGGAGACATAATTATAACAGCACAAAAGGCACGGAAGGCAAAAGTTAGAGACAGAGTAGGCCGTCATGGCAACACACACAGACTGCAGAACTGCAAGCTGCTACAGAGACTAGTAGCAGAGCAGGGCAGGGCTACCTGTCTTCAAAATTCACTCATCCTGCTCTTCCCTACCCCTGTGATGTGCCTTCCTCCAGCAAGGCACCACCTCCTAAAAATACCCTGACCTTCCCAAACATTAACAGCTAATGATGCAAACACATGGGCCTGTGTGTGTGTGTGTGTGTGTGTGTGTGTGTGTATGTGTGTAAGGGGAGCAGCTCACATTCAAATTATGTCAACAACCAATCAAGTTATTCGTAAATCCCCAAACTCAAAACCCAAGCTAGAGCAGAAACAAAACAAAATAGAACACAACAAAGCAAGGACAGAAGTCTGTCCTGGAAGGATGTGCAGGGTCTAACAGGAGACAGATGGACTTAGTATGGATGTCAGAATCAATGACAGGAAGCCACCTGGTCTCCAGAATGGGGTTCTTGTCAGCTGAGTGGAGATCCTCTGTGAGCTGGAGTGTGGTCTTAAAAGGATAAGACCATGAACACCTCTGGACCATGAATGACTCAGACTGGATTCCTTGGATCTATCTGTTGCTTTGTCCTTTCAGGTGCCAGAGAAGCTTCAGAAGTTCTTCAACTATGACACAGCCAAGAGCAGATTAGAAAAGACTTGCCTGGGATACACAGATGACTCTTCAGAGACTTCAAGATCCTTGACTGAGCTCAAGGAAATTACAGACAGGATCTAAGGCTGATGCCGAGTGGTACACAACCTTCTAGAAGGAAATGTATTTAATCGACAGATATTGAACAAGCACCGAGTGTGCACCAAGGCCTGTGCTTGACATTTTGTACAACGTGGAATGAAGCAGACCTGACTCCTTCATTGGCAGCGTTTACATTCTAGAGGAAAAGTTCATACATTAAATGAATGAACTCATTAAAGTATAACAAATGTTATAAAAGAAAGACCGGAATATTCCAAGGGAATAGCAGGGCACATAAATTAGATTGGGTGATCTGAAGGAGTAATCTTTCCTGCAGACACTTGAGAACCCGCAGAGAGGAAGGGTGATACAAACCGAGAAAAGACATGCTAAGAAGAGGGTGAGCATCCAAAGGCCTGGGGTAGGAAAAATGCATCGTAGCCTTGGTGCCCTTAAATCTTCATCAGTTGCCGGAGAGTAGGCAGGAGATAAAGTTCTAGAAGAGTGTGCAGGATCACATGCCTGTAGGCCACCAGGAAGAGTTTTTACAAGTAGAAGGACGTGTTTTTCCTTGCATTTGTGAAAGTCACTGTAAGGATTGGGATGGCGGCTCAGTGGGTAAGAGTGCTTGCCGCGCAAGTGTGAGGAGCTGAGTTTGGATCTTGAGTATGCACATGGAAAGCTGAGCATGGCCGTCCGTGCTGTAGCCCCAGCTCTGAGGAAGTGGAGGCAAGAGAAGTCTGGGACTGACAGTCACTGGCTTAGCTCCAGTTCACTGAGAGACCTTATTTCAGAGGAGTGAGGCAGAAAGTGATAGAGTAGGACATCTGATACCTTCCTCTGGCCTCTGTGTGTGGGTGTCTGTCTGCACATGCATGTGACCACCACACACACACGCACACACACACACACACATGCACACACATCAGTGTGCACACACATATACACAACACACACATGCACACACATCAGTGTGCACACACATATGTACATTGTGCACAAACACATATACACAACACACATGCACATAAGCTAGCACACATACATATATGCACATTGGTATGCACACACACATGCATACATACATCAGTATGTACACACATATATGCATATTGGTGTGCACACACTCATACACAGCACACACACGCATACATACATACATCAGCATGCAAACACATAACACACATTAGCTTGTACACACATATACACAGCACACATGCACATGCACATCAGTGCACACACACACACACACACACACACACACACATACACACACACACCCTAAGCTGAAAGATCTCTCTCTGTCTGCTGAACGGAGAAGAACAGCATTAGAAGCCACAGCACCAGTTAAGAGACAGTGATAATGGATAAGGTAGCAATGATTGGGCCTGTGAGGAAAGAAGGAGAGCTACAAAGAGCTAACTTGCTTGGAGGTACACTTGGAACACAATTGATATGACTCACCAAAGTGGCTCTATTGGGAGGACATGGAGAAAAGACTGAGGCTAATGAAAAAATCTAGAGGAGGAGAAAAAAATAATAAAAATGGGGTCATGCCATGTCCTTATCCAACCATGCTGTTTCGACAAGGTCCGGCATGACAAAATATTGTTTCAAGGAAACAATTTCTGGATAAAGGGCATGACATTATTTGATATAAATAAGAGAAATAAGGAAAATATAGGGATAGTTAGGCCTTAGTGTTACTACCTGCCTTAGTGTTCCTGTCTGGTTCTTGCCTAAAGCCTGCTAGCAGGTGTTGGTGCTAGGGGCTAGGTGCTAGGTGCTAGGTGCTAGTGCTAAGGGCTCTCCCTATGTAAATTAAGTTTTGACTCTGGCAGGAAGATTCTTTCCTCCAGGAGTTGCCTTTATCTTGTATATGTTCTTAGATCTTTTTTTTTTTCCCTCAGGACTAGCTAGGTTACAGTCCCTTCCCTATACATTTGATGTTTATACATTAACCAGGTAAATCTGCTTTGAAACATCCATTGTCCCTTTGCTTTTAGCAACTGAGTGTCATGCCTGCTTTAACTCTACCTGGAGACATCACGTCTGGTCCCACACAGAAAATATATGTCACTTCTGCTCTTCTTTTGTTACCTGGAATGAATATGCTTTAATAATCCTGTAAAGAATTTGGTCCTGTCTTTCTTTGATATTTTTCCCTATGGGCATAGTGACACATCCCTTGTCCTTTAGTCTAGATTTTCTAAAGTGCATAAGCTCTGCTAAAAATTTCAATAAATGAGTTCAGATTTACTCAGCCTAGAGAGTGTCTGTCTATCTGTCCTCCATTCGCTAACTCTCCACCTTGCCGAGGGGAGCCCTAGATTCGAGGTTGCAGCTTGGACTGCAACAGGGTCACAGATACCACAAAAATGTTTCAAGAATTAGGAGTGAACAGAAATTTGAGACCAGAAAGAAACATTGGAAATTCCAAAAAATGAGATCTTCAAAAATCTCAGAGTCCCATCAGCAAGAGGACTTTCATGGCCTTAGCAAGAATAATATATTAGGGAAGGTGTGGATGTAGGGGTACCATTCTGTCCAGAGTGAGGATAGAATAGATGATAAGGAAGAAAGGGTGCTATAAGGACAATATAAATGTCCTGTGGAATCTGAATTCCCTTTTAGGTGGGATTTTCTCTACCATATTACTCAGAGTAGGTCAAGCTGGATAGCAATCTCAGACTCTCTAGCCCACCAAAATGGGCTATCAGACTAGCAGGCAGTGCAACACAGTAGTAATTAACTACATGTGGATGTTTCAATCTAAACTAATTGAGATAAACATTAAAAATTCAGCTACTTAATGTGCCAGCCACATTTTTAAATGTTCGTTGGTCATTAATGAGACATAGGCACACACACATATACCATATACACATTTCTTTAAGAACAGACAACTATCCACTTAAACCACACCAGGACAAGAGATCTAAACCATGATCATCCTGGATAAAGTAGGCTCTACAGATGCATCAGTTAGACTGACTGTTTTCAGAAACTTTGTAATTTTGTGCCTGTTAACACTTAGCACCTGGATAAAAGAATCTGAAGCCCACATGTGAGTAGTCTAGAGATGGTCTTCCATGAGCCTCTGAGACGCATGCCTGTGTGTAATTCTTGTCCCTGGAGCGTGCATTGAGCCTAGCTATTGGTTGCTCTGTTTTGTAAGGTTTCAAAATGACTTAGTTTTTTGATCTGTGTGTATGAGTTGGATACATACATGTGTGTTTATGCATACATGTGTGAGGGTGCCCATACATGTGTGCACACATGCATGTGGAGGATGAGCAAAAACCCTGGGTATTGAACTCATTATTTAGTTTAGACTGATAAGCCAGTGAGCAGTAAGTATCAGCCTTTCTCTGATGCCCCAGTGCTGGGAGTACAAGTGGACTCTAGTGCACCCAGAAGCTTTACAAGGGTTGGGGGATCAAACTCATGTCCTTGTGTTTGTAAGGAACTTTAGAGACCGAGCCATCACCCCAGCCCCTAGAGACCTGTGTCTGAAAGATAGAATACAGTTAAGGCCTGGCGTGCCACTTCTGAGATTAGGTTCCGTGAAGACCGTGGATTCTATTTCATATTCTCTGAGAGAAGCCAGCAACTATGCTATGGAATGGTCTATGGCAAACGTCTCTAGTCATCAGTCAAGGTAAAACCAGAGCCCTTAGTCTAAAAAGCTGGGAACTGTCAGCAGCCTGAAGGGGTAGACTTATGGCAGATCTTTCCTAACATGGGAATGAATCACAGCCAGTACTTTGAAACAGGCTCGTAAGATACCTTAAGGCAGGGGTACTCAGCTAAAATGCCTCTGAATTCATGATTCGGAGGAAATGAGAAATAAATGTTTCCAATTTTGTACTACTGAGCTGTAGGTGATTTGTTATCCAGCAATTGGTAAAATGTGCATTTAGACCATTTTAGTGATGACTTTGTAAATTTGAAAGCATTTTCCCTAGTTGTTTAAACCTGCCAAACTCAACATCTCTTGTACGTCTCATATTTTTTTTCTTTTACCATTTAGGAAAACTAGCATGTAGCTTAAGGAGGCCATAGTAAGTCTTCAATATGTATTTGTTGATTGGGTGAAAAAAGAAAGAACCCATCGATTCTTAGTAGAAGGCAATTGAATCTTTGCTGTCATCCACTCACAGTGGATAACAGTTCCTTGGCTTGAGAAGAGACTTTCCATCAATAACCTTCTGAGCCTAAGTAAGACAGAGAACTTCACTGGAAGGCTTTTAAGATGAAACGACCTATTTTCTTGTGTTTTCCTCCCTCTGTCATGCGCATTCTGCACTCATTTCATTCATTATCACTCCACATACATTAGTGGCCACTGACGAGCTGAACTGGGTTGGTAAGTCTTTTCCTCCAGATTTCTAAGTCAGCATAGCTAGGCTTCTCATGAACACAATCAAGACACAGGATAGTCTGAGCGCCACAAGGCCCAGTGTATGGTTAAGACATTCCAGAGGAGGAAAAGAGAATCCAGGAAAAGACAAAAACAAACACTGTTGATGATTCCGCCGGGCAAAGCCGCAGAAGTGTCTGGGTGAGATCGGAGCCACAAAGACAGGTGTAACGATGATAGTCTGAATCACTGAAAATTAGCTACCTACCTCTGCTACCTCAGGGACAGTGCAATTACCAGGGCTGGCATTGGAACAATAACATCCCACACAAAGCCTCACACAATGCTTTCTGTTAAGAGTCCGAGTGGCATTGAGACGAAACTCCCCGAGCTGCCTTCCGTATGGTCAAAGGAACTTTCCCTTTGGAATACCCACTCCCTGATCTTGGAGAATGAGAGCGCTGCGGGATTCAGTAAAACTCTCAGGAACTACGTCCAGAGGGTCCCCAGGGATTCAGAAACCACTTCAAGGAGAAAAGAATTTTTATAAAAGCTGGACCATGGGAGACGTGCCTTCTCGAAACTGGGAGGGAATTTGTATCTGGTGCAGCCATGCATTCAGTATGTAAATTCAAAATGAAAAAGGTTACCCAGACTTAGTGTTTCTGGAATCACATGACACACTCTGCAAGTGGCCTAGTGAGGAATCTAGAGGTCAGAGGGGGAGGAGGGAGACCACAGATTTCTGTGTTTCACTGACAGTGCTGGAAAGTTAAAAAAAAATTCCCCAGTCTATATGAAAGCATTCCTGTTACACCTTGTCTTATTCTAGATTCCTTGACTAGACAGATCTCCCTCTCTTTTCTCCCTGAAATTGTGCTGTTTCAATAGTCCCCTTCTGCAGAGCCAGCGTTTTCCTGAACAGGAATCTCCAGTGATTACTGTCTGCGTGGGCTCAAGCTACCCTTGTTGGTGTTAGAGTCAACGACACAATCAATCTGCTGATGGTAGAGTCGTGCCTTATATCTCGCTTGGGATAGCCTTGTATCTCGCTTCTTAATTGAATTAGAAGCTTCCAAGGAGACAAGAAGCATGTTTTACTTTGTGTGCCCGCTGTCCTTGTGAAGCTGCTCAGATACCTTAACAACAACTGGCACCCCGACTGACAGTCTCTGCCCACGGGAGGAAGCCCCTGAGCCAAATGAGTTGATTCGGAGGGAATCTCAGCTCACAAGGGTTGAAGGAGAACATGGAGACAGTTTAGAGTCATGGCTTAAGTTTCAGAACCCAACAAAGGCAACCAGTCATGGAAGCACGTAGACCACAGACTTGCTCTCATGAGCTAGAAGAGTTAGAAAAAACTGTGACTGGCGAATAGTTTATAACTACTAGATGGGATGCAGCAAAAAGAGCAAAATCAGATTTAATTTTACTACGTGCTGAGTTTCACCATATTTTACCTTCAGAGATGTCCAAATAGAATCAGCTCTCCCCAAATCACAAATGAGCCTGGGGCACAGAGTCAGAGAGGATGGATTGACAGCCATAGATTCTTGAATTCATCACTACAGGGTCTCAAAGCTCTCTCAGGTGTCCATTTTGCCAAGGGCAGTATTTTTTCTATGTTTTCAGTTTACAATAATGATAGTAGTATAAACCAAACCACCCAAGATTCTTTCCTATATTATCATGTACCTGTGTTCCAGTCAAAAGTAAATATCAGAAAGCAAGTGTTGATATGTTTAAGACCAAGCAGTGACGAATAGGTTTATACATTGAGACATTAAAGCGAGATTCGTCTTCCTGTGTCCTCATTCAAATAAGTAAATATCTTTTCTTTGATGAAAAGAATCACCATGAAGTCTTCCAAAGTCAATAGTAGTGGGCCTTTCTTATTTATTATTTTTGGATTCAACAAGATAACCCCCCTTTCTGGTTGGAGAGTCTCCTTGGTGGGAGTGTCCACTGGAACGTCCAGCTGGTTTGTTAATATTGAATCTATTATTCCAGTTCTCCTGCTTCTAGGTAGAAAGCAGCTCAGGTGACCAACTTGGGCTCCACCAGCTCATCTTGCCAGGACTTGGACACTGAGTGGGGGGATTTGCATAGAGAGAACAGAGCTCAGTTTGTGTGATGGGCCCGTGGAGTTGGTTTCTTTGTCCCACAGCTGTGCATAGGCAGGGATGAGTTCCTCTCCATCCCCACCCTCTCCTTCCTCTCCCACTGTCTGTTTTCCAACTTTGACTATCTAATATCTCCTCATTCTACTGTTTAACACTTAGGCTTATGAACTAGGAGAACTTAAATCAACTCAAGCCATCGCTGCTGCTCACAGTCGGTAGTACAGTAGGAAAAATACAGTAGACAAGCCCTGGTGCTCACAGGAATGACCAAATTAATCTTTATGTCTCTCAGCTTTACCAGGGCCATGGAGATGGTTTTCAAAACACAGTGATTCACAACCCAAACAGATTCCTTCAGGTGCTCAGAGTTAATGACCGGTGTCAAGATGGACTAGATACTTGACGTCTGAACGAATGTTTAGCCTGGAGATGATGGTTGTTACTCAGATGGGGAATGTCAACATGAGGTGCACAGAATTGAGAGGCAGACAGGTGTCATGCAAACAGCGCAGGCTTTGAAGTCTCTCTGTGTTAACAGCTGTGTTGAACCCTTGCCTGCTCAGCCTCTGCAAGTCTCCACATCCCCATGTGCTCAGTGGGATAAGCAGGTATCCACTTCAAGTTGTAATTAGAGTTCATGAATCTGGAGTACCTGGATGATAGTGAATTCATGTTCATTTCCATATCCTAGGGAAGCCGAGGTGCACACAGATGGGATCATGAAGGAATAGATGCCAACAGTCCAGAGAACAGATTTCAACCAGGTTATGTGTGTCTGTGTGTGGGCTGCTGGGATTTGCAAAACTAATATTTATAATTCTGGTTGTTTACAAGTAGTGCTAGAGTGTCATGACAAAATACTTCATATGTCATTAAAGTATATGCATGCACCAGTTCATTTTTCATGACTGCAGTGAGCTAGAAGAGTAGCCTGTTTCTTAGTTCAGTTTTCAAAGCTGGCTGTCCAGGATTGGGTGGCCTCTTGGTTTGGGCTTCTGAGAGTGCCTTGTGCAGTGCATAGCATCATAGTGAGAACATTCCAGAAAGACAGCTCCTATTATAAGACACAAAGCCAGAGATCATGGAGAGGGGCCAAGTTTGCTTCTCTAACAACCAACTTCAGAAAGCTAACTCATGGATACCAAGAGAACTTCCTTAAGCCCCACAGCTGTGGGCTAGTACTCAGTGGTTTAAGGATCTCCATCAAATACATCTGAAACCTTGCCACACTGAAGGTCCAACTGGGGAACCTTTGGAGAACATACTGAACTCATATTGGTGCATGGGTGTTTGAACTGTACCCAGCCACGGTGGTCCCAAAGGGCAGATTAGCCTGTGGATGTATCTAGTTGACTTCTCATAATCATCATTTCTTGTTTTCCATGAACTCACAGAGTGTAACCTTCATGAGAGATTAAAGTTTAGGCACCAAAGGTGATACCTGACAAAAGAGACTGGTGGGGTGTAAGAATAAACAGATGCTTGTTTTTGAGTAAAAGAGTTACCCAAAAAAGTTTCACTTAACTTTGGCAACGGCTTGTAATGTCTTCCTGGGGGAAACGAAGCAATTGCTATGCCAAAATCATGAGATAGGACTATGCAAAAATATTGTAGCCCTTGTTTTTGCAGCCAATTCAAAACTATGTCTCAAACACAAGATGTTAAGGGGCTGAGGGGTGTTATTTAAAATTTTTGTTCACATTACACTACAATACATGTTTGGAGTCATTTCTGTGGTAGTATCAGGGTAGTATAGATCCCCCTTTCTCTAGGTAAAATTAAATGCAATGCTAAGGGGCCAGGGTTTTAGAAAGAAAGAAAAGAGAAAAAAACTCTAAAATGTAATGATGGGCTGATCGTGGAAAATCATCAAGTCATGGAGCCACAGAACATCCCAAAGTGTTTCTCTGTTTGTGTTAGCTGATCATCTATAAGGAATATACGAAACCATGCTTAGAACAACAAGACTTTTATACACATGCATTTAAAAACTTAGCTCTGGCAAGATCAGCAATTCTGACACAAACCATGAGTTGCTAGAAGATAAGCGAGACATGATGTTGGTTATGATAAAGACATTCTATACCTTAGGGATTAGGATTAAGTGTCTCTCCACTCTTGGGGGACAAGGCTATGAGGTAATGTGTAATAGAAAAATAAAGGGCTAGAGAGATGGCTCAGGGGTTAAGTCTCTGCCTTACAAGTAGAAGGACCTGAGTTTAGATGACAAATTTTGATGTAAAAATGCCAGGCAGAAATGCCAGGCCTGTACTACTGGCCCTGGAAGGTAGAGTCTGGAAACTCCAGAGCAAAGCAAAAAGAGGTACAGTAATCCAAGTCATGTTTGGGTCTCCACAGGCACACACAGCACCTCCTGATACAAACATACATGCACGCACACATGCATGCAGAAGAAAAAACAAAGCAAGAGGAATCATGAAAGTTAATTATAAAGTATCTGTAAGTCTTGCAGTGACCTACTATAAATGGAACTGGTAAGAATTGTTTGAAGTTGTAGCTTCAATCCTCCAGAATTTTGTATAGCACTGTGATTTACAATACATACAGAATACTTTATTGTCTTTTTTGAATAAATGAAAAGTGTCTCTTCTAAGTGTACTGGCTAGATGCAGGTGTCAATGTGACCATTGAAAATTGAATTTTTAGACACACTATAAAGAACAATTTAGTTAAGGCAAGCTGTGAACATTGTTTAATTAACATGTAAGAGCACAATCCATATTGGGTGGGACAGCGCATTCCTAGAGCAGGCAGATACCTGGAGGGAGAAGCGGTTAGCTTTTAGCCAAAAGGCAAGTGAGGAAGCACTTCCCCCTTTCACCTCTTTAGTAGATGTGGTGTGATTGGTTCCCTGGGGTCCTGATGTTGGCCCAAATTCTCCTGCCTTCATAATGACCTGTGACCAAGAAATGTAAGCCAGAAAGATAACCCTTGTTTCTCTCAGTCGTTTGGGCCCTGAATTCATTCGGCCATGGGAGGATGAAACCAACATACATCATCTCTGCTATTAACAATGTTTTGCTTGATTTCCTCTCTCTAAAGGACGCATTATTTTGTTTAAAGGTTATTTATCACCCAAGCACATCCTCTCTGTGGTCCTCCCACCAAAGAGGCGATACGGAATATCATCCTACAGATATGCAGGGAAACTCAGTGGCAGAGAAAATAATAGTGTCGTTGACCTCCTTAACGCTGGAGATAAATTAACTCTAAGAAGATATTCGCAGGGTAGCAATTGCCTTGACAGGAGAAATTCAGCAGACCAAGGAGACAGTCGCCGCTGTCACTCAGCTGCGCTCCACAGTCTTCTGTGGTCACCATGGCCGGCAAGCCATTTCTCCCTCTCATCTTGAAGTTCAAGGTGCACTGCACTGAATTAAAGTCCAGCTACCCAGCGTCTCCCTCACCCAGTGGCTCCGTTTATGGAAACCAGAGACATCCTTATTAATTTAAATCTCCACGGATCAAATAACTCTTCTCATATCATCCCGTGACAGGATACCATGACAGCTTCATGGTAGATATTCTTGCCAGGACTACAAGGAGCTCCACCTCCCGGGGAACACATTTTGTCAAGATATTTAAATGAGCTCCTGCCAAGGGTAAAGAGATCAGGGAAGGTGTGAAAGAGAAGCAGAAGAGAACTGGTGGAAAAACCAACTGAAAGACAGGAAGAAAAAGAGGCCGTTGATTTAGGGGTCCCCAGGTCACCTTTGGCCGGCCGTGAAATGCATTTTATGTTTTCATTTGTTAATTGAACACTAAATGAAAATGGCAATAATTAATATTTTTATTGCCTATTAATTAGACAGTCATATTGTGGGTAAGCTACCTGGTAAGTGATATACGAGGCGTGACTAAGCTGGAGAGCCACGGAGGATTGATTGAAACCTCCCACGTGGAACTCAAAATGTGTTTGACATTTGGCCGGGTTATTAGAAGGATTTTTTAGTGAATTTCTAGTTCCGATGGTTGCTTTGCATGTTCAATGGGCTGCAACTACACATAAGGTGACAAGGAGAGATTTTTTTTTCTTTTTTCTTTTTTGGTGATTATTTCACAGTGGCAGCAGGCTGAGACCATGTGTGATCCCAGGCTCCCTTCTGCATGTGGAGTTTCTCAGGTCTTATGCCTTCATCCAGTTGCCAAAACATCTGGTTCAGTTTTTTGGGGGAAATATTTGTAGTTATTTCTCCATCCGGATTTAATCACTACCACTGAACATTAATGGGTGCCCTGCTGGCCTAATAGATTTTATCTGTGTGCCCTCATATCTATGAGGTGCAACTGACAAGCTAGAGCGACCTTTGGAAAACAGTCACGACCCAAAAGGGCGGAGGATGGGTGGAATTCAGAGGATGAACCCAGAGTGGATGTGTGGGACTGGGATTCTAATCTGCAAAGATTAGGTTTGCAATTTAAAGAACTGAATCTGTATTGAGGTAAATGAAACCCTAAATGAGATAGAGTGGTTAATGTCAACCATAGAGGCATATACTGCTATACTGAAACTACTAAAATGTCTAGTATTTCATAGGAATTTTGTTTTGTTTTGTTTTGTTGTTAGTTGTCTATTCAGTCAAACCCCAGCGGAGGCAGAAAAGGAAATGAAGAAGCAGTAGGCGCTGTTTATTACATTCCATACATCAGGGACTGCACTAGATTCTTTAAGTACCTGCTTTCCTTAGCCATTGGGTACTGTCTGAGGAGCAGAACATTCAGCAATTCTGTACCTAGTTCATACATTGAATACATGGATCTGGGGTTCAAATGCAAGTGCCTTTGAATTCGTTCTGTTCTTGTCCCTCTGCTGTCACCACCGCCCATCATGGAGCGATCCTTAAATACTAAGTTCCAGGCAAAGTGTTGTTGGGGATACAGAGGGGGGAGTGGTAACAAGAGCGGAGGGGGAGGTCAACCAAACTGCTGCACTGCAGGGGGCAAAGTCCTGGCTAGCTAGGTACAATTCTGCCTGTCTCTCCGCTGTCTTCATACTGAATCTCAAAATAGGGTCAAGTAGTTTTCATTGTCACTATTGATACTGTCATAGTGAGTGAAGCTGATGTTCATAAAATCTGGGAAAACAGTAGTTTATTATCAGCCTATACATAGTAAAAAGATAATACGTGGCAGTGGTTTAGATAGGCTACTTTGGAATCAGCAGGTCTTCCCTCTGAGCCTTGGCTCTCAGTTACTCTCAGGAAGGTTCTGGAGCTATTGGGACACACTCTCTTCTTCTATGAGGTAATGTTGCTCTCTTTTTCTCACTGGGATTTTTAACCATTGCTTGAGCTAATGTGGTATAGTATAGTTACAGTGCTTGTTATGTTGCTAGGAGCATCATTGCTCTTAGATGCTTGGGACCCAAATGGGAGTATTATTTCTTAGAAAAGATTGATGAGTTCAATGGCACAAAGAGCGGTAGTTTGTGGGAAGAGCTAATGGGGGCTCCTCCAAACCTGCACTCCATGCCACACTGAACAGTATTTCTTAAATGTTTTTGGTTAACCAATTTAAAAATATTTAGTTATTTATTTGAGAAAGAGAGAGAGAGAGAGAGAGAGATATTTGGTGAGGGTGTGCCTATAAGTCAAGCACCAGGGTGCTGAGGCAGGAGGATTGTAAGCTCAAATTCAGTCTCAGCTTCATGGTTAGTTCAAGGCCAACCCAGTGAAATTCTCTCTCTTTCTCTTTCTCTCTCTCTCTCTCTCTCTCTCTCTCTCTCTCTCCCCCTCCCTCTCCCTTCTTTCTCTTTCTTTCATAGCTTTGTAATATATTTCTTTTTTAATAAATGAATAGTATTCTTTTGGATAGATATACCACAGGTTATCCATTTACCTACTGACAGACATCTTAGTTATTTACTATTTCTGGCAATTAGTTAAAGCATTGCTGTATGAATGAATATTCGCTGTGTAAGTTTTTACATGGAATATCATTTTTGCCTTATTTGTTTAAGTACTTAGAAGTGCTATTAGCTTTACAAGATATTAGCTTTTTAATAGGTAGATAATTGGGCTGTGATGATAACTGAGTTGGTAGAGTGATTGCTCAGTGTACACAAGATCAGCTCTATCACTAGCACCTAATAAACCAGGCAGTACATGCCTTTAAACCTAAAACTGGGGAAGGGAGATGGGAAGGTAGGGGGAGTAAAATTCCGGTATTATCTCTGGGGATGTAGCAAGTTAAAGACCGGTCTATGATTCATGAGACATTATCTCAAAAAAAAAAAAAGTCTACCAGCACAGCTGCCTCAGTGCAGCGTCATCATCAATAAACAATCTCACTGACCAGTGAGATGACTCAGCAGATTAAGGCATCTTCAAGCAAACCTGGCTGACTGTGTTTGATCTCAGAGCCCATGTAGCAGAATGAATCAATCTGACTCCACACGTTTGCATAGCTTGCCTCTGATAATTTCTTTTCGAGTAAATAAATCAATAGCAATATTTTAAAAATAAATCTCTGTGGCTTCTTGTTCTTATTAACACTTGGTGCTATCATTGTTTCATATCTCAGTCATTCTTATCGGCAGGGAATGGTGCTTAATGGTTATAATGTGTGATTGTGAGGACATAACATTGAACATCTTTCATATCTAATGTGTGATTCCCTGTGATGTAGCATTGAGCATCTTTCATATGTAATGTGTAATTCCCAGTGATATAACATTGAGCATCTTTCTTATCTAATGTGTGATTCCCATTGATGTAACATTGATCATCTTTCATATCAACCATAGTTTGAATGTGAATGGCCCGTTGTGCTTGTCTTTGAGTACCATTAAGAGATAGAACCTTGGTGAGAGAAGTGTGCCACTGGGGGGAGGGGAGGTGGGCCTTGAGTCTTGGTACCCCAGCTCAACTTCCTCCTGAATCTGTTGCTTTCTTTGCCTTTTGAGTTCTATTGTAGCCTGAATTGACGTCCTGTGCCTCTAGAACCATAAGTCAAATTAATACCCTGAGTCTGAGTGTTGTCTCACAGCAGCACAAAGATAACTACAGCAGTACCTAATGGGTGATTCCTAGTGATACAAGGCTGAGCATCTTTCATCTCCGATGTGTATTCTCAGTGACCATCTTCCGTGGGCTTGTTTCCAGCTGGAATCTTTTCTGGTGAAGTGTCTGCTCAAATGGTCTGATGATTTTTAACTTGGATTGATTTCTAATTGCTAGGCTTTAAGGATTCTGTATATTTTCAATATCAGTACTCTACTGGATACATGTTTTTTTTTCCAAACATTCTTCCCTTGGTCTGTGTGGATTCTTTTTCAATTTCCTTAAGAATGTCTCAGTATTAAGTGTTTGGAGTTTTAATCAAGTTCAACTTGTCTACTTTTTCTTTCATGGCACATGATTTTGTGACTGAAATATACAAAGTCATCGTAAAGTCCAAGTTGCTCAGAATTCTTCTTATTCTGTCTTCTGTAAGTTTTACAGTACAATGTTCTAGGTTAAAGTGTCTGTGCAATTTTCACTATTTTCCTTTTTCTTTCTTTTCTATAGTGTGACAGAGTGAACCAGGGCCTCACAAACAGTAGGTAGGTGCTCCACAGAGCCACACCCCCTCCCCCAAGGGTCTGCTTGTTTTTGTAATGTTAAGAATTTTCAAGTAATTTCACTGCTGAAAGTGTTTAAGACTGGCACAGATAGATAAATTTTAGTGCAGCTATTCCAAACACTGGTGATAAATTCTATGCTATTGAGTTATGATTTTTTTCTCCTTAGATGTGAAACTGTATTTCAGCACAAACACACAGCTTTTTATTGTGTTCATAAATATTATTGGAAGAGTAGAGTAAAACTGCTTAGATCTATCACACAATGTGAGTCCATTCCAATGGTCAATAAAGAATGGGTGCTCAATTCACGTTCAGGTCTTCTAAAATCAATAGCATTATCATGTAATCATGTCTGTAATCACCAATATTATCAGACAATCATGCCAGGATTCTGGCAGTCTCTGTGAGTTATTTCATGCAACAAAATACAGAGAGTAGCAGATGAATGAGTTTTAAAGAGGAAGAAATATAATATAATTCTCATCTCCTAAGTTCTCTCAAAAGTAGAGCTCCGTGTAATTTTAGAAAGAGTGGTCCCAAGAACAGCGGGGACTCTGGAAATACACAGCTGATTGTGTGCCACAGAGAACATGGTAGTGGATTTCAAGATTAAGCAAAAGTCAGAATTGCAATGTTGGCTTGCTTATTAACCTGGTGTGAGCTTTTTTCACCATGCTTCTGAAACTTTAATGGGCACTTGAGTTGTATGTGTGTGTGTGTGTGTGTGTGTGTGTGTGTGTGTGTGTGTGTGTTAAAATGTTGATTTTGATTCAGCGATTTTATAGTGGTGCCCAAGATTCTGAAAAATTGTCCATGTGAACAAAATAACTTCAGTATTTTTTATTTAGTATTTAGTATTCAAGGACCCACGACAATGTTTACTTCTTTAATTTTTAAATTGAAACATGCTTTTGACAGCAGGTTTCAGGTAAGTCCAGATTGGCCGTGTAGCGGAGAATGATTTTAAACTCTGGTCTTCCTACTTCTACCTCCAAGTTCTGAGACTATAGTTGTATGTCATCACACCTGACTGACACATGTCATCACACCTGACTGATACATGTCATCATGCCTGACTGACACATGTCATCATGTCTGACTGATGCATGTCATCATGCCTGACTGACACATGTCATGACACCTGACTGATTCATGTCATCATCACATCTGACTGACACATGTCATGACACCTGACTGATGCATGTCATCATGCCTGACTGACACATGTCATGACACCTGACTGATTCATGTCATCATGCTTGACTGACACATGTCATCACACCTGACTGATGGATGTCATCATACCTGACTGACACATGTCATCACACCTGACTGATGCATGTCATCATACCTGACCACCTAATTTCTTTTTAAGTCAGAAAGGGGAAAAAAACCTGGTTAAAGAAAAAGTGTTCCTGTGTAATATCCATATATATTTAAATCAGTCCAATCATAAAATGTAATTTTAGATTTTCTTGATGGAAGAAGTGGCCCATGAAGGAACAAACGTCTCTGCACTGCAGAAGTCACCGTTAGTCTTTAAACAGTAGCCACAGGATCATGTTGCTTCTAGTCCAAGGTTTGTACATTATGTAGTAAGATTTCATCACGATCCTTCTTACTGGATGTCTTCATTTCATATTCAGTTGCTGCAGATCGCACCTGACTCAGACAGTTGAGGAGATCGAGGAGAGTTCTATTCATGCTCATGATTACAGATTACGGTTGATCATGGCACCATTTAGAAAGTCAACAGCTGAGAGGGGGTAATGGCTAAGTTTTTTTTTTCTAGCTTGTTAATCTAGCCAACCAGGTCTCTTCGTCTTATCTAACTGCTCAGGGTCCCACCTGCTGTGTCCTGGGTCACATCAATCATGGAAATAAGACACTCTTCAAAAGGCTTGTCCAAACTTGGTGGTTCTTCATACTGTGTGCCTCAAAGGCACAAAGCTGAAATATGTAGATGACAGCTGACTCTACCTATCACATAGAGACTGGTCAGCAGAGGATCTGAAGACACATAGAACTTAGAGGACTCTTTCCTTATTAACCAAAGCATGATGCATGAATTTTTCTAGAGAATATGGTCTTATTGGTTCTACTGGCTCTGGCGTGTGAAGATTATTGCATTTTCTCCTTTGGCTGAGCTCCATGTATTTGGCCCAGGATATGTGATCAGCTAACATGCAACTAGCATGGCTGGCTTTGGTCAGTTTCCTGCTAACATAGATATTCTCTGTGGCACAAGAGAAATGTTCAAAGCAGTCTTTGAAATATTTGGACTGTTGACTCAATTTCTTTTTCCACTAAGAGAGAAAAACCACAATCCTCCCATGTCCTTAGTGAACCTTGGCATGTCCTAAATTACAAAAAAAAAGTTTCTTCAGAATTTTCTCTATGCATTCACAAGGCTTTCAAGTGCTTTTCTTTCCTTTGCCTAGACCTAGAAACTTCCAAATGAAGGAGAAAACAGAAACAAAACAGACCAACCAGTAGACTGGCAAAGCCAACTAAGAACTTTCAGTCAAAGGGTTCAACCCAATCAATTTTCCATTCTATGTCACAATAGCTCTGTATGGCAGTTTCCAGACCACCACCTGCAGCAGCACATGAGAAATTGCCAGAAAAACAACTCTAGGGCTCACCCCAGAGCTCCTGAATCAGAGACTCTGGAAACTTTGCACTGGATGGATTTAGCAGGATTCCACTGTGGGTGAGGGTTTGAGATCACTGTTTTGATACATTAGGTCTTAACCAACCTGTAAAATAGAGTCATCTGGCAAAACTTAAAAAAAATACAGATGCCTGGGCTCCCTTCCAGATACTCTGATGTCATGAGTCTACGCTGGACTTGAGCTTGGGTATTTTGAAAGAGCTTTCCAGATGATTCTATTGTGAGTACTGCTAAGAGGGAAAATTGTGTTTGCCAGTCCAGCATGTCTGCTCAGTACACAGAAGGACGCCACCAGCTCCCTCCATCTCATTCGCCTGCCCGGGTATTTGTCCCACCCACCATGGGCTGGGACAATCTATCAATTGGACAATCTTCTGCAGGCTTGCTTGGGGCTCAGCGCAACTATGAATTTCTCACAATAATGTCCAGAGCTCAGAGCCTCCAATTGCCAAGTAGAGACCAGTATCTAATGATGACAGGAAATACAGTCCATTAAGGTGGAAAAGGCATGGCAGGTGGCAGAAGCTGGAGGCCCATTCAGTAAGGTAGAGAGAGCGAGAGAAAAACTGCAAGAACAAGCAGAGCTGAGTTACCAATCTTAAAGGCCCACCCCTATGAGGTGCCTTCTTTCAGCAAGGATCCAACTCCTGAAGGTGCTACATCCTTCACGAACAACACCAGCTAAGGATTGAAATGCATGAGTCGATAGGGGTAACTCACATTCAAACCTCGAGACTAGGTCATTTCCTATTGTAGAGATGACCTTCGAAAACGTACATGCTTTCAATAAACACATGCATGTTGTATTACACTTTTTTATTTATAATTTATTCAATTGTGCGTGTATGCATGTGTGCGCATGTGTGTATGTATGTGTGTGCATGTATGTATGTGTGTGCAGAACCACGGACGAATTCGGGAACCACCATGGAGACCTCCACTTCCTCCTTGTTTACTCTGCCCCGGGATTCACAAGCTCCGCCCTACCAGGACCGGAAACGCAGGCCGCCCCGGCTTCCGCCTGGCGTCTATACGTGGGGTCTAGGATCCGAACTCAGGACCTTCTGCCTGCAAGGCAGAGGCTTAACCCCTGAGCCACCTCTCCAGCCCCTGTATTACACTTTTTTAATTATTTTATTTTTCTAGTTTTGCAAGCATATCAAGTACATATTCCTACTTCCCTCTATCCCCCCTTCTTCCCATTCCCCTTCCTTCCTTTCATCAATCCATCCAACTTCCTCCCACCTTTCTGCCTGTCCATTTCTATAGATTCCAGGGCTCCCTCTGGCTTGTCTACACTTGTGGGGGTTCAGCCCTCTGTGACATACCAAGTTGCCTCACTTTGGGCCACCCCACTGATAAGGACATTTCCCTTCACTTTTATACATGATTTGCGTTCCAGGTAGTGGTTAACAAGACAATAGGACCTATCCATCCACAGAAAGTTTTTGCGTAGCCTACAAGGTAATGGTTTTTACAATTTTTAAAGATTAAAAAAAAAGCCTAAACCAAGAACATGCAGCAGAGCTCACTCAGGGCATATGAAATCTAAATATTTACTATTTGATCCTTTGCAGAAAATCTTGCTGACCCTGCTGGAGACATGGCAGAGTCATTTGTTGAAGGAAGGGTTTATAAATGAGTTTTTAGAAACAAGGGGAACACACGGAACAGCTATGACATGAAGCTATCTGGCCCTTAAATGATGTAACCCAGACGGCCAGAGTTATGGAAAGCTAAAAATAAATCACGAGGGAGTTGGCGATCATCTGAGCTTTAACACAGGAAACCTGACATAAGAAGGAGAGCCATTTCCCATAAGGAAATGGGTAGGAACATATTCAGGCCTTTGGAAACTGAATTTGGAGATATGTCTGCAAACTTAGGACACAAGGCTCCTACTGTTACTGGGGGCTTGGTCTGCCTTGGAATTTCTGTCAACTGGATTTCATTCACGTGAACCATCATCTGTCCTCTACTGAATCTTAGCCGCAGTCCTCAGTGTTGAGGATTATACTGTGCTTCTGAGGAAGTGAGTGGAACATTTCTGTATTTCAGGTAGGCACTTCTCCTCCAGGTGACGGTCCGGGGGAGGATTTTTCTGAGGTGAACATCTGCTTCATGTCTCTTCCTTCCACACTTGTCTCTCTGTGTGGCCATCACATTGAATATTGCCTTCGACCCACTCACCGTAGTGCTGCCCATACCTTGGTAGAAAGCAAACCTGGAGCACTGTAATCATGTCACTTTTTGCTCCTCTTATCATCAATTGCTGTGATAGAAGACTCCAGGCAAAGCAACTTAAGGAAGAAAAAGGTTGTTTTCAAGGCTGCAATCCATCATGAGGGGAAAGACATGGTGGTAAGAGTAGGAGTAGGAGGTGGCAACTTACAGGGACTCCACACTCAGGAAGCAGACAGAGAACAGGAAGCAGGACCAGGCTACCAATCCACAAGCCTTCCCTCACTGACATACTATCTATAGCAAGGCTCCACCTTTCTTTCCTAAACAATACCACCACCTGCGACCAAATGTTTACATGCATGAGTCTATAGAAGGTGATTTCATATTCAAACACTTATCGGTCTTCAACACAATGTTTCTAGACTATTTTAAAAAGATGCAGCAAAAAACAAACAAATTGTTTCAGACCTGAACATATTTTGAGGTTGAGTGACCCCTGAAGAAAAAATTTAGTTACTTTGACAGACTGGTGTATTGTTGGGAGGCGGGGGGTCAGATCCCTTAATAAACCAGCTTCTAGTGGGATGGGAGAGTTTGGGGGCATTCTTTAATGGGGGAATGGAGTGGAGGCATCAGAGCCGTTAGCAAACCAGTTTCTAGCAGGATGGGAGAATATTACATATATTCTACAGGTAAATTTCTGGATGTCTGTACTGCTTGTGTCAAATAAGGATTCCTGGGGCAGAACTCTAGACGGAGGCAGAAAAGAACAGGGAATGGTGAATTCTCCATCAATGCTGACAGATGTATATTTTCAGGGCTTTGCTTGGCATTCTTTCTACTGATACCCTGCGGCTCACCGGATTGATTGTGCATAATATCATCATGGAGATTTGTCGCCATCACAGCCACCTGAATATTTTTACATTGCTTAAAATGAGATAGGCAAGAATATTTTTTTAACCCTGATTAAAAGGTCTCCTAAAGTAAGGCCTAGTTTATACAGCCCGTCATCATGTTTTCCTAAAAGATATAAATATAATAAGTCATAGTAGCTTGGAGTGTTGTGAAGTCTCACATTCTCTTCCGAATGAATATGAGAAGTTTCCATTATCATTTCATTTGGGGGAAAGTTATTCATCTCACAAAATCCCACAGTCACTCAAGTAGCCAAACACTATCATTCTTACATTTGTTCAGCCCATCATGCTAATTTCTGAACTTGAAATTCTCTGGAGAAGAAAATCATTCCAGGTTGAAAATCCATCCACGTGGCGCAATGAAATGGGGTTACTATCAATGTACCAGGCTGGACTTCCTTGTGCAAGGGAAAAAGGTTGAGCAATGACTGGTTACCCTAACACCCATGATCTAGCCAGAGAGCCAGCCTACCCCACGTTCACAAAGGGAACTTGAGACAAGAGATTTCAAACATGGAAACCAGAAAAATAAGTTACCACCCAAATGCCTATTCTTGAAAATAAGGAAGAGCGTCACATAGTCGATCACGTTTATCTTACTGACACAAAGGACTAAACAATGAAGGAGAATGTAGATTATGCGTGGTTAGCTCTAAGATGTTTTGTGAGAATGCTCAACAAGAAGGCAGCCTTGTTCCCCTCCCAGACCATGGACATGGTGCTGCATGCTTCACATTTCCCAGAAGCAGGTGCAGATACTCTGAACTATCTATTTGGCAGGATAGTTAGTTGCACGGGGGAAACACCTTTGTGGAGATTCCAGTCTCTGTTCTGCAACTGTGGAACACTTACTTGCCTCACGAGGGTAACCTGAGCGAGACAACTGATTGCACATGTTTGGGCCATGTTTATTTTTAGTTATCAAAATAGGACAGTCTGATCTAGTTCATGTTTGACAGCTATGACTATGCCCAACACGCATTTGATTGGGAAATGTTAAGCACAACCTGGTAGTGACAGCCAAAACTACAAGATCGGATCATAGCCAAGATCATGGCATTCTGACATTGGCAAAGTCAAACATCTTTCAATCCTGATTAGGGGTGATTCGCCTCTCCTCTCCTCCCCTCTTCTCTTCTTCCCTTTCCTTTTAAGGATGATTATTCCCTTTCCTTCTCCTCCTTATCCCTTGCCTCCCCCTTCTTTCTTCTTTCTTTCCGTTTCTCCTTCTTTTTATTCCCTCCCCCATCCTTCTCTCTCCTCCCTTCTTTTCAAAGAAAACACTGCAAGGAGTAGCAGATCCTGCAAAGAGGCGAGTACTACTCTAGCCGCTTGTTCTTTTTCATAACTTGCCTGTCAGCTTTCCAGTTTCTATGATTTCCAGTCGCAGGAGTCTTTACAAAAAGAACCCGATCTTTCAGGAGCCTCACCATTTTCTCCTGTTTATATTCTCAGTATGATTCTCCCCATCATTCCTTCCACAGGCCTATAGACCTGCTTTAAATGAATTTGAGGGGGGAGGGGGGCAGACTAGGAGTGATGGCAGAACTCCTTGACACTAAGGTACTTGACACATAGGTACCCAGGAAATCACACATTTCAGCCTGATGATTTCTATCCACCATCCATGCTCAGAATGCCTTTGACTCCCTAACTGAATCAAAAATTGATCTTCACCAATGCTCCAGTAATAAGAAATAATAGTGAGAATTCTGCACCTGAAAATAATTGTGCCAGGATGCGCCTGGAGCACGGAGTCGCTTTACCTAAGGGGAAGCTGAGCAGAGTGAGTCACTGCCGAGTCCTGCTCCTTCCCTTGCCTGGGAGTTAATGTGTTACAGAAGTTGGGGGATGAATTGATTTGTGTAGGTGCTGCTTCTGCTTTGATGTGCGCTGGACAGATGCGCTGGTGGGGAAGACAAGGCAACCCTCATCTGTCTCCCCCCGAGCCTTAGCGCTCATCTCACAACTCATTCATTAGGAAACCAAGCTCTCTCAAAAGAGGCCGAAGACAGTCTCCCAGAACCCCGCGAGGCAGAGGAGTGCAGTGCTGTATCCCCGGAGGCAGATAAAACTCAAGCCCTGAACCTCAAAGAGCGCTTTTGTGCTTGTCGGGGAGCAAATTTACGACGGTTGGTGAACCAAAGATGCCGATGGGCATTGGAAGGCAGAAGGTTAACTGAACATCAGCTTTTTGTTGGTGGGGATGGATTTGCTCTTTTTTGTTCTTTCCCTTTTGAAGTGATGCTAAAAGATCCTGTCTCTTGCTCCAGCACATTTTGCAAACGATATTGAGCATATTCTGAGGAGCACTTTGGAGATTGCCTACCCACAGGTAGGAGTGCCAGAACTGCACTTGGGAGAGGCTTTTGCTAGTGTCGTGTGCGTGGTCTTGGCTTGAACCAAGTTCAGTAGGCGATGGTCCATGCTGATCGTTTGAAAGATCAGGAAGCTTCTGTATTTGAGATCACAGTCCACGCGATGCAAGCACACCTCCATCCTCTTCCTGGAGCTAGCAGGTAGCTTCTTCCCTCTTAGTCAAGAAGGTGAGCAAAGGTGTGTAGTATTCCACTATGATCCAGAATCAGCAAGACCATAAAAATAGGTTACTTGAGCCAATCACTCTTTACAGGGTGGCAGGCTGAGTGGACAACTTCCACATGTCACGTTAAGGAATGACAAGGCTAGCGAGCAGTTATGAGTCGACAAGGATGTTCCTCTAAACACTTATAGGAGCCTGAACTTAGGAGATGTTTGTGGGAAAAGCCGGCGAATAGTCGCTTGACCTTGCTGAGCATTAGAATTCTGATTTATTAGATTTTTCCATGGGTCTCCCAATCCTTGGTTTGTAGCCTTTGAACCTTGATTGTAACTGGCTCCAGCCAGTTCCAAGAGGTTCCTCCCAAATTCAAAGCTTATTCACATCCGAGCTACTCCTAGGCATTCACAATTCATTGTGGCCATGAAAGTGTTTGTGTTAAACAAGATAATATTTCAGAATTAAGACAAAAAAGGTCAATATCTCCTTGACTCTGGCCTCTTTCTATCCATGTGGCAATAATGAAAAGACGGTCAGAAATTCCAGAATGGCAGTGTGTGAATTATGCACACTAAATAAATACAGAGGGTAAGTTTTTTTTTTTTTTTCTATTTCTAGTGAAGTACAAAACATCAAACCCGGGGCCAGAAAGTTTATCTCAAATAAAACAGGATTCATACAGTATGGTAGGGATGGTGCCAACTTGTCAAGTTAAAAACCCATTTGCCATGCACTCGTCCTTACCCTGGTAACCCGCAAGGTCTCCTTTCTGGAGGTCAAAGCAAGTGTTAGAACATTCAGGACTTAAGATCTGGGTAAAGACCTGGTAGGTGACATGGTCCAGACAAAGGGAGGGGAACAACCCAAAGTTAAGAGATACATGTCCATGAATTTCAAATCAAAAGGAGATGTTCTTCCCCAAAGCTGCTATTTCACAGTCCAAGCCAGAGAAGCTACAACGATAGGTCAGGTACTCTGCTGAGCCCTTGAAAACCAGCGGCTCTTGGAAAGGAAAGGCCACGGCATCAAAGACGACATCAACTGGATGACAAATTGCCTGCCAGATGCTGAGTTTCCGTCTTCTCCTGGTGAAGTCTTCCAGAAGTACGTTCTCATACAGATAGCGTGATTTACGCACCGAGCACCTGACATGGACTTTGCATGGCTTTCATATTTACTATCCCTCTGGAACATTTATCCTGTGCTACTTTATATACATTCTGTTAATGTTCTCAACCACATTTTATACCAGAAATTGCCATAACACACACACACACACACACACACACACACACACACACACACACACACATTGCAGGCATGAGAATGAGTTCTCAGAGACTTCAAGTAACTTGACCAAAGTCATCCCTCAAGAACATGGTGTTTGAGCCCCTCAGTAAGTAATCCATGAAACTGTGAACTGTGAAAGAGGAATAATAAAATGCAGCTGCACTGTGAAGGTCAGAGCACGTGCGAGGCCATAGAACTTGCTTCAGAGGCTCATTCTTGTATTCAGACCTGTCTGGCAGCACTCGAGTGAGAATTTCATCCTGTGTCAGAGGGTCTCACCCAATCTTCGCAGTGGACAGAGTAAGCAAGAGGCCCTGGCTGACTGGGAAGTACTGTAGACAAAAGGCCTAGACCTGGGATGCCGGCTTTAGCTGACTTTCAGTTACCCATTGTGTCTGAACTGACACTGTCAGATGTGAAATGTCACACTGGATTTCAAAAACTCGACCCAAAAGGGAAAGGAATGTGAAATAGCTAACTAGTAGAGCTTATTATACTCATTACACGCTGAAATGATCACATTTTAGATTTGTTAGGTTATATCACAGAGAGTATATGTTCTATATGTATACATACAAAATAACAATTTTAGATTTCAATATATACGGTACATTATAATACAACAATTTTAGATTTTCTTATTTTTAATTCAATTTATTCTAAATTTTCATATGTTTCTTATATTTTTGGGCTTCCATTATATTTCTATTGTTCAGCAGTGGCCTAAAGACTTAGTCACTTAATCTCTCCTCTTTTTTATGGTTCTGGGATCAGTGTTACACAGGCACTAAGGCATGTAATTCACCACTGAGCTGCATTTCCAGTTCTAATCTCCCTCCCCCCCACACTTTTTTTTTTTGAGACAGGGCCTCACTAAGTAGTCCAGGCTCCTCTCAAACTCTGTATCCTCCCATCTCAGCCTTCTGAGTGCTGAGATTAACGCACGCTCCACTGAAGTTGGTTCCTAATAGCCTACTCTTTAGGACTACGTTGCCATAATCTACGGACAGCGGCCAGGATAATCTTTGGATGAAGTCACGCATACTTCCTAGAAATAAACTAATATGTCCCTAACATCCACACACACTGAGTAAAATTTGATTACTTTGGTGTCATTTTCCTTGAGGTTTTCTCTTGGAAGTTATAGGTGTGTCTAGATGGGAAGGGACAAGAAAAGCAGATGATGCTGGCTGGAATGCCAGGCAGGAGAGGAGGCTGCAGGGAGCTGGACGGGTGTAAGCAAGAAGCATGTGGAAGGCTCAGAGAGAAAAAGGGACAGGCTTGTCTTAATTTCAAAATTTCAGTTTGTTCTGAAACTCCCATATTACAATTGGACTTATATATGTTTCTCTCTCTCTCTCTCTCTCCTTTTTATCCTCCCTCCCCTCTAGCACTTTTTATCTCACATATCCATGCATGGGTATACTTATAAAAAAACCTTTCTCTTTGTATATGTACGCATTATATATGTATATGTACAGCAATAATTCATGCAGTAGCAAGCAAAAAGTAACTTAAAAAGAGTCAGGAATACAAGGGAATCTGAATGGGTTTAGGAAGCATTTGCACACTTTATAAACAGCGACTTCCTTAATTATCACAACAATAAGAGAAGCATATGATTATTACTGCATGGATGAGGAATTTGAAGTTCAGAAAGCTCACGTCTTTGCCCAGGCTGGGACAGTGGCTTGGTAGGTCAGGCACTGGGATGTGTTCCTGGGGCCACTGAAATCCAAAGCCATCCTCTGCTCCACAAGTGACACAGACACGTACGTGGAGTTGGAGGCAGGGATTCAAGATCACAGCACCTTGATGTGGGCAGTGACATCATCTCGCTACCCTTCACATCCTCCTCTGCCTCGCAGGGACCACAATAATACTATCCTTATCCTCATGGAACTGACAGGAGTGTAAAGATGAGAGAATACTACATGTCAGATGCTTACATGGGGTCTGATCTACAGCAAACACTCAAAAAATGAGGGCAATTATTGACTCATTTGATAACGCAACCATGCCTATGGACATTGAATGAGTCCGAGCTGAACCTCCTGCCAACTTTCACCCCAGAGTTCTTTGTTATTTGATGAGCTTCCAATGTGCTTGTCTGGTTCTGCAACACAGCATCTGTCTTGGTTCCCGCCTTCCCATTCCTTATGCTTCCTTGGTCTTGGAATGGTCCAGTTGTAATCTCCAGTAAATCTAGCCTAAAAGTGCATCTTGAAGTATTTTACAAATCTTCCCTACTCTCCAAGTAACTGCTCTAATGAAGAGAAAAAATGGTAATTGAAACGAGACTAATTAGATTGTCAATTACCTGCCTCCTCACATAGGTAATTGAAATCTCCCTAATTACAGTGTCTGTATGTCTGGATGCTTTGTACTGAGGGATTATTAACGGAAAGCAGCCTCAGATGAAGTAACAGGAAATCTTGAAAAATGATTTAGGAAAAAAATTGTTTTACAGGGTTCATTTTTTATTTCAAAGCAAAGAGATTCTGCATCCAATCCAGCAATGAAGTCAGCAGCTAAGAAAGCAGATTGGTCCAATATTTTGCCTCGACGGTAAAGCAGAGGTTGATATGATGATAAGAGGACTCCAACTTTAAATGTTGACCTTGTGTTTTACTTATTCTCTATCCTTGTTTATGTATGACTCCCTTTGGGTCATGTATTCTTTTCTTTGGAAGGAAGGGATGGATATCCATGAGTCCTGAGAGGCTCTCAAGATAAACATAAGAAGTGGGGTTTGCAGATGAGGCGCAAAAAATGTACAAGAAATTAAATATATACATCACACAAGTGATTTCCTCTGAGTACCCACTAGGAAGAGCCTTTATTGAAGTGCCTTCAAGGGTGAACAAGAAGGGCAGCTTTGATTCCGGAAAACAGTTTAAATGAGAAAATCCTTCCAGAACTCATTGTTGGAAAGATGGTTTCTGGCTTCGAGCAAAGTGTTTCTTCTCAACACTGCCTCTTCCATGCCATTTTGATTTTTCCACTGGAAAGTTTCCTTTGGGAAACTTCTGATGTGACATTGAAGCCAAACAATGAGCCCAATGCATTTGTATCAGGATGCATTTTAAAACTTTTCCCAGTGCCATGACATTGGGTTGTCAACAGCCTTGTAATAAACTTGAAATCAGGCAGATGAAAGATGATAACTCCAAACTGAGATCAGCAAGAAACGGACTCATGAGAAGTCATGGCAAGGAGTCCGATGCACCCCAGCTTCTGAGTGGAGCCAGACTGGGGTCCTGGAAGTCCATCCTCTTCTCAGCTTTCAGCAGTGGAGCGATGTGGGCATGTGGCTCAATGAGACATAGGCTTTTCTCATATTAATAACATTGAGAATGGAACATGATTGCTTCCCTTCTTAAGCAGAGATTTGTATAAGCACTGCATGCTGACCAGTTGTGTCACTGGAGCACCCAAAGTAGAAACTTTCAACGGAAAAATTGACTTTTTTTGGAGTTGTATATGATCTGCTTCTTATGATGTATAAACTAGGAACCTTAGTGTAACAGTTACTCTTAAGAATTGCTGTGAGAGAGCACCCGAAGTCAACCAACTTAAGAGAGAAAAGGAGATTTATTCAGCTTAAGATTCCAAAGGGAAGATACAGTCTTTCATGGCGGAGGCGGCATGGCTGTCTGGCTGAAGCTGGAGACAGGCTATTTCACACCCATTCAGAAAGGCTGATTGTTGCAAGACTGCATGCTGCAAAGGCAGACTCCTCCTGGAGTTAGGGTGAGACTAATTCACCTCAAGGCCCACCCTTTGTGACTGCCTTCCTTCAGCAAGGTTCCATCTCTCAAAGGCGCCATGACTTTCCCAAACTGCATGAGACTGTGGGGGGACACATTTCAAACCATGACACTTAGGCTTCATGAGCTATTCAGTATTATTTAGTTCTGCAGCCATCGTGAGAGAGTATCTCTGCAAACTCCAAATGGGAAGAGCTGACTATGAAAGAATGATGAGTCTGGGTGTGAATTTAGATCCCACCGCAGAGTGACCAGAGTTATGGAGCAAGTGCTGGTATTTTGCTCCAGAGAGGAGGCTCTTTCTGTGGTACCCACCAATCTTACCCCCAACTCCTCTACACAGCAAGGCACATGGTGTCATCAAAGAGTGCTTGCTGCACAAGGCCAATGGTGGGGCAGCATTATGGTTGGTGCATGATCTACAAGGTGATGGGTGGAGCCTTTGCAGCAGGCAGCAAGGAGGAGTTGTGTTCATTGTCAATAACAATTCCAAGTGACAGTAGCAGCTGAAAATGGAGCTAGCCCCCCTCCCATTGTTCCCCTGAGTGAAACTGATAACTGATCTCATGGTGAAATCATTTTAATAGGTGATAGTCAGCAGATCTCATAACTAAATAATATTTGCTAGAAGACATTGAAGTAAAATACACACACACACACACACACACACACACACACACACACACACAAGTTTCTTCTTCCTACTGAGGTAGCAAATGTTGAAAATCCTTCACTTGTAGATTTGTGAAAAGTCCCAGTTTTTCTCTTCGCAAAGCACTAGATAAAGTACTGAACCCTTTCGACTAAAAATTCACCTCTGATTTGTAGTTATTTATGCAGGGAGTGAAGGCTCACAGACAGACACTAGATTTACAGAGATGAACATATGATACAGACTTGCAAGGAAGAACACGTGACAGGGAGTTTACGTGCTTCGTTTGGGATTGTTGAATGCTTTAGTTATGAGGAAGCAACAGATGTACCGTCCTTGTTTTTCAAGATGGAGGTACGAGCCAGCTGATGGCAAGGAGACCTCTCCTAGCTCTCTGTTAGGAATTCCTAAAAGTGCCCCACGGCTCATATGATCATCCTCTAATGCATAAGGAAATCTCCAGGTTCTGAATCTTTGTGATGTCTCAATCAATGAGGTGGAGAAATGAACTTAATAATTTTCCTTCCTCCATCTGTTCACTCTTTCTGCATGATAAAGACCCAATTAAGCAAATTCCTATATAGGTAGGCAAAAGAAAAAAGAACTGAGAATTAAAAAAAAAGGAGTCTGTCTTTAGAATCACTTGTCGCTTGTGTGTTAGGAAGAACGAAGTGGAGAAACAGTGACATATAGAAAGGTTTCTAGAGCCTTCTAGAAATTGCTAAGTGGCTGTTCAGTATACATAATAAGAACAGTTCAGATTTCACCAAGAAGGAGATTCAAGGACAGAACATGTGACTAAAGATGCCTTCCTTGCTAATTTTAGTGTAGGCAAGGGACAGCTTCCATGGCTTCTATGGCACAGAAAACTGGTGAAATGTCCATCATGCTGGAATTTGGTGGGGCAGCTTTTCCTTCTACCAACTCTCACTCAGCCATGAGCACCACTTCAGCTCATCTTCCTGTGATTGCAAGGCCTCAGTCTCATTTCCCCGTGAGTGCAAACCCAGTTGCTCTCAAGCATGTTGCGCTCTCCCATTTCCTGGCTCTGTTCACCTCTCCAACCATGGACACAGCATTTATGCAACTTTCCCTCTCTTCTGAGGACTGAGCAGAAAAAATTCTTTTTCAAAAAAAATTATTATTATTATTACTATTATTATTATTTCTGCTCATACAAACTTAACAGGCACATCAGTCCCTTCCCTCCCTCCACCTCCCTCCCGAATCCCCCTGCTCCCCCCTCCCCTCTCCTCTCCCTCCCCATCCTCCAGTGCCTCCCTCCCCAGAGCATCATTTACTGTGCATGCCAAACTCTCCTCTGGGTCTTCCTCTCTGATGAGGCACAAGGACCCAGGAGCATATCCCAGAACCCTTTCCTGTGTTCCCCTTAAGCTTAGGAACACTACTGTGACTGTCAGTCCTTAGCCAAGGATCCTAGTGCCTTTAGTCCATGCAAGACTTTGTGGGGTCAATAATGCGTTGGACATTGTGCAGGTCATGCAAAGTCCAATTATGTTTGCTTCGGCCCTAACTTGTGTGGAGTATCTTGCATATCGTTGCTCCTCCCATCCTTGTGCTCCTACAATTTACCACCCTCTCTTCCGCAAATTTCCCTGAGGTTCAGGATGGCGAGAGATTAGGCTGGCCCAGTTCCATGTGGTTGTTATAGAGTCTCTGATGTTCTGAATTATGGTTTGTTGATTTTTTTTTACAGTTTTGCTACTCCTGCAATGCCTTTGGCTCCATCCTGATGGATATTGGAAGTCACCCCCTGGCCAGAGATTAAAAACCTGTTAAATTAGAGTCTTGTTATAAGATTATATTCAAAGGTAGATGGAATAAAAGTAGGAAACCGCAGTGAGTGAGGGGTCAATCACCCATTTGCAAAATAGTTACTTTCTATCAGGCAGCCTATATGCCCTCCCCTTCTGGTAAGATCATACCCCATCAGTTGCATATGATCAGGAAGGAAAGTCTGTGAACTTAACCAGATGTCTCATTACTTACTTGCAGTCCTTGATGGTGGCCTATTTTCTCTGCTGTAACATAGTCCCCTCTCTCCTTGTTTCTGGTGGGGCCCTCCTTCCCCATCCCTCCTGTTCATAATCTTTACAATTACTATAGGTATTACAGAGATTTGTCTTTGAGTGGAGCAGACAAAATTCTGAATGCTCCCTTTCAAACCCTTAGGATCTTTGTCAGCATCCCCAGTAAGCTTCAGTCA